>BSBM01000293.1:23552500-24152500 GCA_027924585.1 Larix kaempferi | reverse complement strand
TAAAATCAATCATAATTACATCTTACGAGATGATATTTACATTTATTACGACATGGTTTTTATGGTTTATTATTATTATTATTAAAAATATCATAATTTTGTGTACATAATAAATTATAAATAAAAAAATCATTATCTCACGAACAGCTAATCCACACTATTTTCAAAATAGATTTATGTTCGTATAATTTTTTGTTTTGAAGTTTAAATGCTCTACATAGTTGATTTGTGTGTTCAATAGTGCAATCTTAAGCGATATATACTAATCATAACAGTATATACAATCTTAATATTAATAAAACACATAGGCCAATTGAACCATTCTTATTCCCTCTTAAATCAATCCTTAGTAAATTGTTTCCTGTGACAACTCATACTATTATAATCTACTTTAATCTACTTTAGATCATTGTATTCTGTCATATTACTAAATGCATGGAGGAGGACAGGGGCATAGCCATTGTATCATTTCTTAATAGACATGTTTATGGAGTTGTTTAAAGTTTTGAAAAACGTACTTGGTATAAGTATTTTGGTTGGAAATTGATTTTAAAATTTCACCGGTCTATTTTTCCAGAAATTTTGAATTTGTTTAGAGTAACGAGAAAAAAAAATCATAAATCTTTTTTTTAAATCATTTTTAACTCACTCAAATTAAGAATTGTTGTTATGCTTTTAAGCTTCAGTATGAAACTATAATATGTATAATGTATTAATGATACATGTGCCGTTGTTCATGACAAACCCATCGGCCATGAAATTTGACAAACCCACCCGCCATGAAATTTTCCACTCGTGAGACAATTTATTATTGTGATCGCTCATTTTTTAAGCCAGCCCAAACATTCATTACGTTTCCATAGCCAACTGAATGGAGATTGTTGACCTGAGATCCTTCACCATTCATTACATTACATTGACCAGTTAAACGGTTGTAATTAATCCGTCTCTCACTTGAACGGCATGTTCCGAGAATTCAGGTAGTCACTATGCCCGCGGGACAATATTGGACTTTGGGGACTGAAAAACAGACTATAGGTTGTCTATCCTATTAAAGGATGAACCATATGTCACGTTTTAAAACATTTAGCATAGTCCAAGTTAACGATCCACCAATTTGAAATTTGACAAAAGGCGCACAACTATTGGGAGACTTTGAGATGATGGCAAATGATGTCACGGATCCTACCTGAAACGTGTCACTTATTGAGTGGCACACATGGATGCCAACTCACCATCTCCTTCCTCTATGGAGGCCCCTTTATGATTTTGTGATCATAGGCTGAAAACCGCTCCCTGGTAAATCAAAGTGGTAACGTCTCGGGACTAGAGTGGTTTTATAAATTCCTTCGGAGAGCCATTACCAATCTGAATCCTCCACATGTCCTAGTTGTTTCGGCTCCTTGGGGATTTTTTATATTCCTCGTATCTTCACGATGCATTATCATTTTTTGCCCTTGATATGTCAAGATTCCATCATGATCAGCTCGTCCATGCAATAGCCCTTTTTTCGGGCACTCGATCATGTGCATTTGTTGTGTTAGTGTCAAGTCTGTTTATCACCCGGTCACTTCTTATTTTGACTCTTGGTCCTTAGTACCCGGTCATCAAGCTAAACCTTTCTGGTCCTTTTTGGCACCTTTGTGGTTCATTTAGCCTATGCTTAAGCTCCCACAGGCTTAAAGCAATGTCTACATAGCCCCTTTCGTAAATTTCTTCCCTCTTTATACTTAGAAATTGACATCCCTAGTGATTTTTTAAACTTGGGATTATTTGAGTGCTAACCGATGGGATCCGAGAATGATTTGCTAAATACTTTCCCATGTTGGTACTCATTTTCCTCGTTATAGTCCTGTAAAACCCTCAAGCCCAAGCTATAAATACTCTAAGGTATATTAGACTGGGTTTTAAGATAGTTCTTATTTATGTAATGAATTTGAGTTCAAGTTTGGATATTATTGAGTGTTTTACAATTATGCATTGTGTTACTAATAAAACCCTATATATCAAGCATTAAGTTTTAGGGTATGCTATCAAGCAAGGTTGAATATGTGGGAGTAAACAATGCAATTAGCACAACAAATGATCCATTCACTCCACAAGGGTGTAGAGGCAAATAATTAAGGATTATGACTACAAAGGTTCGATGGTGTTTCTAAATCCATGCGCTCTAGGAATATCAAAGACTAGAAATATTATCATTTATGTTTTGATGCCATATAACTACATTGAGTGATGTCTTTAACTCTACTAGTTATGCTTGATGCCATTCTCCAAAACCTTAGGGTTTTGTTATGTTTTTAATTCAATTATTGTGTATACTGTACATTTTGAGTGTAGTTACTCATTCAACGCTATATATAGTTGGCAATATGGAACCATGCTAACAGTTCGATTACAAATAATATAATTTGTTTTTAGTTTGCATACAATCCTTGTTCCTATAGCATACTAGTGTTCCATAGCCCAAATATCTAGAGACAAGGCCCACTCTGAGAGGTATGCAGCTATGTTCTATGTGTACAATTGTTTGTATGTGTTCATTGTTGTTCAATATAGATTAATATTTCTTGTATATTGAATTGTTGTAGATTCATGTAACCATTTATATTAGCTTTATTTTTTAATTGTAGTTACTAGCATACTTGCTTTGTATTGTTTTCATATGCACAAAATAGTAATTTGGATACTAAGTATAGTCGTATAAACAGAGCTAAAGGAACTAAATCAAGGATAAGCCTTAAGCCTCTACAATAATTGCCTATGCATCACCATCCCTACAACTAGCACACCTAGTATATCATATTGCTTTTCATAAATTAGGAATTTCCAATTCTTTTACAAACACAAAGTACATTAAGATTCTTAGGAAATAAGCACAATTTTAAACTCTAGGATATAAATATGTTCATAGGTTTAGCCCTCAATTTACTTAGATGTTTATAGTTACCATCACATATAATCATTTCCATTTCCTATAGCATTCACAATCACTGCTTTGTTCTATAGTCTTTAACGTTGTGGTCATTGCTTGAAAGTGGCCCATAGGATTCACTAGAAACTATGTACATTGGTTCACAAATTGAGCACAAAGGAGATATAATTGTGAGTGATTTTAAATCTCTCATTTACAACTAGAACCATCAAGTAATTAGTCAACACGCACAACTAGCCTTAAGCACTTATTGAGCATACCCTTTTAAGGAGAATATAGTAGCATAGTTTTCATAGGAAATCTTAGGCATACCAATAACAACTAGTCAATCTTAGGATCTTTCTTTGTACAAATAGTACTAGTATCTCATAAGCTTATAACGAGCCTTGGGTTGACATGTAAATGAACAAGTGAGCCACCAATTCTAGTCATCCCTGGGAAGTATATAAAAATCATTGTTAGTAGTCTCATAACTATTTTAGAACTTTGATAAGTTGTTTCGAATACCACTTCCTTGTTGATGTATATGTAACTTCGGAATGTATTTCACATATATGTATATTGTATTCCTATAGAGATGGTATTATTCCTCTATAAGGAAGTGTCGTCATTTATATTGTAAGTGTCGTAACTTATACTTGATGGGTTATTAGACCACCTTATTGGGGGTCGGCCATGTGGGTCAAAGGGTTATTAGACCACCCTATTGGGGGTCGGCCCACTCAGCATTATGTTATGTGGTAAAGTTCGAGCCTACATGAGTTAGGTAAAAAGGCAAGTCAATTCAAGTATAAATAGAGTGCGGGAGGCACTCTATTTGCTCACTCACTTCTCACACATGCACTCAAGGAGGAGTGGCGCATTTATGGAGGAGGAGGATCTGCTGCTAGGATATGTCTATCTCTTATGGTTGGTTGTATCATTGCTCTATCTATCTATGAGGAAGTTATTGGGGTTTTTCACCTTTATGGTTTTCCCCAAGTAAATCTTTGTGTCTCTTGTGTGCTTGCATTATTGTCTCCATGATTGATATGCTGTAGATATGCTGTACATGTTGTTCTCTCAGTTAAGATCCTAGATCAGATTGAAGTAAATTCTGAAAATTTAGCATGGTATCAGAGCTAGCCTGAAAGAAGGCATGATATGGCATGTATGACACTTGTTGCACTTACGATGCTAGGGCTTGATATAGCAAAAACCAGTCATCGTAGCACTTTCGCTATAAATCCGTTTTGGCGAAGTTTTCGGATCTGAAATTGTTACAGGACGAAGATTAAATATCCAGGTACCTTGTGTCCAAAGGAAAACCTCTAATTCATTGTACTTTGTGATTTATGATCTGTACAATATAGGGTTTCTGCCTCTTCCAGATCTGAGTCAAACTCAGGTGACCTTGGGAAAAAGGTCATATCTTGGGCTAGGAAGCTCCAAATGAAATTTCGTAAAAAGTGACAAGTAGTACATAGACTGTACTATCTCAAAAAAGTTTTGCAGAGGCCGAAGTTGAACCAGTGACACGTGGCACTCCGTACAAGTTCGCTCTCCTGTATTATCCCATAAACAGGTCACGTTGCGACACTTGGAATAACTCTCTCTCAAAGAATCCAATAGAGGTCAGACCTGTCAGGATGGAAAGATAACAGGCCAAGCTATCTCAGGAAAAGTTTTCAGAGGCCGAAGTTGAAACAGTGACACGTGGCACGCCGTACAAGTTCGCTCTCCTGTATTATCCCAAAACAGGTCACGTTGCGACATTTGGCATAACTCTCTCTCAGAGAATCCAATTGAGGTCAGACCTGTCAGGATGGAAAGGTAACAGGTCAGGCTATCTCAAGAAACGTTTTCAGACCCTATGGATCAAAAAGTTCAGAGTTACGCCAGAAAAAATCAGGTACATATTTCTGTCAAAACAGAATTATTTTTGAGTACCTTCATTCATGGCTTCTGGAATTTAGGGCTTTGAAGAAAGTTGGAATTTTTGTAATCGGAGACCACGGCTGGATGCTACTCATCAAAATAGAAATTTAGAGACCAAGATCAGAATTTTTGGTTGGGCATAAGGCCGGGCTTGATCAAACCCTAGTTCGGGACTTTCATCAGAAAAGTGGAAAATTAGGGCTTCTGTAAAAATGGGAATTTTTGAAATCTGTGACCACGGCTGGAAGCTCCTCAGAAAAATAGAATCTTAGAGATTTGGATCAAACCTTTTGATGGGGCAAAAGAGTGGGCTTCATCAAACCCCAGTTCAGGGTCACGTCCAGTGAATCCGGAAGTTTCAAAGGCAAAATTGAGGAGTGAAACTTTGCAGTTTTCAAATTCTGAATATACCAATTTTATCAGCTCATCAAGGCGCAGATTTCTATCCTTTCGGAAGTTTGAATTTTTGGGGTTTCTCTGACAAACCCATATCCAGCTCCAGGTCCAGTTCTTGCAAATCAAGTGGATTGGGTTAATCCTAGAAGAAGATGGATTGGTCACCTGCATAAGTGAAGAAGTTCCTGTTTCAGAGGGAGATGAGGCTAAGGCCTTACATAAGAAGATTACAAGCGATCTCGACAGGTATGACTCATCGAGGTATGTTTCGATATTTGTCCATGATTAAGTTTATGGTATGTTTGTCTTCATGTTATTACGGTTAGTACAATTTTGATTTTAGATTTGTCGTATCACCTTAACAAAATTATGAATGCATGATAGAAGATATTCATTGGTTAGGGTGTTGACACTTATGATTGTACTAATGCATTATGATGTTGTATGAGGTTTATGTTGTCTACTAACATGAAAGGTACACCAAGAAAGACAAATCATGTTCTGGTCCAAGAACATATGATCATGATAACATGAGGACAAAGATTCATCCATTGTCATGGATCTCATAGAAGATCCATTTACAAGGTATGTATAACTTGGTTTTGTAATAGTTAACCTATGAGATATACAGGTTACTAACACAAGTCATTGAAGAAGAACAAGAAGACATCATGTGAGTATGTTAGACATAAATAGCTAGCATGCTAATCCAGGTATGTTTTTCCTATATCAAGATAGAATTTTACCTTGTGTTAGGATCTTATACTGTTGTTGATAATGATTATTCATGAAGTCATAGGTTTGAATAATCATGATTGTATGCATATTATGTTTCTTACCATAATTGATGATATGACTAACCAGAAGAATCATGATGGTATAGGTCTGAATAATCACAGGTTTTATGCATTTTATATCTCTTGTCTTGATTGATGATTCAACTAACCTGAAGAGTCATAGGTTTGAGTAATTACAGGTTTAGACATGTTATGTTTCTTATGATTTGACTAACCATAAGAATCCTACATAAACCTTGAATGCTAATGCTTATTATTTCTGTTTGAAATGATCATGACTATACATGCTTGAGATTATTGTGTTTTAATAGTATACTAATGAATGTATGATTTTATATGAGATCACAAGGATAACACATTCATGATACTAATAAGCATGCATAGGGACCAAGGATGAATATGAGATTCAAGAGCAGGTAATCCAGGAAGCAAAGATCAAGAGGGAGTACACTCCAGTGGTTTATGCAAGGATGCAGATATTCAGAGGGAGTTGACCATCTCTCTACATCCCATAACAGAAAGGTGTAGAAGAAGCTACTTCAGATTAGGACTCCAGCAGCTCCTACAAGGAAGCGAAGACTCAGAGGGAGTCCACCCAACGAACAAACAAAGATAAGTATTTGAATTGTCATTTCTTAAATAATACTGTTCAATAATGTATATACTAATGTTCCTAGAATTAGGTTGTGTATTATGCATATTAGAATAATTGCATTGATGAACAGTATACTCCTAATATGCATGGGTAAGTGGCCTATGGCACTGTACAACATTCCATTGCTACTTATCTAGAATGAAACCTCTTTGCTGACATGTTGGGAGTTGTGCACACTCTTAACAATGTTCTGGTAGAGATTGGAAGGCATCTAGAAAGTTATGGAATATGGATAAATGTTGTATTGAAGCATTGGCTAAGATAATTGCATGACTGTATGACATATTTCTTTATGTGTAAGAATTTGTTCTAAAAATTATGAGATGTTTTCTAATCATGCTGTTAACACCCAAAAAGTGTTCACTACCTCATCTACCACATTATATGGCCCATTTGTCCATTTTCCTACCATATTTCCCTTAAAATCTCAAAAAATCCCATTTAAAAGCCTCCAAAAGGCCTAAAATGCCTCCAAAAGGCCACAAAACCATCAAAATAGCCTAAAAAAGGCTAAAAAACCCCTTTTTCCTCCAAAAATAGCAAAAATCCCCTAAAAAGGGAATAAAAAATATAAAATAATGAGGAAAAGGAGGAAAAAACCCTATACAGCTGCACAAAACCATGTGTTTCCCAAAACCATGGGTCAGCACTCCACCACCAAAAAACTATAAATAGGTGATGGAGATCCCTTATTCCATATCCACAATCACAAGCACCCTTACTCTGCCAAAATCTCTGTCGAAACCCTAGTTCATCATTGAACTACTTTCACCTTGAGAGCCACTTTTGGCCCATCCCCACCATTGGAGAAGGAGAAGGAGCATATTGAAGCTTGGAGCATCCTCTTGGACACTGCAAAGGGCTTCATCAAACCTTTTCATTGAAGGTAACATTAATAGAAAAAGTCATTCTTTTCATTTAATGTTTATGTTCCATGCTTATTTTAGAAGTAATTTAAATTTCTGTTTTAGCTTAATAATTTATATCTACTGAACTGCTACTAAGGAGTCCATTCTCCTTAGTAGGTGCTCATTTGCACAAGCTAGGGGTAAAACCCTAGCTACACATGCAATTTAACTTGTTGTGTAGGAAAGATCGTATGCCATCTCCTACAAAAGAAGAAATACAACATTTGTTCCAGCAACAAAGATATCTATTGAAGATATTGAAGATATTGAAGCTCCCAGGATCTGGGATGAAGAAATGAAATGCCATGATCCGTCGATCATGAAGAATGATGTTTGGGATGTAATCCCAAAGACATGAAGGGAAGTTTGCTATGACTTCCAAATGGAACTATCAGATCAAGCATGTTGCATATGGCAGCATTGAGAAATATAAAAGTGATGAAATAGAAGATACACCAGATGGATTCAAGACAGCTTCCTTGAATGGTGTAGTTGAAGAAGAAGTGTATGTAGAGCAACCACTTGGTTCTGAGACACATGATAGGAAATCATATATGTGCAGAACTTGGTATGGTGAAGATAGCTTGATTGCCGACACACAGCGGAAGCTTACTACCGAGTTCGAGATGAAGAACTTGGGGATGATGCACTATTTGTTTTTGGCATGGAGGTGTGGCAGAGTGCAGATAGAATCTTCCTTGAACAAGGGAAGTATGCAGTAGAGATCCCAAAGAGGTTCGGGATGATGGATTGCAAGGCCATGGCCACACCTATGGCATCGAATCTGAAGCTTCTATGTGATGCTTCATATGAGCTGGTTGATGTCTCTGTGTATCGTCAGATGATTGGGTCATTGATGTACCTGACGAACACGAGACCAGACATTTGCTTTGCTGTGAACACATTGAGCCAATTCCTGACGGATCTGAGGAATGTTCACCTGGTTGCTGTAAAGCATGTTCTGAGGTACCTGAAGGGTACAGTGGATTATGGGCTCAAGTATGAAGCGAATCAAAAGTTTAACCTGCAGGGTTATGTTGATTCAAATTGGGCTGGCAGTGCTGCAGATAGGAAGAGCACATCTGGGTGCTGCTTCAATATGGGATCAGGTGTGATCTCTTGGTTTAACAGGAAGCAGTCCTGTGTAGCACTAAGTACAGCTGAGGCAGAGTATGTTGCAGCCTGTTCAGCTAGTTGTGAGGCAGTATGGCTACGGAAGCTACTGTCTGAGCTATTTGATCTCCCGTTGGAGGCTACTGGTATCTTCTGTGATAACTAGAGTTGTGTGAAGATGTCCGAGAACCCAATGTTTCATGACAGGTCGAAACACATAGAGATCAAATATCACTATATCAGGGATATGGTGCAGAGAGGATCTGTGAAGCTCCTATATGTTGCGACAGACGAACAGATTGCAGATATGTTGACGAAGCCACTAGCCAGGGTGAAGTTCGAGTGCTTCAGAGAGAGGCTTGGCTTTCTTCAGATCGAGGACACTTCGAGGAAGAAGTGATGGACACATTTGCTGAAGCCATTCCAAGCATGTTGTAAGGAGGATCCTTCACATGGCTGTGGATGTAAGCGCTGGATGATGAGCATCAGGATGATGTTCTGGTTTCTGCTTGGATATGATCAGTTGGATCATTTTAATGTATGTATGTACGCATCATGTTGGATGCTGGATATGATCAGTTGGATCATTTTTATGTATGTATGTACGCATCATGTTGGATGCTGGATATGATCAGTTGGATCATTTTTATGTATGTATGCACGCATCATGTTGATGTTGGATATGATCAGTTGGATCATGTGTATGTATTTTGTATATGCATCATGTTGGATGCTTGGACCATGTATCTATATATGTATCAGGTGGATACATTGTATGATCAGGTGGATCATGTATGATGATATGTATCAGGTAGATACTTGGTATGCATCAGGTAGATGCATTGATGATCAGGTGGATCAGGTATGATGACATGCAGCAGGATGTTGCAGTGATGATCAGGATGATCATAGATGACGAGCTTCAGGATGTTGCTCCAGATGACATGCAGCAGGACGTTGTAGTGATGATGATCAGGATGATCATGGATGTATCAGGATGATGTATGGTGAGTATCAGGATGATACTCTATGGCCGTGGATCAGGTTGTGCAGATGAGCATGTAATCCGGTGCCCTGGGAGATTTGCAGATGGTCTTTCGAGGTTTTGCCTATGGCATGTAATTCAGTGCCCTGGGACATCTGGCAAATGCTCTTTCAAGGTTTTGCTCTGGGAGGACATGTAATTCGGTGCCCTGGGAGATCTGCAGATAGTCTTTCGAGGTTTTTCCTATGGCATGTAATTCGGTTCCCTGGGATATCTGGCAGATGCTCTTTCGAGGTTTTGTCCTATGGCATGTAATTCATTTCCCTGGGAGATCCGATAGGTTGGGCTGTGTGCCCGTAATCAGTCCTGGGATGCTCTTGCGAGGTTTTGCCATGACCACATGTAATTTGTGCCCTGGGAGATTTCAGGTCGGAGTTATGTACCCGTAACATCCTGAGATGCTCTTGCTAGGTTTTGTGGTGGACCACATGTAATTTGTGCCCTGGGAGATTTCAGGTCGGAGTTGTGTACCCGTAACATCCTGAGATGCTCTTTCGAGGTTTTGTGGTGGGGTCACATGTAATAGAGCCCTGGGAGATCCTATAGGTCGGAGTTGTGTACCCGTAACATCCTGGGATGCTCTTTCGAGGTTTTGTGACGCACGTAATAAGCCCTGAGGATTCCACAGTATGGCCAGTGATGATGAAGACCTGCAGATGGTGGGCCTACATCCAGTATGAAAAAGGACTGGCTCTGTAGAACTTCCTATGATGAGTAGATTCAGAGATTGATTGAGATAGCAGTAGCAGTGATGATGACTAGATGACGATGCATCGATGACGATGATCCAGAGAAGATGACTTGTGCTAGAAGAACTGTGCTGAGAAATACCTTCCTAGTTAAGAGGGAGTGTTGATGTATATGTAACTTCGGAATGTATTTCACATATATGTATATTGTATTCCTATAGAGATGGTATTATTCCTCTATAAGGAAGTGTCGTCGTTTATATTGTAAGTGTCGTCGTTTATATTGTAAGTGTCGTAACTTATACTTGATGGGTTATTAGACCACCTTATTGGGGGTCGGCCATGTGGGTCAAAGGGTTATTAGACCACCCTATTGGGGGTCGGCCCACTCAGCATTATGTTATGTGGTAAAGTTCGAGCCTACATGAGTTAGGTAAAAAGGCAAGTCAAGTCAAGTATAAATAGAGTGCGGGAGGCACTCTATTTGCTCACTCACTTCTCACACATGCACTCAAGGAGGAGTGGCGCATTTATGGAGGAGGAGGATCTGCTGCTAGGATATGTCTATCTCTTATGGTTGGTTGTATCATTGCTCTATCTATCTCTGAGGAAGTTATTGGGGTTTTTCACCTTTATGGTTTTCCCCAAGTAAATCTTTGTGTCTCTTGTGTGCTTGCATTATTGTCTCCATGATTGATATGCTGTAGATATGCTGTACATGTTGTTCTCTCAGTTAAGATCCTAGATCAGATTGAAGTAAATTCTGAAAATTTAACATTCCTCATATTCCAAAACCACTTACCACCATTGTCAAAAACCACCCATCTAGTTTATCTTTTAGTGGGTTCCAAAAACACATGGCCCAAATATGGCCATTTCAGAGGTCAAACCTGCATATTTTTAACGGAGCCTTCACCTTTGAAATTTTAAATCACCTTTACATGTGGCACTCCTCAGTCAAATTCAAAACTTGATAAGTGGTTTCCAATACCACTTAGTCAACTTTTGAAACCACCAAACCACTGATATGAAACTGCCTTACGAATTATGTCATGGATTTACCTCCTGCACATTTTCATCATGGAATTTTGGTTCCATTTTCGGCTAGTTCACTCAAAAGGGTAATTTAACATATCCAAACTTCATTCTTGGTAGATTCAACACTAGCGATGGCCAACTAAACTATGCATTTCATCAATTTAGTTTTTTTTTCACATAGTTGAATTTTTAGATGCCATAGTTATATTAACAAGTTTCAACTCCATTATCTCTATCATTTACAAGCATGTATGCTTATTTTCCATGACTTTTCATCAAATAGATAGCCTATAATTGTATTGTTCTGTCATTTTTCTCATTGCAACATTTTTTCAAACACTCCACATGTAATTGTTTATTGTACAAACTAGTTTCTGACCAAACAACCCCAGGATTGAAATATGGAGCTCTGATACAACTCTGTCATGTACCCATTAACACTTGTCTAATGTTAAGGTTATAGGGCACCTTAGTTTTTACCTTTGAAATTTTCCTCTAATTATTCCAACATTATTATCAATGGCTAACTATAAATTCTATGAGTGGAAGCAACTACAACAACCTTAATTATTGTGCTACAATGTGAATTATAAGCTCTATTATGCATACATTCATAACCATGATAATTTCATTCCATAAACAAAATTGGAAATATAACAAAAGCATTCAATTCCATAATAGAACATGGATAAATGGCATTCGATGAACATAATTATAAACATCCACATTCAACGCTTATCTTTGTGTAATATCCCTCCAACGGGTTGCAAATGAAGGATGTTCCTCCCAGCCTTAGGCACTCTATCACACTAAGTCTTTATATGACAAAGTCCACCCCCAAGATGAGCCTATCATTCCACAAGGGTGAATTTCTCATGTATTCTCCTCAGTTCGTATTTTAGATACTCTCTAGTGCCAAAACCCCTCTACAACTATACCAATCAACCAACACTCTTTCCCACCAACCTGCACAACACCAGAAATGGGATCCCTTCTAGATGTATCCACTCCCTCGGGCTATTAAATTCCATTCTAGTGCTCCAGCACATGCTAACCATGGAATCTCTACCATGACTCCAAGAATTCTCAGTTCTAATCCATGTTTCCTCTCACCAAGGCACAATAGTCATCAACACTGATTTCCCCATGGTAATTTTGCATTAGAAGGTATGGAACCTCTTGAAACTGGTTGGAAGAATGATGATGAATGATTGAATGAAGCTCTAACTCAATTTCTCACATTTTATATGCATGTTCCCAAATTTCCATCTGGCTCCTTAAGAAGAGTACACTTTCCCCCCTTTAATCCTAGCTTAGGATAATTAAGTAATGAATAACTAGAGAAACCCCCATAAACATGGGTTTAGGGACCTTGGGTTAAATTCCTAACCAATGTTGAAATGTAAGGATAAGGACTTAGGTTAATACTAACTATGGCATCTCTCCTTAGCCCCCTTTCACTTCCCCCACTTATGGAATCATAGCCCCTCGTCTCTTCTTTGTCCTTCTTCATTTACAGTCGTTGGGAATTTTCATATTATATACAAATGTAGTTTTTTACATTATCTTTAGTCATCTTGACCATTTTAGTTTGCCTTCTAGACATTTCATCATTACATACATAATTACATTCTGGGGTCAAAAATGGGGTATTACATTTGTAAGTCAAAGACACGGATTAGAGCACATCAGTCATGACGGATCAATCTCCCTAGACACCTTACTCCATTCAACTACTATGAGTGGAAGATAAGGTTGTGATTATATTGCAAAATAAGGGCCTCTACAAGATCACAATGGGATTAGAGGTTGATCCAAATTCTATTGTGGAAAAGGAAAGATGGTTTAATTGGATGGATGAAGCTTTTAGGTTGTTATGTTTCTGGATTACTCCCTACTTCATATATTACATTGAAGTTGCAAAAAATCCTAATGTAGTCTGGATCAAGTTGGAAGAACTCTTCAAGAATCAGGATGAGATGAGAGGACATCAGTTGGAGAATGAGATCATTAGTTTGAGCCCGAGCAACTTTGATACTATTCAAGACTTATTCACAAAATTTAAATCATTATTGCTACAACTCAAGTTATGTGTAGACAAGAAGGATCAAAAACTAGTTCTCTCAATATTATCCGAATTGAGTTCTAAATATTCAGTGCTTGTTTCTACCTTCCATGCTATGAAATTGGCACTCATAGTTGTTTGGAAGATGCCTACATTGGATAATTTTGTTGTTTCTCTTACCCATGAATAAGATAAACTTGTTCAAATGGGTTCTTTAAAGACATAAAAAAGGTGCATGCTCATACTGCAAATCAGGGAAACAAGCATGATAGAAAACATAAACAACAATCCATAGGAAAAAAGGAGAAAAATCCAAAATTTTCTCAGGAGACCTCCTCCTCCAAATCTTGGAAGACTAAGAAGGACAAGATCATATGTGTGTATTGCAAGAAAACTGATCATTAAGAACATGATCGCATGATGAATCATATTGATTAGTTGAAACATATTCTTGTGGGAAAATACCAAGATACCTAACAATATCAAGAACAACAACTCAACTGAAAGACCACAAGAGGACAAAGGAAAAGGCAAGGAAACAAACCATGCACTTGTTTCTATATCTTACTCATCATCATCTTTGTGGGTTCTTGATTTATAAGCTTCAAAGCATATGGCCTCATTAGAGGATATATATTCTTCCTTAGATCCTTGCAATATCCCTACCATCTTAATGTGGGATGATACACCAATTTAGATATGCAGGAAAGGAGTCATTGATTTAGAGAATGGACAGTTTTAGAATGTACTTTGTGTACCTTCCTTATCCATCAATATCCTTTCTGTCTACTAGATCACCCATTCAGGATCAGGAAAATGAGTGGATTTCACACCCAATTCAATAGTCATTACATAAATGATTTATGGATCAAAGTTTGTGGTTGGGAAAACATATTACCAATCCAAGTTGTATGTATTTTCTAAATTTATTCCCAAATATACTTCTATTGTACTTATAAAATATTGTGATGAAGTAAGCAAGTTGTGGCATGAGATATTTGGTCACTTAAACTATTGCTACTTGCAATAGCTAAGCAAGTATGGTATGGTGATGAGTTTTCCAAACATAAGTATTATGATGGTGTAGTCAGGGCTTCATTCTCGGTAAGCATCCTAAAGAAAAATTCGAGAAGGTAAAGGCATGGAGAGCCTAATCTATTATTGAGCTTGTTCAAAATGACATTATGGGTCCATTCCCTCACCCATTCATGAGCAGGGCCATGTATGTGTTGACTTGAATTGATGATTAGTTAAGATAAACCTAGGTATACTTCATCAAACAAAAAATATATGTCTTTGATTTTTTTAAAGATTTTAAATCTCTCGTAGAGAAGCAGTCAAGTAGGGGATCAAGATCATGCATACAAATAATGGAGGGGAGTATGTGAACAAATATGTCCAACATCTATGTGTTGAAGAAGGTATTGATTTGCAACACACTATTCCGTATACTCCACAACATAATGGAGTTGCAAAACAAAAGAACAAATCATTGAAGGAGATGGAAACATGCATGTTACATTCTAAGTCCCTTGATCCAAAGCTTTGGACTAAAGCCATCAAATGTTCATCCTACATCCAGAACCAAGTTCCTCTTAAAGCATTGAAGGCGGTCACTCATTTTGAAGCTTGGAGCAATCTGAAACCAAAATTCAATCACTTTAGAGTGTTTGGATCTCATGCATGGGCACACATTCATTCAAAAGGAAGGAGGGCCTTGGATCCACAAAGTCAAGAATGGATATTTATAGGATATCATGATAGTGTTGAAGGTATATAATAATAAATACTTTCACTAAAATTATATTTATTGAAAGATGCTTCGGATTTGAAGAGGTCCCTTGCATGAAAAAGATCCTACTATCGATCCACTAGTTCTTGTTGATGCAGAGCTCATTGATGTCTCAAATGAAATTTCATATTTAGATAACATTTTAAATTTAGATGCAAATTAATTAGAAACTGGTAACAATGATAAACCTATTGGTGCAAATATGGAAACCAGACCACTTTGGTAAAATCAAACTCTTCAAGTTGTAGGTGATCTAGTTGGAGACCCATCAGATCCAAGGAGACCTATTTTATGGTGCTCCATAAGCACTCACTGCTATAGAGTTTTCGATGCCCATCCACATTACATGGTCATTGATACAGATCCACGGTCTTATGTAGAAGCTATCGGTAATCCACATTGGGAGGATAACATGGATGATGAGTATCAGTGTCTCATGAAGAACCAAACTTGGGAGTTGGTTCCTCTCCCTCCTTGTAGGAAACTTGTTTTGTGTGAGTGGACTTATCAAACAAAATATGGAAACACACAGACATGAGAGTGATCATGTTTGAAGATGATTACTTAGTCTACTCAACACTGTCCTCTTTTGTGGGAGGGGGTCCACTAGGTTTCCCCTCTTTTCTCACTTTTAGGGGATATTTTTTGTATACTTAAGTACCTAACATGGATTCATATTTTCGATACCCAATTATCTGTGCATCGTACTCACCTAATTATGCTTAAGTGGGGGTGTTGATGTACATGCACTATTCTTTTCCATTTATAGGGAAAGGAGAACTCCTACTGGAGTTCTTTCCTTGTTCATAGGGTCAAAGGCGTTCTTACTACAATATTCCCCCCTTTTTAGGGATAATGGCACTCTTAATTGTAATTCTCCCACTTTTTTATGGATAAGGGCACACTTACTTATGTTTCTCCCTATTTTATGACTTAATGCACTTCAATTGGTAGTTGTAGGGCTAGTTAACCCTAGTTGCACATGCATGGCATAGTTAATTGCTTAATAAGGCCTCACTTGGATATTCTAGGTTAGCTAACTCATGTATCGCCTAGTTAACCACCTCATGTGGGTGCACTTGGCTATTCTCGACTAATTAACTCTAAAGTGTTCATGCATATCCTAGTTAACTACATCATAGGTGTGCACTTGGCTATTATGGCCTAGTTAAACACTAGATTGCTCATGCGTGGCCAATATAACTACCTCACAAGGGCCCACTTAGCTATTTAGGGAGATTGCTCTTGAGTTTCACTAAATTTTATGCTTGTGCATGTAATTAAGCCTAGCTTGGTTACCTATATATGAAGGTTTGCATCTCATTGATCAGGCATCCAATGATGTATTTTGTTATGTATTATTTTGAGCATTCAATTGATTAATATATATTACATTACTTGGATCTTTGCTTTACTTCTCTCTTGAATTCTATGCAATTGTATTCTCTTCTCTTCTATGGATTGATAATTTTATTACTTCTCCATTTAGCTTCTAGATCCATTGGTTCAAAATATCACAATATCCATTCTACCAATTTGATTAATGGCAGCTTCTGAGTTTATTACATAGGATCACATGCTACACCAAGTTAAATTTCAAATTGTTGGATTTATGTAATCCTCTTGATGCCTAGTGGTAATAGTATACATCTAATCTAGGGCACCCTCATCTAACACTTCTTCTACTGGTTCCATAAACCACTTGACCAACATTAGGTCCAAAGGTTGGAAAAATCTACGACCCTCTTTCTCAAATGAAATATGGTGTTTTTTTAAATTTAGGATATTGTCATTATCAAATGCTTAATCAATACCTAGTTGTAGGGAAAGGTAGGGATCCTCATTGTCCAATATCTTGATGAACTCAAAATATGCATAAGTCTTAACCTCATCAATGTCAACCACCATCTATTCCACCATACCAATTGGAAAAATATATGACTAATTCGACAACCACACTTAAATTGACAAGTAACACAAGTTTGATCGTCCCATGAACTCCTAGGATTTTTGGGGGAAGATGTTCATATCCAATCACAGGTTGAGCATGACCTCCCACACCTCATATCCTCCAATCATTGCATTAAGTTGGAATTCCTTCCTTGATATTCTCCTATGCATGTGGTGTAGGGGTTGAACAATTATCTTTGTAGGTGATCATAATAACTATGGAAGTACACCCTTTAGAATTGTCACAACATGCCATATTATAATATCCATAGGAATGCTTTCAACCATCCATAGAATTCATCCTCAACTAACTACACTTGCAGGCTCATGCATCTGCTTGACAAATATGCTATAAATGGTGATATTTCCACCTCCATAGGACTGATATCTTGCATGTGGACATCTCCTTGCATCACCTCCACTACATTGCATATATATCCATTTTGTTGAACCACATCAAGTGCTAGTGCCTTCTATGGAGCCCTATAGATTTTCCCTAATCCATGACTCCCACATACGCAATATTATTGTCTCCATCACAGGTGACGATATTAATTCCTACATATGCATGACCACTATATCACCTCCAAGGATCCATGGCTTAGAATTTATCATGTTTGCATCAAATTGTTGTTATTCCCATGCCTCACATTACTCAATCAAATTTAGGCAATCCTTACTTTTATGCTTGTTCATTCTATAGTGTCGATATCAAGGGTGACAATGTTGTGAACAATTCATGCAATTTGACCCACTTCATTATAGTTGTAACAATGTGGTAGAGGATGGTTTGCATCATTTCACAGTGCTCAGTTATTCTGATTCCAATTCTATTTTCTATTCCTATCCTCAACTGACTCTAATGCAAATATTTTCTTCTCAAATCACTCAAAAAGTGTGTATAATGCATGACAGTCCTATGTATGGTGAGACCCTACATAAGTCACAATTTACTACCATTGTAGTGCTACTCTATTTCTTTAGTAATGAGCAATGGCAGGGATCATGAGCTAGATTTCAACATATCTTGCAAATCCTGCCATCCACCTTGTGGACAACAATTTCACTGTCAAAGATATGGATCTAACTAAACTAGCTTACCTATCTATGCAACAATAACATTGTTGGGTAAAATATATGCTATCTAAGTCAACACTTAATTGTCAACCCGGGAAGGGAGCTTATGAGATGCAAACACTCTATGTGCATGTTTGAAGGCTTGAACTAATCTAAGCTAATCTGAAGCTGGTAATCTACCTAGAATTGAGTAAGGGTTCTGAATTATAATTGCAAGCGAATGATACTTTAAAACCTAATTACATTACTTAGAATTAATTCAAAATAAAATACTATTGACAAGAAATCAATCATACAATCTAATGACTATTCTGAAACCAAAGCCATGCAAGTATCTATGCTATCCTACGAAGGTGAAGCGTGAAACAATTTTAAGGAAATCTAAGCAATATACAAATGACTTGGAAATAAATGTTAATCTAGAAGCAAGTAGAAAACTTAATAAAGATATTTAATTGAACTTGATTTGATTTGGAAGCAAGTAGAAAACTTGATAATGATATTTTATGCAAGAGCAAGGAGGAGACTTGATAAAGATATTTATTTCTGATCCAAATCTTATGTCATTAACATCTTCATTATTTATATGAATGGAAAACTAATCTAATGATTAACAAGGAAACTATCAAAACTGAAATAACTTGGAAAATGAAATTATTAACTTTAAAAATAGACTATCTAGGAATGAGACTGATAAATTCTGAAACAATAACTAATTAACAAATCAGATATGAAGAACTTAACTTTGGAAGAAGGTTAAAAAGAAGATTAAGGAAGATAATATGCAAGTAGGAAATAATGACAAGACTTAATTAAAAACTCTGTAAAATAATATTTAAATTACATCTAAAAACTGTTAATTAGAAGCAAGAAGCATTACATTTAAAAAGCAGAAGAAACTGGATTATGAAAAAAGCATAAAACAATGCAGAAAGTGTAAAGGTCCGAATGACGATCCGAATGCCTATCCGAATGCCAGTCAGAATGGAAGAAAACGATTTAAACTAAGGAAAAGAAGAATTTTTTATGACTTTAATTACCAGCTGGCTAATGCATATGATCCTACTGTGCAAAAGAAGTAATAGGTTGATTAATTAGAAGCTAAACTAACAAGAAAACTATTTATACTAATCATTCTCTAAAGAAGATGAACTATTTCTATGATATGCTAAAGCAAGGCTGAGATGGAAGATAAAGTTAACCTACAGCTATAGGAAGAAAAGCTAACATAAAGAGAGAGAATCTAATGGAACCAATGCTAAATATAACATAATTGAAGCAATGTCTAACTATAGATGATAGAAGAAGACTGAAAACAACTACAGAACACTATGCTTGGTCGACCATTCCTAATTCTGCAAAATAGATTATGTTAGCAGCAAAATACAGTTTACAAGAAAAACAAAGAAATAACATCTACAAGAAACATTTGTCAAACTAATCTAACTATGAACTGAACTTAAAACGTGAACTAGTTAACTTATCTAATTGCAGAAAAGACTGAAAGCAGTTAAGAAAGCTATGCTTGACCGGTCATGCTAAATTTTGAACATGCAAACTATATTAGCAACAAAGAATAAATCACAGGAAATAGATCAACATCTACATCAAAACATAGTTACAATACAACTACTGGAAATGGAAACTAATTATTTGCAGAAAAGGAAATACAAATTATACACAGTAAAACCTCTGGTTGTTGAGGGACCCTCCCCAGCAATCAGAGGATTGAAACTAATTCAAGCTATTCACCAACAATAGAAATCTGGAACTTCCATTAACTGGGAAAAAGATTACACGGTGTGAAAACGAACAACGTATCTATCTCTATCTATCTCTGTATATACATGGATCCTTCGTTTCTCCACAGGAGACGCCTTTATATAAGTTTACAATGGGAGAGAGGGTCGACGAATTCGACCTCTCTAAAAATAGAAGCTTTAATGTCTATACAACGGCTGCATAATGATTTACGACAACGCAGAGGCCGCCTTCCTTCCTTCACGATGTCGATTCTCCCTAACACGAACAGCTGGGTGTTAGTTTCCTTCAACCGTGGGAAGAAGTAGGTGCTGGCAAGCTGAGCGTAGGAGGACAGAACTGCTGGGATGTCGATGTGGCAGGAGCATGTGCTAGCAAGATGAGCATAGGAGGACGGAACTACTAGGACGTCGATGTGGCAGGAGCATGTGCTGGCAGGCTGAGCGAACAAGGGAGAGGATCTTCTAGAGTGTCAGCGTGAGCAGAGGCGTGTGTTGTCAAGCTGGGTGCGCATAGAAGCGGATCTTCTAGAATGGAGGCTCACCAACCATAACCACCACGTCGCTAACATAGCCCACTTTCCCGTTTCTGATTTTAATGACTAGGAATATGCCAACCAACAATTTCACGGGTCTAATGCAGGGATGAATGATGGGATGGACATGGTTGAACATTAGCAATGTAAACACGCAGTCTGAATGGAGGATCGTTTGAAAAATCGTAGCCTCTAGATCAAAACTAAATGCCATGTATGCCCCGAAATGTCACATTAAACATTAATAAATCATAATATAGTGAGATTTGATCAAAATTCATATGATAAGTGAATATAGGCATACCTAGTCTGTTTGATGGTCTAAATGGCAAAGAGAATGACTTATTATAGCAAAAAATGATGAAAATAACGCCATTCAGAGTAGATTTGATGATAGAAAATACTGACAAAATGGACACCAACACTCCCCCAAACTGAAGATATGCCAGGTCCCACTGAGCAAAGAGAAAAAGAAATAAGGAAGAAGTGGATGCGGCTGTATGGACTTGGAAAGGATGAGAGCAAGCAGAGTGATGGTGAGGATCAAGCAAGAGTCAGTTTTAAAACAAGGTCCAACTGAATGTTTGAAAAATCATGAGACGGAAATTTGGTACATTTAAACGATCACGCCATTATTCAAAATTTTTGAAACGTGTACCATAATAAAGATATGTGCGTTAATGAATTCATATGGTTTGTGAAATATTCAACCATGTTCCAAAGTAAACTTTGGACAGGTTGAAAGAAAATTTTCATCATGGGATTATAACATAGTGCATTAAAAATCATGATGATCTTTAATTAATAAAATGACGGTTCGCATGTTGAATTTTTTTGCATATAACTTAATGAAAATTTAAAACCATATGATAACCAGATAATAATTCTGAAAATCGCAATAATGCATGATTAATCGATTCATTTGGTGAAGTCGAGATGAATTAAAGGAATGAGATCGTGTGCAAAGATGACATTTGATTAATCCTTAATATGGTTAGTCAATTAGATTTATCAATAGAATTCAAAAATTAAATACCTTAGCACACTTAATCATGATGTTATAAGCTATGGTTTCATTCGGATCATCATTCATTCGCTTCATTCGACCCTTCATACATACCATTTGTCTATACAAGATGTGCTTGCTGGATCTGATTGCTGTTGATTATGCAGAGAATTTCCGAGGCTGCCAGCACACAAAAGGATGATGTAAACCTGCTTTTCTGAAATCTTCAGTCGCTCTTCTTTATTTGTCATTTATTAGGACAGTCCTCCTTTTTCTATTTTGCATTATTCTTGAAAAACACCTATCATTTTGTCAGAGATAAATAAACTTCTTTTTCATACATATGCAGAAGGTAAATCAATTCTGATCCTCCCCCAAACCAAAAATATGGCATGTCCTCAAGCCATTAAAGAGAAATTAATTAACATTCAAATATTTTCAATACATGGTTCAGACAATAGATTCTAAAAATGATGTGATAATTTTCGTAAGAAAATGAAATATTAACTATAAAATGTAGATGATTCAGATATGTACATTTGTCAAAAAGAATACAACAGTGCTTAAGAAGACCATATGAAGAATGATAATACAGTCGATGTGAAATGCCATAGGAAAACTAGTCATCCACAACTCATTGTAAAGATCTCTTGTCATCCAAAGAATATAAATAAGGTTCACCGTAGAGTTTGTGAGATTTACTATAGTTATGGGTCCCATTTCTAGGATAATCATATCCTAGGTATTGTTTGAATTAGATGACGGGGTCCAAGTCCAACTTACAACCATTCTCTAATGACAGTATAAATAATTGGCCTAAACATGTGTTTGTATACTTAGGTTTTTTGTGAGCCATGTGAATAGAAAAGCATTAACCAAACCTCTTTTACTCGATATTGCCCCGTTGCCAGTAGGCCTATTCAGTACCTCGACAGGTTTATCTTGGTACCATGCAAGCATAGCCCCACTGCCAGCGAGCGTGTTCAATACCTCGACGGGTTTACTTGCACTTACCGAGCTTCCTTGTTTAAGATTTTACTTAGCATGGACCCGCTGCTAGCGAGCCTGTTCAGTACCCCGGCAGGTTTACTTCGTATATATATATAGATATATATATATATATATTTGTAAGGAATCCAGTTGGCACTAGAGTGTGCTAAGCCTGCTAAACACATAATTCAATATTTTAGCATGAACCTTATGAGCAACTTTATTTATAATGTCCTAAATTACAGATCATGTCAAAATATAATAACTTAAAGTTGTTCTTTGACTTCCCAGTCTATCTTTTTCATAAAAGGTCAGTAATGTTCCCCACAAAATAGAAAATATCACTCACTTTTGGGCTACCTTTTAAAAGTGCTTAAGAGACAAACTTTGATAATGAATCTAGGATGAGTTAGTAGTCCATAGGTGTGAGATAAAACTTTTTGAAAAACATGTTGATTATAGTAGGTCTTAAGAAATTGTTCTAATGATAACTCATGAAGTTGCATATTTGAATCAAATACCATATGAGCATAAAAATGAAACTAATCGAAAAGAATCATAAAAGAGAAGTGGTTAGAAATCAAGAATTTTTATTTTGCAAAATAATCAAAGGAAAATAAATCACAAGAAATGCTCCCCTTTTTTTTAGTTGATGAAGCTATATGAGCTGACCAAAATTCCTGTGTAAATATAAACCAATTGTCAGAAATGATTCTCATTTATTCCAAGAAACATAAATATATGTACATAATATCCTATTCTACTTAAAGAGAAAGAAAACAATTGTATTGAAGTATATGAATTCTTCCAATGTAACCAAGTGCGAAGCAAGATTAAAAATATAACTTTATCCACATATGAAAAACTTGTTGCAGTGATTACTTGAATGTGGAAGTTCAACCAACTTACTTGTCTTGGCA
This sequence comes from Larix kaempferi, assembly GCA_027924585.1. Lineage (NCBI taxonomy): Eukaryota > Viridiplantae > Streptophyta > Pinopsida > Pinales > Pinaceae > Larix > Larix kaempferi. The sequence goes on along the minus strand of BSBM01000293.1, from coordinate 24,128,911 downwards.
TCAGAAGGTGTCGAATGGAGGAATGGTATTGTGGCTGGGTTACCTCTTGAAACCATATTTCAATGTAGTCGTGGTATTTACCTTCCTTCATTATGTCATGCAAATCTCCTCCTCTTAGTTGATTGATTTCGGAAGTATGCATAGGATCTGCCAGCTTGCATGTAGGGAACTCTTTAATTTCCATTTCTCTCCTTCGGATGTAGTTCCCAAGTTATCAATTTCCTCTGCAATTTGGCAAGGAACATCTTATTGTGGCTCTTGGTACTTTGGTATGTTTGTTGTGTCAGGAGAGGTAGATAAACTCTTAACTGCTATCAGGATGTGTTCTACCTAATAAGAAGAATTCCCAACCGCTACTAGGATTTGAGAGAGTTCTCTCATACTGATGGTCACCTCTGAATCCATTTCGTCGGTTGATAGATCCTACTTCACACATGGATTAGTCCCTGGGTTCTTACGACACCCAAAATTTCTTTTTATGGGTTTTTAAAAGACTATCTGCTACTAAATTTTTTTTTCAAACTAAACACACCACACTTTTATGAAATAAAGCACCTACATTAAATTAACTTGTGAAAAATAAACAAACTCAAACATACAGAAAGGAAATCATACTTGTGCGGAAAGGAACAACAAGGCTTTGGGGCACCCCATTATAATCGATGTGCAGGTTCTTACCTCTCGTCTTACCGTTCTCCCCTCCCCCTTGTTGTGTAATGTAAAATCATCCTATCTACCTAGACTCCAATCCCTTTAGCACCTCCCCGGCAACGGCGCCAAAATGTTGGGTAAAATATATGCTATCTAAGTCAACACTTAATTGTCAACCCGGGAAGGGAGCTTATGAAAGGAAAAGACTATATGTGCAGGTTTGAAGGCTTGAACTAATCTAAGCTAATCTGAAGCTGGTAATCTACCTAGAATTGAGTAAGTGTTCTGAATTATTAATTGCAAGTGACTGATACTTTAAAACCTAATTACATTACTTAGAATTAATTCAAAATAAAATACTATTGACAAGAAATCAATCATACAATATAATGACTATTCTGAAACCAAAGCCATGCAAGTATCTATGCTATCCTACGAAGGTGAAGCATGAATTTTTTTTTAGGAAATCTAAGCAATATACAAATGACTTGGAAATAAATGTTAATCTAGAAGCAAGTAGAAAACTTAATAAAGATATTTAATTGAACTTGATTTGATTTGGAAGCAAGTAGAAAACTTGATAAAGATATTTTATACAGGAGCAAGGAGGAAACTTGATAAAGATATTTATTTCTGATCCAAATCTTATGTCATGAACATCTTCATTATTTATATGAATGGAAAACTAATATGATGATTAACAAGGAAACTATCAAAATTGAAATAACTTGGAAAATGAAATTATTAACTTTTTACTTAAAAATAGACTATCTAGGAACGAGACTGATAAATTCCGAAACAATAACTAATTAACAAATCATATATGAAGAACTTAACTTTGGAAGAAGGTTAAAAAGAAGATTAAGGAAGATAATATGGAAGTAGGAAATAATGACAAGACTTAATTAAAAACTCTATAAAACAAGATTTAAATTACATCTAAAAATTGTTAATTAGAAGCAAGAAGCATTACATTTAAAAAGCAGAAGAAACTGGATTATGAAAAAAGCATAAAACAATGCAGAAAGTGTAAAGGTCCAAATGACAATCCGAATGCTTGTCCGAATGCCAGTCAGAATGGAAGAAAACGATTTAAACTAAGGAACAAAAGAATTTTGGATGACTTTAATTACCAGCTGGTTGATGCATATGATCATACTGTGCAAAAGAAGTAATAGGTTGATTAATTAGAAGCTAAACTAACAAGAAAACTATTTATACTAATCATTCTCTAAAGAAGATGAACTATTTCTATGATATGCTAAAGCAAGACTGAGATGGAAAATAAAGTTAACCTACAGCTATAGGAAGAAAAGCTAACAGAGAGAGAGAGAAGCTAATGGAACCAATGCTAACTATAACAGAACTGAAGCAATGTCTAACTACAGATGATAGGAGAAGACTGAAAACAACTACATAACACTATGCTTGGTTGACCATTCCTAATTCTGCAAAATAGATTATGTTAGCAGCAAAATACAGTTTACAAGAAAAACAAAGAAATAACATCTATAGGAAACATTTGTCAAACTAATCTAACTATGAACTGAACTTAAAACGTGAACTAGTTAACTTATCTAATTGCAGAAAATACTGAAAGAAATTAAGAAAGCTATGCCTAAGCGGTCATACTAAATTCTGAACATGCAAACTATATTAGCAACAAAGAATAAATCACAGGAAATAGAAAAACATATACAGCAAAACATAGTTACAATACAACTACTGGAAATGGAAACTAATTATTTGCAGAAAAGGAAATACAAATTATACATAGTAAAACCTATGGTTGTTGAGGGGCCCTTCCCAGCAATCAGAGGATTGAAACTAATTCAAGCTATTCACCAACAACAGAAATCTGGAACTTCCATTAACTGGGAAAAAGATTACACAATGTGAAAAAGAACAACGTATCTATCTATGTCTATCTTCGTATATACATGGATCCTTCGTTTCTCCACAAGAGATGCCTTTATATAAGTTTACAATGGGAGAGAGGGTCGACGAAGTTGACCTCTCTAAAAATAGAAGCTTTAATGTCCATACAACGGCTGCATAATGATTTACGACAGCGCAAGGGCCTCCTGCCTTCCTTCACGGCATTGATTCTCCCTAATGCGAACAGCTGGGTGTTAGTTCCCTTCAACCGTGGCCAGAAGCAAGTGTTGGCAGGCTGATCGTAGGAGGATGGAACTGTTGGGACGTCGATGTGGCAAGAGCATGTGCTGGCAGGCTGAGCGAACAAGGGAGCGGATCTTCTAGAGTGTCAGCGTGAGCAGAGGCGTGTGCTGTCAAGCTGGGCGAGCATAGAAGCCAATCTTCTAAAATGGAGGCTTACCAACCATAACCACCACGTCGCTAACAGAACCCACTTTCCCGTTTCTGATTTTAATGACCAGGAATATGCCAACCAACGATTTCGCGGGTCAAATGCAAGGCTGAATCATGGGTTGGACACAGTTGAACATTAGCAACGTAAACACGCAATCTAAATGGAGGATCGTTTGAAAAATCGTAGCCTGTAGATCAAAACTAAATGCCAAGTATGCCCCGAAATGTCACATTAAACATTAATAAATCATAATATAGTGAGATTTGATCAAAATTCATATGATAAGTGAATATATGCATACCTGGTCTGTTTGATGGTCTGAATGGAAAAGAGAATGACTTATTATAGCAAAAAATGATGAAAATAATGCCATTCAGAGTAGATTTGATGATAAATAATAGTGACAAAATGGACACCAACAAACATATCACAGTAAATAATAATAGAAAGAGAACAAGAGAAAAGAGTACACTATATATACGTGGTTCACCCAATTGGGCTACGTCCACGGGAAGGTAGTCTTCTATTATCTCCAGAATATCTCCCTCAAGCTTACAAGACAACAATGTCAATAACCCCAATACAATATAGCAATACTTGTGAAAGTATAGATCATGATGTGTGATCCACCACAGGATGAATGTGAAAGACTCCCTTGACTCTATTATTCACCAAGAGATGAGGAACTACTCTCACATATTACATATAATTCTCCATAATAACATCTCTTTATATAATGATGAATATCAAGAGAATATTTTACCATAATGAATATGGGATAAATATATTACTCTTTTACATAAGATTGTGGATATCTTCCGACATAATACAAAGACATTATTACCTTCCAAAGAATATAAAATATTCCAACACTCCCCCTTAATAATGGCTGGGAGAAAAGCCTACTAACAAAGGAAGGAAGGATTCATTACTGCTCCCCCTTTATGACAACTTCTAGAAGAACCAAAGATGCAAATAAGAAGAACACTTGGGCTGATGGAATTTGATGAAGAACAACTGTTTCTCACTGAACCATGAAATTGCACACGAACCAGGTTGTATGATGAAATACCAACAACAAGATGCTCAGATCTAAAGAGAAGCCAACATGGCTACTAGATCCACAAGATATCGAGAACATGTGATGCAATCCAACAACAAGGTGTCCAGATCTAAAGTGAAGCCAACATGGCTACTAGATCCACAAGATGCCTAGATCACCACAAGAATCATCACAACCATAACTGATAGCTGAAGAACTCTGATATAACATCCACACCAGTGTACAGATACCTTCTAACGGCTTATACAACAGAACATGTGGCTAAGAACACCACACCAGTGCACAAAAATATCCAGATGGCCAATACACATGCGGATAGAAGACATTCTTCCAATCAAGGTGCAAATAGAAATATATGTAGAAGACCTCAAACATCGAAGGAACAAGACCCCAATGGTCTACACATAGAAAATGATATCATACAGATGAGCATCATGACTTTAACAGTAGAAGATGGTGCTTCAATATGTCCAGAATGAGATGAAAGCCTAAATAGAGAACTTATCTGCACAATAACTTTCAAGATTAAAAGCATATAAAGATCATAAAATAAGATTGCTCATACATAAATGAAAATGCTTATACACCAAAGGTTAGCAAATGTCATATAAAAGATGGCAACATAATATGATCAAATAAAAGATTCACTTGCTCATTAAGGAAAATGAAGTTACTTTTACACATTAAGTGTCAGTCACAACATATAAATAGTGAGCCCAATATTTCACTTAAATATATGAAAATTTAGTCATCAAGCAACTAATCTTAAGCATAGGTGCATTTCTTATTAGTATGATGTTAATATGCAAGAGATGAAATGCCCTGGAAATGTCAATGCTTCCATATATGAACGTTAGAGACAAAAAACACATGTCAATGCTTCCATATAGGAACGTTATAGACAAGTAAGAACAAGATAACCTCTGCAATCATAAGAATAGAAATCTCATTGCAACAAGAACAATGTGCTCATAACAAATATTTCAAGATTATAAGATTGCTCAAAGCCATATAAATATTGAGTAAAAGATGATCGAAATAAACATGACATGATATATAAATCAAAATGTTTAATATGATCAACATATAGAAAATTATGATCAACTCATGATATCACATAGAAAAAATTATGAAATGACAAGTCACTAAAGGTCTTAATCATGGGTTCATTTCTTGTTAACACTATGTAATATGCAAGAGATGAGATGCCCTGGAAATGTCAATGCTTCCATATAGGAATGTCAGAGACAAACAACACATGTCAATGTTTCCGTATAGGAATGCTAGAGACAAATAACACAGGAACTAGATACAATCTCTGCAATACATGAGAAAGAAACTATATCCCAATTAATAACTTATGACAAGCCATAAAAAAATTGTGATATCACATAGATTCAAAAATTGACTTTACTCAAGAATTTAATTAGAAAGAGCAAATAATGATCATAAAGAGATTATTTATAGAACAATGAAATTGCTTTTACACAAAGGTAAGCAATAACATATAAATAAAGTAAATAATGATCAAAAGATAACACATATGAGATTGTTCTTATAAAATTACTTTTATAAACATGACATGATTAGAAATCAACATGATTAAATATGATAAAAAAGAACAAATTAGTTATTAAGTATCTTGTTAACATATTAAGCATTAAATGGTTTATAGCTATCATCATGACAAAATACTAGAGATCCATGCCCTTAAAAGATGCCAAAGTTTCCATATAGAAATGTTAGACAAATCTATATCAAGAACAAGAAATAATCTCTTAGTAAACATGATTAAAAGCAACTAATCTAAATGCAAAAAGATGAATAACATAAAACTCAAATACTTTACCATACTGATCTGAATCTGCAAAAAAAACAGTAAAGGAAATAGAAGCTTTTACTTATAGCTCTTTTGATTGAGTGCCCAGACTTGCCCAGAATTCTATTATGTCCGCTTAAGTGGATCCATAACAACTTTTCCAATTCCAAAAACAAATTATAATAAAAATTCTGATAAAAATTGACCAAGTTATGAGGCCGAAAACAGTGTCGAATCTGCCGAAGACGGAAACCTGCACAAAGTCTACCAAACTTGGATGAAAGTTGTCGGTTTGACAACCGGAAGGCCCAGAATTTTGTTATGTCCGCGTAAGTGGATCCATAACAACTTTTTCAGTTCCCAAAACAGGTTATAATAAAAAATCCGATAAAAAATGACCGTGTTATGAGGCCTAAAACAATGTCGAATCTACCGAAGATGGAAACCTGCACAAAGTCTACCAAACTTGGACAAAAATTGTCATTTTGACAACCAGAAGATAAATCTCATTGAGGAGAATCAGAAAATCATATAGATCTACAAAAACAACATCAAGAAACACTTGAAATTTTTATGCAAAAATCTACACAACAAGGTTAGGGTTAGAAATAAAAAACTGCAGAAATATGCCTAGATCTGAAGAGAAGCCTAATGGCTACCGGATAGAAAGCAAATCTACAAGAAATAATCAATGCCCAAATGATAAAATATTGTTTGAAAGAAATAGAAATTAGAATGTGCTAGATCATAGCAACAAGCTCTGATACCATGTCAGAGATATGGATCTAACTAAACTAGCTTACCTATCTATGCAACAATAACACATCATAGTAAATAATAACAGAAAGAGAACAAGAGAAAAGAGTACACCAAATATATGTGTTTCACCCAATTGGGCTACGTCCATGGGAAGGTAGTCTTCTATTATCTTCATAATATCTCCCTCAAGCTTACAAGAGAGCAATGCCAATAACCCCAATACAATATAACAATACTTGAGAAAGTATAGATCATGATGTGTGATCCACCACGGGATGAATGTGAAAGACTCCCTTGACTCTATTATATACCAAGAGATGAGGAGGAATTACTCTCACATATTACATGTGGGATAATATAATTCTCCATAATAACATCTATTTATATAATAATGAATATCAAGAGAATATTTTACCATAATGAATATGAGATAAATTTATTACTCTTTTACATCAGATTGTGGATATCTTTCGACATAATACAAAGACATTATTACCTTCCAAAGAATATAAAAAATTCCAACATTCACAACAATAGCAATATATCTATGGAAAATGGGGAATCATTTCACAAATGGCATTTTGTCTTACATAACGTGCACCACACCACTTCCCTTAGACTTTGCTTTCCATTTTCCAACTCTAGAATATACTATAACATAACAATCAACTGACACTGGAACCGCACCAACCTTAGAGCCAATCCTATAATTGATGCTTCAACTAATCCATTGATATACTCTAGCTACATTTTGAATTCTAAATCTTCCCAGTACTTCAACAACCATTGTTGCAACAATGATGTCCATAAGTGAGGTAACAACCTGTCAATAAACCATTATTTATGCTACACGTCCTAGATGGTGTATCTCAACCAACTTATTAATTCTCAAAAAGACTGGTCATACTCCCATATGATCTCTCCAACCTTTTGCTTGATCTCTTTCAATTCTAAGATACTCTACTGCTTTGACTTTGACTTTTGAAACTTCTTCATGAATTCTACTAGTAACTGAACCAAAAGTCACTCCATGTAGAGAGAGTGTGCTTTGTTGGTGCTTTATATACCACCTTAGTGCTCTTACTTGTAGCATCATTTGGAATTCCACCAAATGGGTTGCATATGTGGTTCTCTATGCATTTGAAATGGCATTGTAAAGGAACCAATGTTGGTCCATGTCTTTGTCATCTTTGTTGTGAAACAAAAGAAGCTGCATAGAAGACTTATTCTACTATGTTTTTGTCATTCTTGTATGGTTATTTTGAATTAATACAAATCCTTAGGGCTGTGTTTTTTGTATGACAAAGGTTGCTCCTACAACAACACTAAGAAAAATAAACAATATTGAGGACAAATTATTATTCCCTTTAGCGGTCAAAATTATGCTATTCAAATTCATGATAAAAGGTCTAATTTGAGTATTAATCAAACACACACTTGCTCTTAATGGTCACTATATTTTGATAAAAATTAAAAGGCATGGGAATAGGATGTAGGATTGATCAACACCATTGTCATTTTTCTCTACCTCCTTGGTGGCATGGCTTTCCTCGAGGTTAGAATACCAAAATGGTATAAACTCGAATGCATATGAAAACAACTCTTATTTATTTTTGTCTTCCATGCTTTTTTTAAGTGACTTTTGAGTTAGGAAGCTCAACGAACATCTTTGTGCTCGTGGCCTGAGTATCTATATCATCATGCAACTGCCATCTCAACTCTTCAAACATACCTTCCAATTCTGCAAATTCCTAACTTCTCTACATCACCACTCTCGACCTTCTATTTTGGGGTTGACAAAAAATCCTTCTCATGATTCTCTGATCCTTTGTAATGTCCCGCATTAAGAATGCATCTCAAGACCATATCTTCTCATTGAAGATTCATTCCTAGCACAAATCTTTTCCAATTCATCCCATCACTAGCTCTATGTTATCTTGTAGTGTACCCAAACCGGAATTCAGGCACACTAACTCAAAAAGTCTGATGTACTACTGATTTAATGTTGCTAAAGCTCTGATAAATCTGCAACAAGCTTATGGTCTGCTTCTAGGGTGCCAAAATGGCACACTAGCTCCAAGGGTTCTTCAATAAGCACTAGGAGGCTTGTGGCTTGACTCCGAAAGGCTTGGGATGGCTTGGAGTGGCTCTAGTCTCTATTTTTTTGCATAGTATGCTGATTGTAGAATAACAATTGCAGATTTGGAGGGGTTCGGGAGAGGTTTGGAGGGACTTGGAGTAGAATTGGGAGATCAAGACAACATACGAAGATGATTTACAAACGGCCCAAAATGGTACTTAAGAGATCCAATTTTCTGTAAAACCACTTGGGATGGATTCTATAGAGTCTCAGGCTTCTACAACAACTTTCATAATTTGAATTGGACCTCCATAGAAGAAGTTATGGCCAAAACAGTGGAAGCTAGTCGAATTTGGCTAGTGAAAGTGTAAGGGTGAGAAAGATGGCAATGAAGGGTAGGATTTCATGAAGGTAGGAAAAAATTTCTACAGTACATGGTTTTAGGTGGCCTAAAAAAATATGCAGAGATTCAAGGTACAATACTTTTTCATGTGTGTCAGTGGTGAGCGGTAGATTGTTTAGCACATTGACCATTGGCATATTTGGGAGTGCATCGCGCCTAGGAAGCCTCCATTGGTTAGACCAATGGATGCAAGGTGTCGACCCCAAGACTTATGTGGAACCTCCTATGATCCTGGTGTTCAATGGGGTTCCACTAACAATCATGAAAATGAATGGAAGCAAGTTTGGGAAGCAAGATTGAAGAATTGGCAATTTTGGCTTAGTGAGGAAGCTAGTTTCCAATGGCTTCCAAATGGAGTATGGCCTTTACTGAATTCTTCAAGAAGGGTATGGGAAGGACCAAAAACGTGTTGTATAACCATATATAACTTCATATTGACAAATATATGTGAATTGGTCAGTCAATTGGGTTAATTCCATAGATATGTCAAAATATATGCACATTGGAGACAATAGGCAAAAGGGAGAGACACAATATGAACAAAGGGAGCTTTATTTTATTGATATCAGTAGTATGGAACATGTACATTGGAGTGGATACTAAGAGAAGCAATGATAACATCATAGAGAATATAGAGAGGAGAGAGAAGATGATCTATGGGCACCAAATCCTCTACAGAACATATGATCCACTGTAAAAGCCCCAAATACACCTGCATGAAATAAAAGAGAGAAAATGCATGACATTGGCCCAGAAACTCAAGCATATGGAGGTAGCATGAGTATGGAAGCTCAAAATCACAAGAAGCAGCTAATATGACCATCGGAGAGATGTAGAAGACCTGCAAAAACTATGACCATGTAGCATAATCAAACCAACATTAGTACTGGATCAATACAACACCATGAGAAGAGCAGGATGCTCAACTCCACTTCACCAATTCGAGAAAACCCAACTAGCTACTAAGATACAAAAGGGGCACATCACCCAACTATTGGCAAGGGGAGCATCACCCAAGTCTAGGTAGCACTAAGCTTCCCATCAAAATCAACAATATCCAAATGCATGACTTTTCCCTTTGCCTTTGCCTCCTTTATTAAGCCAAAACTTGATTAATTTCTTGTACTAGAGAGTAAAACCATGGGCCAAAGAAAACCAATATCAACATTAGTTTTCCCGCTTAGTCAATACTAGTGACAAATACAATGGGCAACTCAAAAACCATCCACCATGTAGCAAGTGGTTTCCAATTGAACAACTTCCTTCCTTAATGCGCTAATCTCCTTAGGGAAATGTGAACAAGGTTACTTCCCACTTATCTTGGGTCATAAATGTCCAATAAGTGGCTTCGCACTCCCCAGCTCATTTCCTAGATTTAAGGAACCTTGCCAAGTCAAAAGTGGAATTTATTTACTTTCTTATCCTTTCCTAAGAATTAGGATAATCCTAACCAACTTCCTTATCCATTCCTTGAGCACCCTTTGACCCAACTTAATCATTAATTTCCCACTTCAATTCATAATTACAATTTGACTTGGGAAAATATTCTCCAATTAATTCCGAGAATATTATTTTTGCTCCATAATTCGAATTGGGAATTATTTGTGGCTTAATTATCCTTTTAATAATTATTTTTGGACCTTAGGATAATTTACTTAGGCAATTTTAGCCACCATATTGATTTTATGATTTTTTTCCTAGGTGACCTTAGCCAATTTTCCTTAGGAAAAATTGGGGACATTACATATCTCTATGTGATTTTATTGTTGCTTATGTTATTCTCTTTCAAGATCTACTCCCTTTACCATCATCATACCTTCAATCAACTTATGACACTAACTCCACCAGTTCTCCTACAATTCCACTCCACCATGTATGGTTTACACTTACATTTTAACCAGGCGTGGTAGCATACCCCTTTCCACCATAAACATTTTTATCCACAATGGTATTTCTTTACTTAGTATTTTATGTGACCCTTTATTGAAAAATTCTAGCAACTTGGTTAAATATTGATGGTATTCCACTATAAACTCCAACCCATATCCTTCCACAACACTATTAAACCAAGGTTCCATGGCTTGATTCAACTTATGGTAATACGAGTAGATCTTTAGTAAATTCTCAGAGGTCCACTCAACTCTTGGCCAAGGAAGCAAACACCGGTGCTTCTCCATGAGTCTTTCCAATTATTCATGCAAGCTTACTGAGATTACTACGTAGACAATCTCTTGCAAACATTTAAATAGGTGATTATGTTTAAATCTTGCAAGCTCTTCACCTCTATGTGCACTTCTTGGCACTCAAACTCATGAATTATCAACTCTAGCCAACCTTGAATTTGGGCCTTTGTCAACCTCTATTGCATCTATGTTACTCTGCATTTGTTAAAGTCTTAGTAATATAACCATGGCGTGGCTCTATGACAGATCTAGGGTCTACAAAATGTGTCCAACATATTAGGTTCGTAGTAGTCTATTATGTCGACATCTTCAACTTTTTGGAGGAAGGAGGTCTCACCTAAGCAATGTTTGATGGTTGTTGATTAAGTGATGTGTAGAGTATTGGATATTTAATGGGGGTGCATAATCCATTAGTATTCCTTTAATCACAATGTACACATCATCCATATACATCACAAGCACATGAACACAAGCATAATGATCTTCCATTATATTAGTAGAGCAAGCATTACATTCCATAATGAGAACTAACTATGCATCTAATAGGGAAGAACTAGCCTCGAAACCTAAGCCTCTCACAACTCACTCAACATAACAATATGATTGTCTTAACATAATCACTAGTTTTTACATAGTAATCCTCAAAATATAGGCAACTGAGCCACATACAAAAAATTCCTAAATATACTAGAAAACTTGCCATCTATAACCCACCCATGCAAAATTGTCTTATACCTTTAGGAAAAATATATAGAGGGTCAAAGACACCAGTCATAGAGGGTCTATGAGGCAAATCCTTAGACTCTACATACTCATGCTTCTAACCCTACATACTCATGCTTCTACAACTTCATGTATTTTAGGGATTCATCTTCTACTAAACATGGCTCTACACCAATACTTACTTAAAATGTACCACAATAAGAATCCTTGAATTTACTTGACCAACAATTCAATGTAATCCATCTCCATACAACATTCAAGCAAATCTAGTTGAATGGCTAAGATAGGCAATTTTAAACCATACAAAACTACGGATTGAGTAACATACACAACTACACAATAAAGGACTCAAGATTTTCTAATCAACATAAAACATTACAATACTCATTACTCCTATTTGTCATCTAAGTGAACCCCAAACAAACAATAGGTGATCAACATGAAGATTGCACAAATACAAAAACAACACACATTAGCCATACCAATTGTATAAGCCATTCCAAACGAACAATTTAATCTTGCACAATTACAATGGCATTCATAGAAAGAGGGAAATGGCAATAAAATTAATGGTGCTTACGTCTTTAAATGTAAAAATATAAACTCATGAAATAATATGTACATCCCCACCCGAATGCTCACTTATTTGTACTTTTGAATTAATAGAAACTAAAACTGAAAAAAAAAAAAAAAAAATGTTTTGCAAATTTGATCTCAATTCTTTTATTTTTTAAATAACAATAATAAAATTGATATATAAAAAAAACAATTATTAATTGAAAGTTGACCTATTAAATAATAGGTCAAAAGCATGTTACCCGGATGCAGGTGGCGGCCAATTGGAGGAAGCAGGATGTCAACGGTCATGAGAATGGTGTTAAGGCAGAGCAACAACAATAAAGGAAAGCATACCAACATAGGATAGAGAGGAGTCATGGCAGTTCGAGTGGAGGATGGAGAGAATATTTGGAGGATGTGATGTTAGATTGAAACAACTCTTAAGGAATGGACCTCCATGTGTCAAGGGTATCTCAAATATTTGGTCTGGTTTATTGGGGTCCTTCTCCCCTCTCTCCAAGTGGATGTCATGGATTCCTGGGCATGGTCGTGATATCTGCCTTGGTGAGGACTCTATCTTGGGGTGTCCTATGAATTATCAACTTTCTCAGGATTTAATATGGGAGCTAAGATCGAAGGGTTTTAAAACACTTTGTCATGTTGTGTATCCGCTTTTTGTTGGGGTGTGTCGTCCCTCTTGGATTTCGGCGCAACACTTTGGCCTATCGGGCTCTATGGAGCTAGAGTGGGATACTTATGTCAAAGGTTTGTGTAGTTTAAACATAACTCTCCAGGAGTCGCCGGATAGGCTGGTCTGGTCTTGGAATAATTCAAGCGGTGTTGCTACGACAAATCTTGCTTATGAATTTTTGTTATCGCTTGATCTTATGCAGTTGAGATGGTGGTACTCTAAGATTTGGAAATTTTTAATGCCTTATAAATTGAAATGTTTCTGCTAATTGGCTCTAAATAACAGTGTTCTCACTTGGGATAATCTCTGTCGGCGTGGTTTCTATGGTCTGGGCAGATGTCAGTTATGTTTTTCTCAGGTGGAAACTGTTGAACATCTCTTTGTTGGTTGTTCCTTTGTCAAGGTTGTTTGGTCTTTGATCTCCAGTGTTAGCGGTTGTCGGTTTCATTGGGGATCTTACAATCTGGAAGATGAGTTGTTGCATTGGGATCTTCGTTTTCTAGCATGGCAGGCTCTTCCTTATTTTATTTTTTGGGAGGTTTGGAGGGCCCATAATTCAGCTATTTTTGATGATGTGAGACCAAACGTCTTGTTTTATGTTTGTCAAGCTTTGTCGACTTTTAAGGAATATAATCCCCCTGGTCCTCCGTTGTTGGATAGGGGGGGGTGTCCGTGCTCCAAACTTCTATTCGGATCTGTGCAACTATCCCTGTGGATTCTGTCATGTCCCAAATTTGGCATTGGGTCACAATGGCCTAATCACATTAGCCCTATTCATTAGAGTTTGTCAAATTGATGCTAAAGGTCAAATAATTGCCAAGGAGGAAAATTACTAGTTTCCTAGGTTTGGGGTGGAAGCTTTGGGATTTGGAATAATGGGGATAATAAAGGATGTTTGAACATTAGAATGGAATAAATATTTAATAAAGGAGCTAAATAAATATATACAAGTGAAAATCAAAGTGGCATTTCATGATGAAGACACATGGAGGAAGTGGGACCCACATATGGCTAGATTTCCCCACTACATTTGGCATCATTCTCTCACCAATTCGAATTCAAGGTGAATGGTAACATAATTGGGGGAGTCCAAAAGGTATTATTCATTGCATGACTCATCCAAGGTCGAAATATAGAGGAAGAGTAACTCCCATGGAAGAGGAAGAGGCAATTTGGAGCTAGTGAGACACTTGGGCTAGATTCCCTAGCTCTATGACAACAATGATGAAGATGCTATGACACCTATGACACAAATCAGACCTGAAGGCTGACATATGACATATATGACATGTCAGGGCTAAAAATAGACTCCAAGAGGGCGCTCAAGGGTGTTAGGGCAGCTAAGATGCTTCCACATGTGATTTGGTGGAAGTGGGAGACTAGGAATTGTTGTACAAGTGGCATTCTTTGGAATCTCTTCCCAACTTGAGTTGGCATGAGTCTCTTGGAAGGAATTCGACCCATGGAGGACATTAGAAGTTTATAAATGTCAATAACAAAGAAGGAAACCAGCTTTTGATCATTTGTAGAATTTGCAATTGCATTTGTGAAGAGGGAGAGCTAGTGGATGACTAGTTTCTTGCCTTAGCCAATTTCGAGGGTGAAAGATTCCCATCCAAGTTGGTAATTGGAAAGGCCATTCAGACCTTTCATTTGGAGCTTTAATGGAGTCTTTATTTGCAGGTGTAAGCTACAGGGCAGCTCATGGTTTCTTCTATTGCAGCTCACTCCTTCAACCATTTCCGGTTTTGATGGCATATTCTTGATCCTTGAGGGAGGGCGTTTTTGGTGAGCTATTGTACTCTTTGGGGAAGCTTTTAATGCCCCATTTATTTTGTAATATGAATTAAATACTCTGTTCTTCATCTCCAAAAAGTTTCAGGTCGAAATTCCAAGTAGAAATGTATAAATCTCATTTTTAGTGGAAGAACAATGCCATTTCCCCACTACCTTGTTGTGAACCAATGTGTTGATGATGATTTCGAATGAATGGATGATTCTCTGATGAATTTGTGATTAATGGCCTGCCATGGATGTATTTTACAAGTTTCATGTACTGTACTTGAGCATTTGAAGTATTTTTACTTAGTTTAATTGCACTGGGAGAAGAAATAGTGCCATTTCCCCAAGGGTCGAATTGGTGATTTTTGCAGTTGAATGGGAGAGGGTTGGAACAGATATAATAATCAATTAATGGTGCACATGAGACCTTAATAACATCCTTAATACATTTCCTACCTCTGTTCATAAATTTGAGTGGCTTTGGAGGCATTTGGGAAGCCATTTTCAATACTTACCCCAGGGGGATTTGAACCCCAAATTACTAGTAAAATTGCATACTTGGTCCAGAATCTTAAGAGAGTTTGCAGAGGTATTTTGGTGGCCATATATCATCCCTGAACATAATATTCAAGTCTTAATATCATTCATACACCTTCCTTGAAGATTTGAATGCATTTGGAGTCAATTCGAGACATAGAGACCAATACTAGTCAAAGGCAAATTACTAGTAAAGTTACCTACATTGACCAGAATTGAAAGAGTATTTGCAGAAGTGTTTTAAAGGTACAAAGGCATCCCTAAAACACATATTTATGTTCTAATATCATTCATATACCTTCTCAGAAGATTTGGGATCATTTGGGGCAAATTTGGGACCTAGAGATCGAAACTAGTCAAAGGTCGAACCAAGGAAAAAAGTGGAAAATTGGGCATTTTAATAAAATTTGAAAAAGGGATATTACAGTGGTATCAGAGCATGATCTTGGCACCTGATGTGGTATAATATTCATGAGGACAATAATTCAGGTACCACCATTAGATATTGAAACCAAAAGTGCTTTTGTTGAAGAAAACAAAAAAAAGGGTAGGAGAAGAAGAGCAAATTTTTTGAGGAAACTATGACTAGGGATGAAAAGGGAGCCTCATATGATGGTGAGGAGCATATAAAAATTATGAAAACAATATTTGAAGATATTACCAAGCAACTTAAGGAAGGATTCGAATTGTTTTCTATCGAACTTGTGGAAAAAATTATTGATTTTAAGGAAACCAAGGGGAAAAATGCATCAGCTTGCTTGAAGGAGCAAAAGGAAGAGACATCACAAGATCATGAAGAAGATTCTATTGAAAATATGGAAGATCATTTTGAGACACCTTCTAGCTTAGACATGAACCAAAGAGCTTCTACTGATGGATGCTTAAACTATGAAGGAGTACCTACTGATGGGTGCTCACACCTCTATGTTGGTGACATAGAGATCACCTTTGAAAGTGTTGCTGCAAGCCCAAGTTCCATTAAGCATGATAATGAATACCTTGTAGCAGTTGAAGAAGAACCAAGATCAACTTCCCCATCACCACTTGAGCTTCATGAAGTTGGTCCAAGCAAAATTGAAGAAGATGAGAAGGTTCATTTGCAAGAGCCTCATTTTCTTGAAGGGTCCTTAAAGATGAATGAAAATAAGATCCAAGAGTCCCTCATAATTCTCCATGACACTCAAGCATTGGTGTCAAATTCTTGTTGGAGAGCTACATCATTGGAGGAAACATCTTTCCTTGAAGACATGGAGAAGATTCAAAGAGCAATGTGCCATATCAAAGGTAATTTCATGTCTTTGCTTTTTGATAGAAACCATTTGTTTGAGCTTAATGAATTGTTACATGATGCATATTTGAAGAATAATGAGGATATTCATAAGCTCACAATTCAAAATGAGCAACTTCTTGAAAAGTTGCAAGATACTTGTTTTTCCTCCTATGTTTCAGATTGTCAAATGGTAGATTGTTTGGAGGATTCTCATGACATGGTGGATCATGAGAAATGTGGGAATTTGAATGTGCTTAATGTGTTTGAAGATGAACTTGAAGAGATCCAAACACTTGATGTGGTGGAAGAGGAACTTGAATTGTCTCTTGATGAAGGTTATGCAATTTTTAAAGAAAAGCATGATTCCTCTACATTGGAACCAAACTATGACAAAGAGTTCATACTTTTGAAGGAGCTGCATGATAGTACCCATATGGATCCTTCCCATGATGAAACTTCTGTACTTTTTGATCATTTGGGTGATTTGGTTCATTCTCCTACATCCTACAATTCCATGTTTTGCAACATTAGTCTCAATGAAGTATGGGTGAAAGGGTTCTTTTTGATGGTGCCACATGAGGAGTATGGAACTCCTAGATTTACTTTTTATGATGACATGGTTGGAGCACATTCTTCTTCACATTTGAAGCAACATTATTTGTCACTTTGTGATGATGCAAATCTACATGGATGCACCTATGATATGCATTTGAGTCACTTGAAGACTCATGGTTTTTCTTACTCAACACTTGATTCATTTGATGTTGGACGAACTTCATCCAACACTTGGAAGAATAGATTTATGATTGGCGAACATTTTTGTTGCAAGACACATACTTTGTTATATCTTTATGACTCTCACATTCAGGGATGTATGGGTGAGACTTCTTTGAGTCATTTGAAGTCTCCTCGTTTTTTCTGCTCACTATTTGGTTCAGATTTTAGTGGAGATTCTTCATTCACTTCTTGGATGAAAGAATACATGGTTGAATATTTTGATGCATATCACATCCTTTTGGAGCAGCATTATAGGACATGGGATCCTCACCTATGTCATTGGAGCAGATTTGATTGGTCACTTGAAGCTTGTATGCACTTGGAAAATGGTGGTCTACTTGCTTGGAGGTATAAGCACTTTCATGACTCTTTGATGAAGCATATCCTTGATGTACATTTTCATTATGTTGTTATGTACTTTGATGATATATATTTGGTACTCATGATGTTTGGAAGGATGCATACAAGAAAATGGGATCCAGGAATCCTCTTAACTAATGGTGTGGGTTGGAGAGCACTCTTAATTATTGGGGTGCAATACAAGCAATGGGACCCTGGAATAATTTTTATCTCATTGCTTTCAAATTTTTTTTTTGGGAAACAAGCAGTATGGGAGATGGATTTCCCCACTTAATAAAGTTATTTTTATCAGAGTAGTGCAGCAGCAAGCATGGTGGTTCCTCTCTAAAATCTTCATGGAAACTCAAAGACTCAAGGTTGGGCAATTCAATGGCAACTTCAAAGAATTATACAGAAAGCAGGTTCTTCAACACCCATGTTTAAAATTGCTTGAGGACAAGCAATATTGGGAAGGGAGGATTTGTCATGTCCCAAATTTGGCATTGGGTCACAATGGCCTAATCACATTAGCCCTATTCATTAGAGTTTGTCAAATTGATGCTAAAGGTCAAATAATTGCCAAGGAGGAAAATTACTAGTTTCCTAGGTTTGGGGTGGAAGCTTTGGGATTTGGAATAATGGGGATAATAAAGGATGTTTGAACATTAGAATGGAATAAATATTTAATAAAGGAGCTAAATAAATATATACAAGTGAAAATCAAAGTGGCATTTCATGATGAAGACACATGGAGGAAGTGGGACCCACATATGGCTAGATTTCCCCACTACATTTGGCATCATTCTCTCACCAATTCGAATTCAAGGTGAATGGTAACATAATTGGGGGAGTCCAAAAGGTATTATTCATTGCATGACTCATCCAAGGTCGAAATATAGAGGA
Source organism: Larix kaempferi (assembly GCA_027924585.1). NCBI lineage: Eukaryota > Viridiplantae > Streptophyta > Pinopsida > Pinales > Pinaceae > Larix > Larix kaempferi. The sequence continues at coordinate 24,110,041 of BSBM01000293.1, read as the reverse complement.
AGAGTAACTCCCATGGAAGAGGAAGAGGCAATTTGGAGCTAGTGAGACACTTGGGCTAGATTCCCTAGCTCTATGACAACAATGATGAAGATGCTATGACACCTATGACACAAATCAGACCTGAAGGCTGACATATGACATATATGACATGTCAGGGCTAAAAATAGACTCCAAGAGGGCGCTCAAGGGTGTTAGGGCAGCTAAGATGCTTCCACATGTGATTTGGTGGAAGTGGGAGACTAGGAATTGTTGTACAAGTGGCATTCTTTGGAATCTCTTCCCAACTTGAGTTGGCATGAGTCTCTTGGAAGGAATTCGACCCATGGAGGACATTAGAAGTTTATAAATGTCAATAACAAAGAAGGAAACCAGCTTTTGATCATTTGTAGAATTTGCAATTGCATTTGTGAAGAGGGAGAGCTAGTGGATGACTAGTTTCTTGCCTTAGCCAATTTCGAGGGTGAAAGATTCCCATCCAAGTTGGTAATTGGAAAGGCCATTCAGACCTTTCATTTGGAGCTTTAATGGAGTCTTTATTTGCAGGTGTAAGCTACAGGGCAGCTCATGGTTTCTTCTATTGCAGCTCACTCCTTCAACCATTTCCGGTTTTGATGGCATATTCTTGATCCTTGAGGGAGGGCGTTTTTGGTGAGCTATTGTACTCTTTGGGGAAGCTTTTAATGCCCCATTTATTTTGTAATATGAATTAAATACTCTGTTCTTCATCTCCAAAAAGTTTCAGGTCGAAATTCCAAGTAGAAATGTATAAATCTCATTTTTAGTGGAAGAACAATGCCATTTCCCCACTACCTTGTTGTGAACCAATGTGTTGATGATGATTTCGAATGAATGGATGATTCTCTGATGAATTTGTGATTAATGGACTGCCATGGATGTATTTTACAAGTTTCATGTACTGTACTTGAGCATTTGAAGTATTTTTACTTAGTTTAATTGCACTGGGAGAAGAAATAGTGCCATTTCCCCAAGGGTCGAATTGGTGATTTTTGCAGTTGAATGGGAGAGGGTTGGAACAGATATAATAATCAATTAATGGTGCACATGAGACCTTAATAACATCCTTAATACATTTCCTACCTCTGTTCATAAATTTGAGTGGCTTTGGAGGCATTTGGGAAGCCATTTTCAATACTTACCCCAGGGGGATTTGAACCCCAAATTACTAGTAAAATTGCATACTTGGTCCAGAATCTTAAGAGAGTTTGCAGAGGTATTTTGGTGGCCATATATCATCCCTGAACATAATATTCAAGTCTTAATATCATTCATACACCTTCCTTGAAGATTTGAATGCATTTGGAGTCAATTCGAGACATAGAGACCAATACTAGTCAAAGGCAAATTACTAGTAAAGTTACCTACATTGACCAGAATTGAAAGAGTATTTGCAGAAGTGTTTTAAAGGTACAAAGGCATCCCTAAAACACATATTTATGTTCTAATATCATTCATATACCTTCTCAGAAGATTTGGGATCATTTGGGGCAAATTTGGGACCTAGAGATCGAAACTAGTCAAAGGTCGAACCAAGGAAAAAAGTGGAAAATTGGGCATTTTAATAAAATTTGAAAAAGGGATATTACAGATTCTTTGATGGGGCCTCACAACTTCGTGGGGCTATCAGTGGGATCAGGGCGGTTCTCTTCATCAGTTGCAACCACTTCTTCAAGTGTTGGATGAATTCAGGGATTGGAACAAACTCTCGGAGTGAGTTGATTGCTATGTGGTTGCTCCTCCGTTTCGCCAAATCCAAAAATATTTCTCGCCTTCAAGTTTTGGGGGATTCACAGGTCATCATCTCTTGGGAAAAAGGTTTGGCCACTCTCAGTGTACTCCAGCTCATTCACTAGATTTTGGAGACCAGGATTTTAATGGATAGTTTTGAGTAGATCACCTTTCAACATTTGTTTTGTGTTCATAATTTTCATGCAGATGAACTATCCAAGAGGGCTCTTACTACTCCCGTGGACATCCTTTTTGGGGAGGAGTGGATTTCAGATCGGTTGGTGGATGGTGGATCTTTTGATCATCTTCAACTTTAGTGATTTGGTGACCTGATAATTTTTTGCAGATTTCTATTTTTCGAGTATTATATGGTAATTTACGTTGGCAGCATTTATCTTTTCCTGTAGGTGATTAACTCTCTTCGAAAGCCAACTTCTTGTTGGGTTTTTGTGTTAGTTGTTTTTGGTGGTTGCACATCAGTGTTATTTGTTGTGTACTTTTTGTCATGGTCTATGTTTGTAGTGGATCATGTCCTTTATATGATCTCCTTGGTGTTATGTTGTGTTGTGCCTTGTGCTCGTTCTCTTGGTGGGTTGTTTTGTGCCCGTTTTGTGGTGGTCCTGGTGGGATGACATGTGCCCAACTATCTTGGTCGTGCAGATTATTATGCTTTGTTATGGTATTTGTTGCTTCGAGGGAGCTTGTTAGTTTTTTTTCTATATTTTTGGACATTGGTCGTCTTAGCATGTTGCCTTGTATTGGACTCATCACTGTGAAGGCTGGCTGGAGCCTTGGTATTGTAAATTTCTATACTTTTTAGAAATATTAATAGTATGTTATTTTCTCGTGGTTAAAAAGAAGAAGATTGAAACAACTCCAAGCATGGTTCTAATGGAAAGGGAGAAAATGCAAGCATGGACTCTCAGGATAATCAACAAGTTCCAAGACGGTTTGGAAAGCTTTCATGGTAAGATGGACAACCTAGTGAACATGGCCAATGCTTTGTTTCAGTTAGCAACATTTAAACATGAACACTCTAGTTTTACTCACATCTCCATTTCTTTTGATGGAAATCCATAGAAAAATATGTCTAGGATTTGTTTTTTCACCGGAAGAAAGCTAGGGGCCATCCGAAGGGGCCTCACCCTATGGGCACCTATACCCCAAGGAATTTGCTACTTTGGTGGAGGAACCTTGACCCCAACAAACCCATAAATTGTACCCCTAACCTCTAGCCTAGCAACAACTTGCCTCCAATGCTATGTCAAGTCAGCTAGTTCATATAATAAATTTCAATTTTTGGTTTAGCAACAGACTTACTTTTATGTTTACCTAGTTCATAGAATAACTACAAACATGTTTCCCAATAAAGGGTAGGTTTCTTAACCATCTTTTGACTATGTACAAAGTTTGCTTCTAGTTCTTGAGCCAAATTATTTGTCTTTTGATTGCTTATCTGGTTTCCCAAGTGGTAGGTTAGCGATAAAACATTTTTTTTATGTAGATGCAGATAATAGAAGGTAATGTTACAAGCTTAAAAAAAGGTTAAAAAAATGTTTAGTGGTATATCTACCTTACTTCTCAAGTTAATTAATAATTAGGATACAAAGTTTCAATTTGTAAATATACGAAATATTTATAAAAATTAAAAGCAAATAATTACCAAATCTAATATTGAAATTCAATGAATTATTATTATTATTATTATTCAAGTGAGAAAAATATCACAATATTCAAGGTTATTGTTCTAACCTTTATTGATACAATCTTAAGACTTCAGTGTGTAGTTACATCATCATGTGTAAACAAAACTTGGCAACCTGAAATAACTTATTGATGGTATGTAAGGGGATAAACTTCCACTCTTACTACATGCCTTTAGCTCTTGGTCTATTAACATGTTTCCTTTCGTTTAAGACATGCTCTTAACCAATCATAAGCAATTTTAGGTCATACTTCAAGACCAAAAGACAATTTTAACTTAGATGGTATTTGCAAGAAAGTCTATACCTCATACGATCATAAGCAAAGTTATAATAATGAGGTCATGTGCTTTCAAGTAGCATATTACCTTAATCTTATACATATTTTTTGTTTGCTTGAAACTCCCTCACTTGGCGAGAGTTTCTTTTGATCTGAGAAACCATGACCCAAGGACATCTATTCCGTCAAAATCACCCAGGGGTCGCACCCGGCTTGGACCACACCAGTCGTCAACTTGACTGGATTTTGGGGTGTCTCCTCCCAACTAGTTCACCCCCAAGGGGAATTGAACCCACACCGCCTTGCTGATGATATCTACACCTTAACCGAATGAGTTAGCATAAATTGACTACCTTAATATTATACATAAAATCAAATACTATTCCTGATTGTAGTTTAACCTCTTACCCTTTATAGTGAAACATATATTCTATTTACTAAAAAGTATATAAATAAAAACATAAAAAATATTATAAAAATACCATTATTATAAAAAAAATTATATATAACAAATATTTATTTACATAATTTGTTAGAGAATAAAATAGACAAATTCTCCATTTTCCTCGTCATATATAAAGGCGAAATAAGCTTTTACAATTCCTTATAAAAGAAAAGGGTTTAAGACATTCCTATTCATTCATTAGGATTATTAATTGTTAGAGATGTAAGTAATCATTATTTCCCAAACCAATAATTGTTAGAGATATAAGTAATCATTATTTCCCAAACAAAAAATAGAATGTAGAAATTGATATGTATGTTTTTGGTTGAAGATTGAATAAACTAGGATTAATGTTAATGGTTAAAGATATAAGTAGTTAGAATCTCTCGAAACAAAAAGAGAATGTGCACGCACCCATACATACATAGTGTTGAAGATTATAGCTCCAAGGATTAGTTTAAGTGGTTATGATCCAGGCGTGAGATCTCTTCCCTCAAAGTTGGGGAGGTAATGGGTTCGATTGATAATCCCTTTGGGGTTAGAGTCCATAATTAGGGCTGACGATTTACCCCATTTACCATCCATGAATAATGAGAAAGTACTCCGAGGGTTTTCCGCAAGATTATTCCTTGAATATATATATAGTATTGAAGATTGAATAAATTAGAATTCAACCTCAAGAAGTAGTCCCCGCCATGTAATTTAAAGATGTGTATTGTTGCCTCCAACATCCTTTTCATGCTCAAGCTTTCTCACTTCCTCAAGTCTCCTACATACCGTTAAAGTTGAAAGCTAACCAAGATGAGAATCAAACTCAAACTTTACTTGATTGAATATATGGTACATGCACTTTTCATAGTAAGGCACCACTTCACTGTAATGTAAAATGTGATTATTATCTCTAAGTGTTCAAGATATATTTTGTTATCTTCAATCTCTCTCTTATGTTCAAGCACCTTCTAATAGTGTCAATCATATCTACCAAAATCTAGTACCACTTAAAAGTTGAAAGCTAATCAAAGTGAGAATAAAACCTATCATTTAGTTAACTGAGTACTCTCTTCATTATTTGCATGCACAAGGACCCACGAGGGTGGGGTTGTCTGGTTGGAATGTGTAGAGTTATGCCTCCACTCTTCATCAATAAATTGACATGACTGGTACTAGATGGAGAGGATCCCCACCTTTGAAACATATTAAATTTGGTCATGGATGTAGGGTGAAGGTAGGGTGGGTTTACCCATTTGTGTTGTAATAAGAATTCCTTCACCAAGAGAGGCTCCTTGCTTCAGTAGGTTTGGTCATGGATGTAGGATGAAGATGTAGCGGGTTACCAATCTATGTTTGCAATAAGAATGCCTTTGCAATAGAGGCTCTTTGATTTGCCTTTTTTGTCCACATCAAAATCATTATCTCAAGGGACATGGAAGAGGGATGCTTCATGGCATTTATTGTGGAGGAGTCTATCTATCTGAATGATAGTATAGATGGAGGGAGTAGAGATAGTATTAAGACCCTTCAATGCCTCAATGCTAATTAGAGAGTCTCTTAGAACAATAACTGTCACTTGAGTAAAGGAGTTGAGCATGATGAGGCCTTGTTGCACACCTAGTTCTTCTGCTTCATTATTTGACACAATGCTCAACCCCTAAGAAAAAAAGGCTATCTACTTTCCTTTGTGATCTATGATGACCCACAACCCCACCCTTGCACCCCTCTTCATGCACCTACTACCCCTAAGAAGATGTTTCATAGGGATATGACATTTTAAAAAATATAGAAGATCCATGTGGTCCATGCGCTTTTCATGATATGACACCACTTTAGTGCAATGTTAAGGTGTGGATATTATTTCCAAATGTTTAAAAAAAAAAGTAACAAGAAGATGAATATATGTGTATGCCATTGTAAAAAATATACAAGATTCTAGTGGTACATGGTACTATTTCACCAAAATGTAAAGGTGTAGTTATTATTTCGAAGAATAAGAAGATGTATTATAAATATATGGCATTGTAGAAAATATACATGTAGTATGTATATTATAGAGAATATGCTAGTTAGTAAGTATACAAGACTCCTATGGATAAATGTGTAGTTATTATTTTCAAGAATAAGAAGATGTATTATAAATATATGACATTGTAGAAAATATACATGTGATAAATATATTATAGAGAATATGCTAGTTAACAAGTATACAAGACTCCTATGGTAGATGTATTATATAAAATATGATAATTAGAAAAAAAACAAGAAGATATTTTCATAATCCTAAGACTTCCTCCCAAAGCATTTTTTTATTATCAAAATTTGCATCTATAATAGAGAATATAAAACTTAAAAAATGTATAAAACAATCCTTACACATACAATTAGCATTTAAAATGTCTTCATAATATGAAGACTTTGCATCCCAAACTTAATATTTGGATATAAAAACTTGAATCTTAAAACTTCCATAACTTGCATTCTAAAATTTCCATAATCATAAGATATACAAACCATTTTTTTGGATCCTAAAACTTGCATAATCCTAAAATATGTTTCTCAAAGCCAATTTTTAAAAATTATAAATGCACCAAGAGGAGCAAGGCACAATACAGTCCACTATAGGTCAAATACATGTTCACTCATGAAATAATATGCCAATTTTTAAAAATTATAAATGCACCAAGAGGAGCAAAGCACAATACAATCCACTATAAGTCAAATACATGTTCACTCATGAAATAAAATATTACGAATAGTAATTTAAAAAATCCATGTTAATTTATAAAATAAAAAATTAAACTTAATAAACTTAAATAAAACATTTAAATCATAATAATATGCTTCCAAAACCATATTTTTAAACCTTAAACTTCTTATATTCATAAAAACATATAATCAAAACCAATTTTCCATCTAAAACTTTTATAATGTTAAAGATATATCTCCCCATATCAATATTTGAATATCATAATCATAAAACATATTTTCAAATTTAATTTTTATAAAATTAAATTTTAAATACTTTTTATATTCATAAAAACATATAATCAAAACCAATTTTCCATCTAAAACTTAAAACTTTTATAATGTTAAAGACATATCTCCCCATATCAATATTTGAATATCATAATCATAAAACATACTTTCAAATTTAATTTTCATAAAATTAATTTTTGAATATCTTAACCATAATATAGGTCTCCGAAGTTAATTTTCTTATTTTAAATTTTTTTATCTTAATTTCCATAAGACAATATCTCAAAATCAATTTTAAATATAAAACACTTTCATTATATAATTTTTAATATATTATTTTGAGCTAATTTTTAAAATCTTATAACTTAAGATAATCCTTAAATGTTTTAATTTCCATAAGATAGTATCTCACGATCAATTTTAAATGTAAAACACTTTCATTATATAATTTTTAATATATTATTATTAGCTAATTTTTAAAATCTTATAACTTCATGATAATCCTTAAAATATACCTCCAAAAGCTAAAAACTTAACTTCATATTATTTTGTATATTATCTCTTTAAAATTTAACTTTCAGTGACAATCAGACGATTTTATTTCACAATTCTCGTAAATACGGGATTATTTTTGCCGCACCCAGCAGAAATGGAACTCTCAAAATTTTGCAAATAATGAAAAAGGAGTTGATTTACATAGATATATCTCAGCACTCTCTGTCCACACTGTGAAAGAGGATAAGGAGGAGGCAACCATTCTGTGTCATCTATTTATTTGTGCGAGTAAACACGAGAGAATACGGAAACCAAAGGAATATGACCATGGCACTCTCATGGCACTCTTCAATTTTGCCGCAGAATCTACCACTAACTACGAAATCAACAGCGGTATCTATGTTTTCCACTCCATTTCTCTTCCCCATCATTTTGAATCGTTGAATGATTATTGTGTTTCATCAATTCCATGCCATGGTTTTTAAATGCAGGCCAACACGAGAAAATGCCCGTCCTTCCACATATTTGCACAGAAAAAAGTTCAGAAGACTCGTCAGGTGATATGCATCTTCTCTGCTCGTCAGTTTTTTTGTGGGTTCTGATACATCCTTTACTCATAAATTCTTTTGGGTTGGGTTGGCCTTTTATTCTAAAGGGCTTTGTACTGAGAGAGTTTTTTTATTTGTTTTATACTATTAGATCGTATTGACGGATAACGTGTCCAAGCTTGGTAACAAGGGTGATTTAGTGACAGTGAAAACTGGGTACTTCCGCAACTATCTCTTTCCTCGCGGCCAAGCACAGATAGCCACTCCAGAATTTCTGAAGTGAGTTTCAATAGCATTTTCTTTTATGCATTTTTTTCCATTCCTTTTATTGATTCAGTAGCTAAACAACACAGAATTTGAATTTCCAATCTCAAGAGGCAGGATATTAGCTTCAAACAAAACAGAATTTGAATTTCCAATCTCAAGAGGCAGGATATTAGCTTCAGGAGTTGACTGCCCGCTGACGGAATCCAGCAATTCTAAAATTGACAGATCACACCTTTTCATTACTCGGAATCTATTTTTGAGATCACAACTTTTCACAACTTTTCATTAGTGAGAATCTATTTTTGATTTTAGAAATAGATTCAGCGCCCTAAAAACCCAAAAACCCTTGTCACCCGCATTATAAAATCTTCGCACCTTATATATGGTATTAGAAAAATTACAACCGGGGAAAAATGGTTGGAAAATGAGCTGGAAAAGAGGCAAAATTGTCTTATCTTTAGACTACCTCTTAGCTTTAATTAATATATTCAGTTCAATGCTTACTAAGTTTGAAAAGACAACCTTATGTCAATGAGGTAGCCCGCGAAGAGAGTGGCATGTCAAGCCATCCACTAATGCTCAATATCCCTTTAGAGATGTTGGAGTCAGGTGTAAGTCTTGGGTGATTTTGATGGAAAGCTACCTTATCATATTATTAGTATTATTAGTTCACTCCTTTAGAGTTATTTATTTTACCTATGCAAGTGCACCACTTGTAGTACCTGACTTCTTTGGGCCAGTTATAATACTTCTATTGAGTTTAAAGGAAACACTTAAAGAAAAAAAGAAGACATCTTTCTTTATCATTCTCTCAAAGCAAATATGGTATCTGTTAAGAATTGCAGCTGCATTTCCAACAATGGCATTATTGATAATTGTGACTGCAAATGTGCTTGTTCATTTAAGTCCCGTGGGATAGAAGGATTGATTCACTATCCCACTTTCATGTATATGTATGTGAGATGTGGATTGTAGTTAAACAGGGATCCAGGATGATAAATTTCATAATTACACCAGCGTGACTACCCCCTCTCCCTGGTTGTACTTTCTCTTTTTTAGCAGTCTCAAACCAAAAATTGTTGACTTAGTGGTATTTCAACAACACTCCTATGTTTATCTTGCCATCAGGTTCAAGAGGTCAGCAACCTTCGAAGAAAATGTATCTATTTATCTATTTCAATTTTTTAATTTCTTTTGGATTCTTAAACTGTTGTTCAGAAAGGGATTTCCTACTCCACCATCTTATATTCAAACTCACCCACAGTTGTTCCTAGATCATAGCATGCATGGCTAGTGTTTTCTTTCTCAAATTCTCTGTTCTGAGCAACATCAATGGCTTTGCTAAGGGGGAGAGAGTGGTTTCCCTTCCTTTTCTGATTCATCAAGGTGGCTATGGAATCTTTCAAAAAGCTTTCTGCAGCTTCTTCCCAGAAAGCTAGAGAAGCATCTGCAACTTCCAAAGGGATGTTTGTTTAGAAAATGGAAGAAGTGCTCAAACTTAAGGTCCCCTCCATCAACTCGGAGAAGAAAGTTCTGTGTTATACAGAGCACATTCTGGTGGGGAGATTTACTAGGGCATGGCCTAATAATAAAACCCTTGAGGGCTGGATTAAGAAGCATCAGATGGCTCGTTTAAAGGCCAAAGTCCTTTTATTTTATTATGTGGCAAGGGGTACTACCCATTCCATTTTTCACTGCAGAGTGATAGGGATTTTGTTTTTAGAAATGGCCTTTGGTTCTTAGGCCCCTGTGGTCTATACCTGGATTGGTGGCCATTGGACTTCGACCTAGAGGAGGAGGTCCTAAAATCCATCCTGGTGTGGGTTGGTCTTCCATTTCCCCTCCTCAACCTTTACAAACTGGGAACTTTAGAGGCAACTGCTAACTGCCTGGGAAAATACCTGGATAGGAAGGAGTCAAAAGCAGGTTTGTATGCTTGCACTGGTACCTGCGTGGAAGTTGACCTGGAGAAGGTACTTCCAGATGCCATTGAACTGAGTTTGACAATTGGACTCACATCCAGAAGCTGAACTACAAACGAATTCATTTTCACTGTAATGGATATCATGAATACAACCATTTTGCAATTGCAAAGTGTCCCCAAGAAGGAGACATCTGCTTCAAGAGAAAGAAAAAGAATCCGAATTTCACACAGGTAGCAAATGGCAATAAAGGTAAGTAGAACCAAGGCCAGAAACACTAGCAGAAAGTAGGAGCAGCAGGGCAATCCCACAATCACAACAGATTTAGTGTATTGGGCTCAAGGTCAATGGACAGAGAATTTGGAGGTCAAGAAAAGTAAAACCCATGTGCCCCATAGAGCCTTTAGAGAGGAAGGGGAAATACAGTAGGACATTACGGAGGAAGCTCAGAAAGAAAACAAAACCTTGAACTTAGAGAACCTAAATGGCAGGGCAGGATCTCCACAACCAAATAACGAGGAATGTACTACCTCCTTCGTTCAGGAGGCCCAACTTGAAGAGCCCTCGACAAATGTGGTCGAAGAATATCCTAAGGTGACCCACAACCCTTCAAAGAATGTAGCTCTGTATTCCTCTCCTAAGAAAGCTGAACTCAAGTAGCTGACCACAGAGGCAGAAGATCCTAGATCCTCTTGAATGAGGAGATCCAAAATGGAGACTCAAGATCCAGATATAGCTGGAGAAAAATCCCTAGGAAAGCAGTCCACCAATGGCTTGGTCTTGGAGAGAGCATCTGACATTAAAACCAAGTATGGAAATCCTCTCATGGAATTATAGGTCTAGACTCTAGGGAAACTAAAACAAATATGAAAATTTTATCAAGGAAGAAAAATCTATAGCACTTCTTCAAGAAACAAAGTTGGAAAATAAAAAATACTAAATAGTGAAAGAAAGTAATCATTTTTGCAAAAACCAATAGTGGTACCGGTATCAACCCTAGGGGATTCTATAGGAGCCTTGCTACATTTTGGGACCAAGTGGTTATAGCTAAACGTTTGCTTACTTTTGTGTTTTATGTCAGGGGAATGAATTATAATATCCAAATAACCATTGTGTATACCCCTAATAGATGGAAGGAAAAGAGAGCCCGTTAGGAGTCTCTAAAGGCCTCCACAAAAGACATTCATCTATAATTCTAAATTATTGTTGGAGACTTTAATTCATAGTTACCAAATTCACTGTACAATCAATTCTTGTACGGGAATATGGTGCTCGTATGGATATGACTGTATTTTCCATACAACACAGATGCAGTACAATCAAAAGAAAACCTAGATTCATATAATTGAATCTAGGTTTCCCTTTCTTTTCTTTTGAGTACACTGATAAGCAAAGTGACCAAATTTGCTACAATTGTAGCATTTTATTTTAGAAAGATCCTTCTTCCTCTGATGTTGAATTGGGGCTGATCCTTCATTTGTATTTCTCTTTTTCTCAAACCTTCTTTTCCTTTTCCTTTCCTTGCATGAGCTGAAAAAGCTTGATTTTTTTCATCCTGGGGTTTCTGTAGGTTGTTCTTAGACAATACTCTGGCCTCCTCCTGAATACAATCAGCCCATAGTCGATCAAACTTGGGTAACTCTTCTCTTCCACAAATACTCTGATTCCCATGAGGAAGGAAGTCCATTAAGAGTTACCATAACAAGTTCTGCATCCTCAATAATGTCTCCAATGGCTTGAAGTTGATCTCTTAATTGGGAGACCTTCATAAAGTAAGTAGCAACTGAATCTGAGTTGATCATCTTCATGTAGCAAAGTTGATTCCTTAAGGCTAGCCTCCTGCTAGTGGTTTTGATTTCGAACAATCCTACTAAGGCATCATACATTGCCTTGGTAGTCTTCAACTCAGCAATATGAGGAATCAAGTGGTCTTTTACAGGATCTATTAAGATCCTCTTTGCCTTTTCTTCAACATCTTCAGGTTCTGGGACATCCTTCTTTACATGATCCTGGGTCTTATTTTCTTCCAAGATGAAAAGTATCCTTGTCTTCCAGGATCTAAAATTTGAAGCACCATCCAACCTATCTTCCACTCTGAGACTGGACACCATTTTTAAAATTTTGATCCAGAAACCCTAGCAGAAGCGAGGTCAAAATTGAACGTTGTCAAAAAGTGAAAAATGACTCCACAAGTAGGTGTGCCTTCCTAGGGTGAACTCCAAGGCACTATTTTTCAGTCTAATCTACGACTAGAAGAGCTCAAAACTAGAAACCCTAATTTCTTGGTTCCGATAAGAATTAGGTCAAAATTTGATTTTTCACAAAACTGAGATCTGCTTCCATAGATAAGTGCACCTTCCTAGGGTGAGTTCCAAAATGCTAAGATCGAGCCAAATATTAGGTTGGAAGTGTCCAAGCTTGGAAGCCCTAGTTTCCAGATTAGGGCAAAACAGTCACCGACAATGGCTTTTTTCAATATTGCTTTGATACCATGTTGAATTTTAACTTAGCAGTATAATTTTTTTTCAAATCTTGATTATTATTATCACCCCACTTTTATCATTGCATAATTTCAGCATTCAATTGTAGCTAAAATAAAACAAGGATCACTGAAAGATAACCATGCACAAGAGACACAAAGACTTTACCCTGAGAAATCCAATAGTGAGAAAACCCGACAAACTTTTCTCAGAAGAAATCAATCGAATACAAGTACAATACCAATCATGAAGTTGAACCCTAGCACAAGAGAGGTTCTCCCTCCTTCACAATAAACCCTAGCAAGCGTAGCAAATCTTCTAAGAGAGGATAGGAGCCCCAAAATATTTCTTCTTGCCTTTGCTATGCCTTCCTAGGAGGTGCCCGTGCGCACAAGTGGAGAGAGAAGAATGTGTGACAAGTGAGTGTGAAAATCAAGTGTGAGAACACTTTATTTATATTCTTCAATTTAGTAGAACTTTCCTCAATTGGGGCCGACTTGTCTTTTCTCCACTGGGGCTGACTTGTACTTTTGCTCTCCATCTTTTATTTATCTCAAAGCTGACTTGTCTTCTTGTCTTCATTTTCGTTTGGAACTTGTTCAATGCTATCTGGGACTTCTTCAATGGTTTGTCTTGACTTCTTGTATATTTCTTCATCATAGAAAAATTCTCCTCGTTGATGTCCATCTCCTCACATACAGATCAAATTCACACATAGAGCTCTAATGTTGATTTGACCATACTCTAAGAAGTCCTGGACACTTCTTAGAGCCAATGTCACATTCAACATTAGATTAGACTTTGTGTATTCACAAGGAGATGAAATCCCCTATATTAATACAATTCAATTCACTCTAATTAGAATAGATCACTTCCGTTACGGAGCAGTCCCTCACGGAGTGATGCATGTGACCACTAGCCCCAATCACACTTATCCATCTCACATGACTAAGCGAGGCTAAGCATCTCGAGCCTTTTATACACTTAGCCATTTCACATAACTAATCAAGGCTAACTTAGGGCCATACTCCAGTAGTCATTGACCACGTCACGTTGCCTCTCTGGGAGAATGTCTGTAGAACGTTGCCCAATGTTGCAATCCATGGAGAAACATCAACACCTAGGAAAAGCCCGGTTTTGGTTGTTTTTGCTCTTTTTTTGGTTTGTTGTGGGTGTTAATATTTGCTGAATTCAAAGTCACAAGAGTCGCCAGATTTCATTCTACAGGTTAGCTATGACTCACGGGTTAGCATTTCATGTTATGACTCATGTGTTAGCATTTCATGCTATGACTCATGGGTTAGCATTTTTTCAGTGTATAGGTTACAAATTACCACTTGCGGGTTATAGCATTTTTCTAGAATGGTTACGGATTTTTCATATGTGATATAATTTATAGACATTAATTTGTATATGAATGTATTATATTTTTAATTTATACTTCTTAATTGCCGTCAATGTACATTGTATATATTATTTTATACTTACATTAAACTAAAATCATTAACCATAAAGCTATATAAGTTTCATTATTCTCATATATGATATATATATTATAAATTAATAAATGTTATATATATATGGACAAATCTAATGGTGAATTTTATCCAAACTTCATTGACAAATTTGAATTCGAATAAAATTTCATTGTTGTTGAACTCAAACTCGAACCCTAACCATGTGACTTAGGCTGAATTGATATGTTTTGGATATCTAGATATCTTGCAGTATATGGACATGGTTATTTTGAATATCTAAGAAAAATATTTTTTTTATTCGAAATGTGTAAATATTTAATTTTTTGTATTTGTCAATTTTTTCCTGATCCGATTCAAACTCTTCACTCTTTTGCCTTGCCAATTTATTGCCGATTCCGATTCTGGTGACTATGATGTGAAGTGCTCATACCATGTATGAACTATAGCATCATATCACATCAAGGTACAATTGGTGCTTTGCATCACCGGTCAATCAATGGCGCTCCTATTGAACTTGGGGCATGTGAAGATAATTTTGCACCATCCACTCTCCTTTAGACATCACAACACCCAACCGTTGAGGTAGTTAGTCAACTGACTTTCCTAATTGCCAAGGTAGCGAGTAGGTTGTACCATAAGGTGAAGTAAGGGAGAGTGTGTGGCCATAAAGAGCCTCTGTATATGTCCAATGATCAATCAATGCCATCAAATTTGTATGGCCTGTGCAATTGGAATGTGATGAGAATCACAAATGTGACCTCATGCAATATGAGGGTTCACAACTAGCTCCAACATCCAACATGGGGACATGTGCTCTAGAACATAGTACATGAGAACTCCATAATCTTGATTAATATCATGTCCCATTAATAGCATAAAAAGGTGTGCAATGTGGACTCCAAAAGTAATATGCTTCCATCAATAGTTTATTCTTGGACCAAGTCAACAATGATCATCTTCCTCAATGTACCACATGTGCCCTTCAAAGGGGGTCGTTCCATCAACAAATTTATGATTAAGTGTGCAAAGGAGCCTTAATATGTGGAGCGTTTCACTCCCTTGACTTATAATATGTCTTGGTGCCCAAAACTTTCTCAAAATAGAAATATCCCCTCTCTAGTGTGTAACCAACTTGTCTTTAAGGTGTTTGACCATGTCATACCCTCCAAATAATAATAAAATATGCTCCAAGATGGTTAGAAATCCTCAAATAATGTGCACATGTGGATCCATAAAGTAAGGGGTCAACAAACCAGATCCATCCACAAGATAAAGCTATACAAGATGAATTGATGACTCATAAATGTCAAAGAGTGGTCCCCAAAAGCTAGGACACCTCCTCAAAGACCTCCTTAGCACAATCTCCATTGTGCAACAACTTTCCAAAAGTGTGCAAGGAAGGAGTCAACAAATAATATAATACTTCTCTATATGCCAAGTCCTAAATAAGGTCAACTAACTCCACAGAGGAGGGGACAACCCCATCACTTCAAACAATAAAATAATGAATAAATATGAATTGCCTCAACATATGTGGCAATGAAGGGAGCGCTCCATCAAAAGTCATCAACCACATCATCATCAATCAATCCAAGTATGAAGAGAACCTACATAATCAAGGGCGCTCATGCAATCAGCCTCCAAACCAAGTCAAAATAGGTGAAAATAGCTGTTAAGAAGGCTAGAATCACCAAAAAATGTGTGAACAAGAGGAGCGCTCCACTAGAATAGATAATCTAGGTCATCAAAAGGTGTTTCATGTGTGAAAAGTCCCTAATAAAACTAGAGCATTCACACCAAAGGGCTCAAACCAAATTAAACCATGTCAAATAAAACCCCACAAAGTACTGCAACCATGTGAATAGGGGTGAATAAGCCAAGTGCTCTCCAAAGTTGTTAAGTCAATCATGCCTAGATGTAATCCACATGTGAAATACACTCCCTAATGCTATGGTGCTCATCTCCTAGGCCAGTGTACCACCAAGTCACATCAACAACATGTCTAATCCTAGTTATGTGGAGACTAGAATATCATAATCAAAAGGGGACCATGTGGAACACTTGGTCCTAGTGACAAGTCAATAATATACCACCACCATCCATAATCACTAGGATGCTCCAAGAACAATTTGATGCCAAGATAAGGTAGTAAACATCCATGAAACATATACCAAGAGGGTGATCCACCAAGCAAAGGCATGAAATATGAAGAGGATGCCACTAGATGAGCTATCCCAAGGAGAAAATGAGTTCCCTCCACCAAAACACCAACTCAATCAAATAATAATAACATCACCAAGCATATGGGTGTAAGCAAAGAAAGAACTCTATGAATGTGTGTATGCTCCAATCCATTAAAAGCTCCATAGGTTATCCAGCAAACCCCCTCCATTGTGCTGGATATCACAGGTGTAACCCCCATATAATATGAAGGGTAACACAACCTTCAGCATTGAATGATATATTGAAACAGAAAACTTGGAGTACTAAGAGTTTAACAATACTAATGAAGCTTTGAGTGCTTCAATACTAAAGAGTAGTTGGAAGTTGGAACCTGTCATAGCCCAAGTTATTGTCCATAAAACAATCATAAATGCGCCAAATCATTGTTGTGGTTCTTGGTTTAATTGGAGGTTTAGATACTAATCTTAGAGGAAATATTAGGCTCATCAAAGGTTCCTCAGCTACAAGAGGTGGAAAGTGTGATGTTGCAAAAGGCTACCAGGATGAGGGCGTTGAAGGTGGACATGTCAACAGCAGGTGCCCCAAGGAGTGTTGGATTAATCTTTGCACATCTATTACTTTTTCTCATTTTGTGATCATCTTAAAATTGTGCATTTATTTTGGCTTAGAGGACAAATATTCTGCATACAAGAGCATCTGTAACTATTACCCAAGATTTTTTATTTATGTTGAGATTGCAATCATAAAAGTTTTTCCTGCTAATTTGTGTTACTTTGTTTACCATGTCTAGCTGGAATGTAGCTGTCTGCGAAGCAGAAGTGACTAAAATATCTTTGTGGAAATGTTTTTAACAGGGAAATAAGATTGGAGCAGGAAAGGAAGGAAGCTGAGAAGAGAAGGGTAAGAGGACATATTGGTCAAAAGGACTTTCTAGTTCTCTTGATGTTGTATATTGCTTTCTAGTTCAAGTTAAGCTATGTGTTTACGCACTCAAAACATAGCAAATTAAGACAATTGTCCCGTCCTGCCTAAGACATGTAAATTTGTTATGGGCTCATTTTGCTGCATGATTTGAATTCCTTCTTGCAATTTGATCTCATTATTCATCCTGTTCTTCTTTTTCATTTTTTCCCCTTTCTGATTGCTTCTTTTAGTTTCTGAACTCTTTCTTCCATCTTATTCTCATGATTTATTTTATTTTATAAAAAACGTTTTATTTCTTTCATTTCGTCCATATTGGTTTGGAGTATCCTTATCCCTTAGGTTCGTAAGTTTAAGAGTTTTGAAGTTAAATTTGGTTAAGCTGTTAGTAACTGGATTATTAATAAAAATATAGAGTATATATTGAAATGATTAGGATCTGTATCTTTACCTGGAAAGAACTGTACTCGATTCAGGAACACCAATTTGAGGTTATGCTGATTCTTCCACACAACTAGGCCTTTAAGGTTGAACCTAAACGTAAAATTGTACAGCCTTTATCTCTGTTATTCTTGTTTCTGATTATTGAATATAATACGCTAAACAAACAACAGAATCCACACTTTCTAATGGATCAGATCAGCTTTGATTTTAATGTACCTTTCAGAGATATGATGTTAAATACAAAGGATTGATTTTGGTAGTGTCCTGGGGCCAATTCAGAAGGGTGACTTTGGTGGACTGTTGTGCCATCAATTCTGAATAAGAATATATCAAATTATATGATGCTTAAAAGCTTTTAATCTCTACTTTTTGTTGCAGCAAATGCCACTTTGTCGAACATTCCTGTAGAAAGTTATGCCTATTGCAATACAAATACTTAAGCTCTGCTACCACTTATTAGGGAACTAAATTGTAAAAACCTAACAATGACTGACATATGAAGTTGAACTATAGCAGAAATCTATTCTCTCTCTCTCTCTCTCTCTTCTAACTCAGGGATCCAATAGAACTGAAGTAGGCACCCTTCTCAACACTGAAAAGGGTACCTAGTGCATGCTTGAATGAATCCTCAAGTTAAGGCTCAAACTTCAAAGGTATATTCTCTCAAAACTATACTTGCACAAGATTTTTGAAGGTGTCTCAGCCTTCCTATGCTGAGAAGAACAGTGGATTTATTTCACTGTCTCTATCCATTAAACGATCTGTCTCTGCTGCTCAGAAAAAATCTGCCATCCTCTCCCTTCCAAGGATGTAAGCATCCTTTGATCCAGTGAAAGAAATGGCTCTATCACTATCTTCCTGGTAGAACTCTGATGGTCTCTATCCATTAAACGATCTGTCTCTGCTGTTCAGAAAAAATCTGCCCTCTTCTCCCTTCCAAGGATGTAAGCATCCTTTGATCCAGTGAAAGAAATGGCTCTATCACTATCTTCCTGGTAGAACTCTGATGGTCAGGTGGTGTCAGATTGAGATACATAATAGTATGGTATCAGATCCAAGTTCTTTGTTCCCGAGGATAGTGTATGGTGAAAGCCAGACATGGCTAAGTGTCAAGTGGAGAGTCACTGCCATAAGGCTTAAACCATTGAGGAGCAACCAAAATATCTATAAAATGGAGGACTTCTGTGAGATAGATGCAGATGAACTCAGATTTTACAAGTTGGGGTCTTGGGGGAAAAGCATTACATACCTGATACAAGAATTGGTTCATGGGATGCATGATATGAACAAGGTAGAAGAAGCCAAATTGTGGCAAGGTGAAAAGAAGAACCTAATAAGAATACATTGAAGGACCTGAAAAATATTTTTCATCGACAGGTCACAGGACCAACGGACCTCTAAGAATCCATTCAAAGTCGAGGTAAGGTAGATTTGATAAGAGAGAATAATCAGTGTTAGACTGTATCATTGAAACTCTCAATGTTTCAATCCCAGAGATGGTATCATCCTCGGGAGTTATTTAGGCTCAAATCAATGGTTCTTCCAAACGTTGGATTAATAATAATCCACTTATTGGATTTGGTCAAACTCCAAGACGACCTTCTATTTATTATTTATTTCTCTGGATTATTATTTTATTCTCTGAAGAACACGGCCAAGCTTCTCTTAGCTTTAACCCTTCATCCCTGTTTAGATTGCTCTGGTTTCTCTATTTCCATGGCCTCTCATACTTGTCTTTTTCCACGATGGTCCATTTTCATGAGGATTTTGCATTCTCAACACATGTGGTAGCCAGTATCATGTGAATTCTCAGCCATATGATGGTCAACAGACCCTGAGATGCTAAGAAATTGGTTAAGAAAACTAGAGGTGTACTTTAGTTTTTATGGGTACTTAGACGTGGAGAAGTTCTACCTCCCTCGACTGAAGATGGAAGATATGCATTTCTATGGTGGGAGAGTCTATGTTGAGACAAACATTGTACCAAGCAGAAGCCAATGTGCAATTAAAGACTCTTGTATAGAGTTAATTCTACCCAGTGTGATAGGAAGAAAAGAAAGAATTCAAGTGGCATTATCTCAGACAAAAGCAAGGACAAGGAGTTTAGGAAAAATTGCATTCAGTTGGGTATTGACCAGTTTGACAGGAAGATAATGACCAAATACCTCAGTGGGTTGCATAGTCAGATCGGGAAAGAGGTAATTCTATTTGAAGTCAAGATCCTTGATGAAGCATGAAAGAAATCCATGTATATAGAAGCAAAATAAGAGGAGAAGTTCATTGGTGTTGCTGGCACTTCCAAGGTAGAAGGCAAGAAGACCCATGGTGGAAAAGCGAACAAGCATAAAGGCCAGAAGAAGTTGACTAATTCTGCCCAACCAAAGGACCTGAAATGTGAGCATTGAAAGAATGGTCATGGCAAGGAACACTGTTGAACTTGGGCATTACATTCCGAGCTCATTCCAAAGAAGAAAGCTAGCAAGAAATTTTTGAAAGTTCAGACTCCAGATGGGTTGAAGGACAGGGCTACAACAGTTGTCATTTAATTGTAAGATTGAGCTCATCATTGTTGCAAAACATTGGTGTTGTGATGAACTTGAACCAACTCTATTGAGAACATATGAATCCAATTGCATAGGGATATCTAATTGAAGAAGGGTTAAGGTGGTTAAGGCAAATCAGACTTTTGACTAACTTTGTACTCTTGCCTTGGTATTTACCTGATTTCACTATAAAGTGCAGTTACAGGGCTGTGGTTTAAAGGATTTTGATTGTTTGAAAGGAAGTTCAGTATTTGGCCTGTTTTCAAGGAAGTATGAAGGCTGTGGCCCTTCCTTGGATTGATTGGAAGGCAACTCTCTTTCTATATGTAAGGTCTGGTCCATGCGGATGGAGTAACAGATCTTGTTTGAGAGTGCTTTTTAATCTGGTAAAGTTTCTAAATCATTTGAAATGTTTGTAAATTATGAAATAGCAATCAATTATTATTTTTGAATCTTGTAACTAAATGCTATCTAAATTGGATCTGTTTGTGCCTTCTGCGTCAACCCAGCCTTTCATCCAGCAATATTCAGGTGCATGGTGCTTCAGCATAACTAACTTCAATCATTATGTCTGATATACGAGTTTCCTTTATTTATTTGATCAAATGAAAGCCAGTTTTATAAGGAGGTCAATATTGAGTTGGGTTTATTGGTCACACTGTCCCTGTGCAATTAGAAAAATGGAGTACTAAAATTTGTCACCTAGCTTTGAATTAAAACTGGAAGATAAAAAAGTTTTTAAAATAGTTCACGAAGTGCATCAGAGTGGCTCCAATGCTGCTTCTAAGATTTCCACGTGGGCAGCCTAATGTTGGTGCTTCCGGATCCAGCATTCAACAACCGTTTAGCATCATCTCATTAGAAGTATCTATGTAAGCAGCCCTTTATAGGAAGCTCCGGTTTGTATAGTTAACATAATGATAAAATCTAACATTTATCCTTCTATTTCTTGCTAAAATCTTTTTAAGAAGTTTTCTTATGAAGTAGGCAGATTGTAGGAACAAGAGTCCCAGAGTTTTTGGCTGCTTTGAGCTTGTTTTCTTTTCCCTTGGGAAGTTACTTCCATGACAGACCATGGAAAAACCTTATTTTCACTGGAAGGGAATCAATAAATAGTTTCAAACTACTTGAAGATCCGCATTAAGTATGCCAAGGGATGATATTTCGCTCTATAATTAGGGTGGTATCCACTTGAGTTTTCTTGCTAGATAAATAACACCGCTTGCCTATTTTAATGCGTCATTGCTTGGCTTCAGGTCAAGGAGGAAGCAGAAGCATTTGCATTAATCCTTGAAACGGCAGGAACTTTTAAGGTGAAGCGTAAAGGTGGAAAGGGAAAACTAATATTTGGCTCGTGAGTTTCTCTTTACTGCACCTTTCTTATTTTATCATATAGTTTTGTTCTTTAATCATAATTTTCTTGCCATTGTATGGACCATATCTGCTATTGTCAAAGGAATGGTTGTGAGGTTTTAGATATATAATTTTGTAGATCGAAGCAAGGTGTTAATAATGTTTCCCTTATCATGTGGCAGAGTAACTGCACAAGATCTTTCCGACATAATTAAGTCACAGCTACAGAGGTCAGTGTAGTGAATTTGGTAATCCTTGCAAATGTAAATTTTTTTATGGTGAGTTTTATAAAATCTACATCTTCCTTCGTCATTGTGATAACGTTTCTGTAATAGGATTACTTTTTGATGTCCAACAGGGATATAGAGAAGCGGCTTATCACTATTCCTGAGATACGTGAAGTTGGCCTCTATGTTGCAGAGATTAAGCTACACCCAGAAGTTACAGCTCTAGCGCGGATAAATGTGATAGCTAATTGATCAAATGGTTGTTTACTCGGAGGTTATTGTCCTGTACTTCTAATAAAAAACCTGCCCAATTTGTGGGGGCTAGGGGATCGTAAAGCTTGCATTGACGTTCCTTTGGGTTCAGTGTTGGATGATAGGTAATCTGGCTTAGTGGTCCTAATTTCCAACAGAGTAACTTTGCTCGTTCGAGTTCCAAGTGTAATTGAAGGTATTTTTTCCAAACAATTTCAACAGATGAAAAGTCCAAATTTTGTGATATTCGGGGTCTCTGCATTCAAAAGGCAAAAGGATCACTTAGGAAAAAAGTATGATGCTTAACTTCAAGTTCTACATTGATTGAACCTACACTATAGAAATGAAAATCCAAGTAAATGTTTCTGTTAAGATTAATTTTATGGCGACTTTTCAAAATTCCCATTAATTCGTTGGCCAAAATCCACACATTTGAAATATTTGGGTTCCATCATTCAAAAGGTGCTTTGGCACAGTTACATGACGATTGAAACAAGGAAATGTTTTGGAGGTCAGTTCAGTAAAATTCAATGTTTATAATATATGTTTGGCAATAAATAACCGCGTAGCCTAAACTTTCGACAATTTTACCCATTCTTGACAGCATTTCTGGCACGAATCCGGTAAAAAAATTTGAGATTTTGAATAACAGTGTTTAAATTTGCTTAAGCTGGGTGTCCTGGCGTATTTGAGGGTATTGAATCCATTTATGCATTCAGAAACATGATTTAAATAACACAGAATCCATATTTAAAAAAAAATATTATCGAATTTCGATAAAAAATTTGCCGGGCGAGCAAAATCATGAATCCATTTATACATTCAGAAACATGATTTAAATAACACAGAATCCATATTTAAAAAAAAATATTGTCGAATTCCGATAAAAAATTTGCTGGGCGAGCAAAATCATGAAATGTTTAGATTCCTTCACAAATAGCATCCATTGTATTCTCGAAGTATTCACTATCTGTTCAACATTAATCTTAAAAACGTCATTCAAAAGATCCCGTCCTCCAAGAGGGTGACGTGAGTATTCTACTTGTGGCAAGTAAAGCTAGGGATATGCAAGAGCAAGTAGCTTTTAGCACCAGGTTATATCATTGCAGCAAGGATGTTAAAAGAACTGTATTTTGTTGCAAGCTAATAACTTTTTCAAGTTTATTTTCTTTTTTCAGCTATTCTAAATCCTAGATTTAGGGATGTAACAATAGTTAAAAACAAATGATGATAACAGGTAACATAGACTTATCTAAAGTTTACCGATTGTTCATTCTTCAAAACCACAGGAAACATTAGAATAACAGTATATACATAAATATATATTATATACATACACACATACACAATAACTATATTGGACATATACATGCATACATAGACGTATGTATATTTGTTATATACTCATACATACATACATACATAGCATGGGATAAATGCCTACATGTGTGGTTTATAATACATATGTATATGTATTATGAAAATAGATTCAAAGTATATATGTACATATATAATCAAAGTTCATTTAAAGTTAAAGTGATATAATGATTATAAACAAAAGATGCTAACAGGTAAGAGAGACTTATTTCAGTTTCCTCAGACTTCATTGTTCAAAACTTTGGAAAACAAGGAAACATTTGAATAACTTGTATATGCATAGATATATATGCAAATACATACTATATACATGCACACATATATATATATATATAATTACTCACATGCATAGTATGCATAGTATAGCGCATGTATCTACATATGCGACTTTGTAATGTGTATGTAATTGTATAGATACATATGTGCATATATTATAAAAGTACATTCAAACCTAAATTCGTAAATCATCCTCAAAGTTTAGATAGTAAATCATCCTAAATAAATCTAAAGATGACTTAAGTGAAGATAGCTTAGCCTGGGCAATCATCGCTGCCCTCCAAGCACTAGATCCCAATGATGGCCCAATAAATGGTCACAAAAAGTGTTGTTGGTGAGAATGAAACTCGAAACTTGCATCGGGCAAATTCTCCACTTTTGATCCGTAAACGGTAGGCCTATAATCTGTCTATATGATAACCATGGATGCTCATTGAGGATTTAAAATTTAATGTCTCTGCAATCACAATCAAACTGAATTTAAACTTCTTCAATCATTGTTCTTTAATTAGTGTGAATGCTCTCTTCAGATTCTGTCTATATGATCACCATGGATGCTCATTGAGGATTTAAAATTTAATGTCTTTGCAATCACAATCAAACTGAATTTAAACTTCTTCAATCATTGTTCTTTAATTAGTGTGAATGCTCTCTTCAGAATGAGTTCAAAAGCTTGGTTTAATTTGCTTGTGCTGGCCATAGCAATTCCCAACAATGGGAAGCAAGTCCAATTCTCTGTCTGTTTTTTGAAATGTCAAACCTAGTGTTCTATTTTGTTTACCAGCTGGGTAACACATTTTAGTTGTGCTATACCAATTGAACAACACTGTATATGAAGATTGTTCAACCCGACACATAAGATTAAGACATCTGCCTTTCAATACATAAATATATATTTGCCCATTCAAGAGTGTAATCAACTAATAAGCATAATGCAAACTCTTCCTTCTTCCTATTACTATCACCACTGCATTGAGGAATTATATATATATATGTGCCCCTACTAAGATGTTCTTAGAAGAGTGATCCAATGCAAATGCTCGAGGATGGTTTGTGGACTGCGTATTGGTTATACAGGGCTAGAACAATGCCTACAATCATTGCAGGTATCTCCTTATGCTTTCTACAGGGCATACGATGCAATTTATGGTTGTAGCAAAGGTTCCACACACAGCACAAGCAATTAAATCAGCCCAGTGGTCAAGCAACTAGATGATGGGGCTATGGTTACCATCTATTGATTCAATTGAACAAAATTTAATACCATGGATGGATGGGTGAAAGGCCATTGTGCTGTAGCAAAGCGATTTATTAATCCAATGATGAATGTGATTGAGAAATTGGGTTGTCGAGTCAACATGATTCAATTAGAGGTGTACTTGATCTGTAAGTTCAGCCCACCGTTCAATCAAAGGGAATGTGATACCATAATGCATTGTATGCATAAATCAGTGATCCAAAAGGATGACTAACATGGCTAGTAAAGAAATTGATTCTTAGTGCTGGAATTAATTAATAGCCAAATGATTTGCTAGTGATTATTATTGATATAAACAGAGTACAAGCATTTTTAAAACCGATAATGTAATCAATTGTTTTTTTAGTGTTGTGGATGTTAAGAGTAATTACCACCATAATGGATCAAGCATGTAGAGTATTCAATCTCATACCATAAACAATAAAATTTACCTTGGAAACCCAAATGAGAAAACTAACAAAGATTTATGTTTATGTTTAAGAAATATTACAAATTGGAGTTATACTTTTTCAATTAGAGATTTCATGTATTCTCATTCACTCACGGTATTTTCTAGACTGTTTTGGCTTTGAGACATTCTTTGCTCACGGATAGACCCAAAATCTTTTCATTCTCCACTCTTTGAACATATCACTTTATTCCAAGACCTCGTTCTTCTGCCACTATGTCTTTTGTCCCAAGCTTCATTTTTTTCCATCTCTCTTTGCTTGTTTTTGTATCAAGCAATCATTCTTTATTATAATGTTCCCTTGGAATGCTAACCATCAACTGATTCATTTCATCTTCAAGTGGAGTCAAGATGAAACCCTTGTCCTTTGGTCATCAAGGATCATTAGCTTCAAACTTTGTCAAGATTTTTTTTCTAAGTTTGAAGGAAGATTATTTTGGACTACACCTCCCCATTCATAGGCTTTTGGTCCCCAAAAACTTCAACTTGAAGACTAGATTTGCAGCTTCTCTTGTTGTTTTCTCCATGGCATGCTCTTTTCTTTTCCAACGCACTTTCTATTCTTGGAAGCCTCACAGAAATTCTATCCAGTGTTGAAGAAACGTCTTCCGTAGTAGATTTCTTTGAGCATTTACTGCTCCTTGATCTACAAATGTGGAAATATATTCCTTCTCCTTAACCTTGACTCTCCAAACTTGTCTCTTGGATGTGCAGTTTTTAGGATGAAGTTCTAGATGAAACCAACAGCATGTGGTTTCTCAATGTCCAATTAACTTGCAATGCTAGCAAAAATCCTTATGACTACATGCAAAAAGAGCTACTTAGTCGAAGACAATCTCTTTCTCTTTGTATGTTTGCTAATAGGAAAAGGGAAAACTTAATTTTTGCATGTAGAGTAAGAGCTACCTTTTGAAAAGAATCTTGCCTTTTGTTGAAGGCTTGCTTCTTTCAACATGGAGTTAGTTGGTGGCCCCTCATACCACAAAAGAAACGTGCATGAGTGCCAAAAATCATCTACCTTGTGGCATTTCTTCTTGCAATAGAAACAAACAAGAGGTGTTCTACCATACCTTTTGGGTTTGTTCTTGTGCTTGCCAACTTCTTTGCTTGGTCCTCCAAGTGTTGGTGTAGTTTTGGATGGTGGAAATATCCCCTGGTCTACCCTCAGTCAAGCAGCTACAAGTATGTGTGAGTAATGGATTGTTGTCCACTCCTTTTTCCACCACGTTTTCTTTGATTGAAATGGCATTTTTTTTTATGTTCCCTCTTACCTCAACAAATGTTATCTTGGTGATATTAACACGATCCAAGATGCATTGACTTAGTTCCTCTTTTCCACCAAAATCCAAGCCTTCATGGTTGACCCTATGTTTGGCTACATTGGTGTTTACAATCCCTTGGCTTCTCTTGCCTAGCCCTTGGCCATTGTAGTCCATTTGTCTCATATAGGTTCGAACCTATGCTTCTAGTATGCTTTTCAAAATCACTAAAGGTCTCTTTCAAAAAATATTGAGAAAGGTCCTTGAAAGGTGAGCTTACCATGCCTGTCTTGATCATGGCGCTTGTACTTTTGTCTTTTGGACAACTTCCTCTAGCTTGGCCAATGCCTCTTGCATTGCTAATTCTTGGTATCATTGGGCCATCATTTAAGTGAGCTTCTATTCCAACTTTTTCAAGTGTTGTTTCTCTCTTGGATTTGCACATTAGCGGCCCGTAGATTTTCCAACCTCTCTTTTTAGTGCTTTACCCATGCTAGATTGCTTTCTCCTCAAAGTGTTAGAAACTTTGTCAAGGTCATGGATTCAATTGCTCTAATACCATATTATTGGTAAACAATAGAACCATGGCCCATCTATCTCATCAATAGAATTGCTTACTGCATAATTACATATAATTTTCCGCAACCACAATCAAACCAAGTTCAAGATTCTTTAGTTATTGTTCATTAATCTATGTGAATGCTTTGTTCAAAATGGGTTCAAAGACTTAGTTTAATTTTCTTGTGGTGGCCAAACAATGCCCAACAATGGGAAGCAAGTCCAATTTTGCCTCGGTTTATTGAAGTGTCAAACCCAACATTCTTAGTCTATTTGTTGGTTGAGTAGCACTAGTATTTATGCTATTTTAATCAAACAAAAATCTAAATATCAAGATTGTTCAATCCAACACATAGGAATACGACATCTGCTTTTAAATACACACAAAATTACCCATTCAAGAAATACGCAGGATGCAAACTCTTCCTTCGTCTTATTACTATCACCACAACCTTGAGGAATTACACACACATGTCCCTACACAGATTCTTGTAGGAGAGTGATCCAACCCACACTTGTAGATGATTTGTGGATTGAGTATTGGTTATATATGGCTAGAACAACACCCAACAATCACTATAAGTATCTCCTTATGCTTTATATAGGGAATACAATGTGATTTCCATCTATAATAAAGGTTCCACACACCACATGAGAAATTATGTCAACCCAATGATCAAGCAACTAGATGATGGGACTACATATACCATCCATCAATTCAATTAATTAGGATTTAATACCGTGGATGATCCATTGGAGGCGTTCAATATGCACCCTACAACAATGCATTTATTGCTATTGTTGCGAGGATGTGGACCGTTGGATCTGATCCAATGATAAATCTAACAGTCGAGATCCCTGCAGGAACAATAATAAATGCATTGTTGCGGGGTGCATATTGAATGCCATCCATTGGATGTGTAAATTACAAATGTGTGGTGTAGCAAAACAATGAATGAATCCAATGATTAAAGCAAAAATGAGAGTTGAGACATTGGTCTTTGGAGTCGACACGATTCACTTCAAGGTGTACTTGAGTTTAGGTTTAACCCACCCTTCAATCAAAGCAAATGCGATACCACAATGTGTCATAGGCATAAGTCAATGATTCAAAGGGATGATTGACACAACCAATAAACAAATTAATTTTTGGTGCTACAATTAATTAATATCCAAGTGATTTTCCAGTTATCATCATTTACATAAACATAGTACAATCATTTCTTAAACCAACAATGCAATTGAAGCTATTTTTAGTGTTATGGAAGTTAAGATTAATTACCATGATAACAAAATCAAGCATGCAAATAACTCAATCATATACCATAAGCAATAGAATTTAATTTGAAAACCCAAATGGGAAAACCAATGAAGATAGTTTTTGTTTATTCTTAAGAAATGTTACAAACTGGAGCAATATATTCTCAATCGGAGATTTTGCGTATTTTTACACACTTGCAATATTTTGTAGATTGTTTTGGCTCATAAACAATCTTTGCTCCTTGTGGACATGCTCAAAATCCTCTTCATCTTCTGATCTTTGAGTATATTGCTTCATTCCAAGTCCCAATTCTTTTGCTATTGTACCTGTTAGCTCTCCAGGAGTCTTTCTAGGTTGTAATGGAAAGAGCCTGGTAACTTAAAACTCACTTTGAAGGGTGGGGTGTGTTTGGATCAAGTTGGATGACTAAATAGAAGCTCACAAACTCAGAACACACATAGAGACACTAAGGTAGACAAGGCTTTGACTACTGTTGTTCAGAGAGTTGATAAAAGATTAATGGGAGTGAATCCTTATCGTATTAGCAGACTCATACACATAAATATGTATACAAATGGCTAATCACAACAAATAAATGACATGTATGTTCAGTTCTCAATGCAAAGACATGATTACAGCTATCTGGCATAAACAAAGGAACATGCACGAAATAAACCATCCACTGCGAGTACAGAAATATGAGAAAGAAAATATGAAAGCAAATAGTAAAAGAAGCTTATATTACTGAGAAGTCACTGAAAGTCTGAGAATACAAATATCAATAAGTCTCTCCAAAATCAAACCTACGTTCTACTTCAGTTCTGGGCTTTATAGCCATTACAGAGTTTTCCAGATCCCAAAAGATGGATCGAATATACTAAAAATAACAACTAAGAACAATTAATGAAAGATGTGACAGTGTGTTATGATCAAAATAACTGATCCTTGCTGATACACCTATGCTTGACAGCTGAAACAAGCCTCTGGGGGCTGGAGTACGAGTTTGAAACTGCTGTCTGCAAAAACCCGTAGGCGTCTTTTTCTAAAAATAGACAGGAATATTCCACTGTTAATTTTGCTGGCGCCCTCAGTCTTGGACCAGAGGTGATCATGATGCACTTGAACGCTTATCAATCCCTTGGAAAATGCCTTCAAGATGCTCAGACCAACAAAAAAAAGTTTGATGCCCAAAGACAAACCTCTGCGTTTTTTTTGTTTTCGGTAGCTAACAAAACTGGGCTTGGAGGTGATAAGCAAATGAAAGCCTGGTGTTCGGTGGTTAATGAATTAGATTAACACTTCGCCTAAACCACCGAATCGCTTTAAAGTGCTGGAAACCTTTATCTCTTTTCAATATCCGGGAGGGTGCTGCTTGCATGTCATAAACCGCCAAATCGGGATTCGGCAGCTACTGAACGACTCCTATGTTCGCCCAAGCTACTGAAAGCGGTGGATGATCCAACCTGCAAAAAGTTTACAAAACTATGCTTCTGTCCCCTGCTACTTGGATCTTTCTTCCTCCTGGGCCAAAACCGGAGGGTCAACAAAGTTGATTGCAGCTGCTGCTAAGGTCTCCAGGTCTGAATGTACCTTGGGATGGGGACTCTAAGTTTTTTCCCTACCCTCCAAAGACTCAACCTTCCTCCTCAGCTTGATGTTTTCTCTGACCAACCTAATGTTTCTTCCTCTCATTTTGCCATGTTTCCTGGTCAACCCCTGAAAAGAAACATACAACTCATTATATCTTTCGGTCAACCTCTGATT
This sequence comes from Larix kaempferi, assembly GCA_027924585.1. Classification (NCBI taxonomy): domain Eukaryota; kingdom Viridiplantae; phylum Streptophyta; class Pinopsida; order Pinales; family Pinaceae; genus Larix; species Larix kaempferi. The sequence goes on along the minus strand of BSBM01000293.1, from coordinate 24,079,582 downwards.
CTTCTCCTTGATGACTCTCTGGAGTATCTCGCGTTCATATGCTTGCTAGAGGAGTCGTTTGATTTTCTGTGAAGCAGAACTCTTTGTTTTATGGATTAATTCTTCGGCTACCTGCTGACCTTGCTCCTCCATAGGTGTAGGGGAGGGTAAGTTTGCATGTTCGAATCCCTACTCTTCCATAGGTGTAGGAGAAGGAAAATTAACATAGGTGGTTTCCTGTTCCGTCACAGATGGAGCTGCTTCCTAGAGCTCCTGTTCCGTCGCCACCTCCTCATTTCCTGCTTCGGCTTCCTGCAATTCATCCTCCTCAGAATCGGTGTAAGGGAGGTTTAAAAGGTTGGCATTCTTGGAAGGGGTCTCTTCTGAAAAAGCTCCCTCGTCCTCAGTCTTATCTTTGAATGCTAATTTCCTTTTGGCTTTCTTCACCTTTGGGGCTGAGGAAAGAGGGTCGGTTGTGACTAGGGAGATAGCCCTCCTTTTTCTTTTCCCACTTCTAGGGGTGGAAGATTTCTTTCCATCTTTCGGTCGCAATTCTGTCTCGAACTCACTCCAGAACAAGAAAAAAGCCCAGTTCATGCCTTTCCTCTGCAACAACTCAGAGACCAAGAGTTTGATCAGACCATGGTGGTACAACCTGCCTACAATTTTGATGGGCTGGGCTTTTACTTGATGTGCCATTTTAGTCAGGCTCTTGTGGAGGTAGAAAGGGAGATTTAAGGGGCTCTTGCAAGTGAAGTGATCCACTAATCTAAAATGGTAAATCAACACCATGTTATGCCTGCCTTCACATGTTATATAGACCAGAATGGACTTCAATAAAAGCTGCCATTTATCCTCCAAATATGACATAGGAATGTCTTTTTTCCAAACTAGGTTCTTATGCTCCGGTTTAAGATATGATTGAAATTTGAAATCCTTTTTTACAGTGGTCTTAAACCAGTTTTCTCCGGTCGTTGGAAGTTCTGTCACCTGGGCTATAAAGGCCTCGTTCACCTGGAATTCTTCCTTGCCTATTACCGCCCTATTACCGTCAAACATGAGGGAAAATGCTTCGGCCACCTGTTAATGAGAGCCCTATAGCTTTTTGAAAAAGATATAGCAGCCGACATTTTTGAAGAATTGACATACCTCGAGGTGTGCCTCCAAGTAGCAGATGTCGTTCAATTCCTTTTTTAGGGCCGCTCCTCCTCCTTTCTTCATTTGCAACCTGCTCGCTGGCGCCTGCTGCTAAAATTGGGACTAAGGGAGAGATGGGAAAACAGAGAGAAAATGAGTTCAATCGACGTGGTGAGGGGGAAAGCGGAAAGGTGGTGAGGCTTTTCAGGAACTGACTCCGAGGGGTATGAAAAGGTGGATAATCATGAGGGCGTAATGATGGCTATTGCGGCATGATTGTACCGGAGGAACCAATTTTTAGAAATGTTGGTATGCGGAGAAGAAACGAGGTCCGTCTGGCCAGAGGTATGGCGATGGTGTCCGGCCTCACCATGGGGAAAATCATGTTTTCACTGAAATGACCTTTTCGGCGGCTAATCCATGATGAATTCCCTTTATTATGATCAAACCCCTGATTTGACGTGTCCACCGATCGATGCCAACTCATTTTCGGCAGTCGATAATCCGCTTTTAACCCTGTATGTCGCCGGAAAACGATCTTCACCAATGCTTTTGCTTTTGGTGGCTGTAAACAATCCAACCTTTGGATGGTAAGCTGCGAAAAGTATCTGCCTTTTCGGTGGCTAATGAACACCATTATGTTCTCCCAAGCCCCCGAAACGGCCACATGGATTACGAAAATGACTTTGCTTTCGGCAGCTACGGAAGGTTCCAACTTGAACTGCGAACTGCAAAAAAGATCTACCTTTCGGTGGCTAATGAACACCATCGTATTCGCCCAAGCCACTGAAAACTGCCCCGTCACTCACACTGTAATTTTACCCTTTCGGTAGCTGAAGCGTTTCGTCTTTCACACAGTAAGCTGCCGAAAACAGGGTTTTCAGTAGCTAATGAACCATCGCCAGGCCCGCCTAAGCTACCGAAACCTAAAAATTTCCTTTCGAAAGGAGAGCCAACTTTAAAATTTTATTTCAAACTTCGTTACTTTCTTCAACCTATCAGACTGGAACTTAAACACATGCGAAAAATGAAAAATTAAAAACCTTCTATCACCTAGATACTATGACTAGTCTATGTTTATTGAGGAGATAACAATACCATTCTTCTCAAACTTCATTTTCTCCTATCCCTCTTGGGTTATTTTTGTATCAAGGGGAAACATTGGCCTTTGATCTTCAAGGACCTTTGACTTCAAATTTTGCCAAGATTTATCTTTTACAAAGCTTGTAGGAGGTTTATTTTGGATTTACTTTGCTCTTAAGATCATAGGTTCCTATTCAAGAAATCCAAATATTATTAAAATGATAATTCAACATCAAATAAAAAAAAAATTGTCACATTTCAATCTTGAATTTTGTATATTTACTTGTGATGCCCCCGAATTAGCTTTTGCTAAGCAGTCATAGTTAATTTTCCAATTATTCTCTATTTCAAATTGTCACAATGATGTCCTATTAATGTTTACATATTGGAATGTTTATCCCTTCACTTGTCTACATTTTCAATAAATCTCCAAATGTAACAATTATTTTCCAATGTAACTAACCAATAGCATGGGATCTATGGCATTTCAACAATCCAAATCCAATTCCATGTAGTTTAATTTCCACCTAATCTATTTTACAAAATGTATGTCAAAATTTTAGGTGAGTTTGAAATATTATCATTTTATCTGAGTCAGTCACCATTGACTAAACAATTGTTTAAGGCATCCACAAAACAACAATTAAAAAAACAATGGGTAGTCAACATGGCGAAACTTCTCTTACATTATTAATATCATGTTAAAGTGGCCAAAATGATAAAATGGTCTTCCTTCCATTAATGTATGAATTAGAACATGGTAATGAGTTCATAGGAGACTCCATATACTCATTTATTTTGGTGTTTCATTCCAAGTTGTATCATAGTTCATATCCTCCATTATGCAATCCATTTTCACCATGTTCCAATCATCTCATCTTTATATTTTGTTGTTGTATAAACTCATTTAAATAATCTATCATTAGTTTCCATATATTTTACTTTATCTTATCGAGACTGTTGAAGGGCCAAGTCAATAAGATAATAGATAAACAAACATTGAAAACAATTACAACTTGATGATAATAAATGCAATCAAATAAGATAGGAAGAGAGGGATTTAAATAGTAGCACAAACAATTGAAGGCTACCATGGTGTTCATCTTGGTAGTGCAGTGTAGTCTAGTCTGTAATAGAGACAAAATGATGATGAGGTTGAGATCTAGTTGTAATAATATTCTACATAATTAATACGAGAGAGAACAATCTTGGAGAAAGGTTTTCCTGGTTGGGTTTCCACTACAATCCTTGTGTTGATGTATGATGATGTTGTGCATAGTTTTTGTGAAATTGTAGTGGTGTCCATGAATGCTTGAGCATTGAACCTTGTTTGTAGACTTATACATCTGTGGTTGAAATTTTGTTTCTAAATGTTGTCCAGTATAAGAATATTGTTGTTGTTGACAAATGCGTGAATGTTGTGGATGTTTCCACTATGTGTATTTATGATTTGAAAGGGTGGTGGTATCCTTCTCTCGACATCAAGTGGTATCAATGCTAGTAACAACACGAACATAAGAGATGGAAGTGGAAAATAAGAATAATGAAGAAGATGGTGCTCATGAGGATGACAACATTGAGTGAGAAAGATGATGTGCTAAATATGAAGATGAAGTCCTTGGATAAAAGAAGAAGATTCAAATCTCTTTGAAAAATTGAAGAAGTTTGCAAAAGAGTGAGTGTTGTATAGAGAACAAAACAATATGTGCATTGTAGAAAGAAAGGTAAGCCTATGAAAGTTTGTCTTATGAATAAAAGAGAGTGGAATTGCTTAAATAGTTGAGTTGGGGAAGGTGTAACATAATAGAAGTAGTATATGTTCTTTTGTAGTTTCAAGCAAGAGAGAATGGCTATACTTAGGAAGTGATGTACACGGTGAGAGTGAAGGAAATTGCAGATGTATGTGGGGACATGACTTAATGTTGGTAATGTGTTACCATAACTTGGCTTGCAAATGTAGCAGTTATGCTTGTCCTCTAGTAGAGTGATTGATTAATTTTTTTAGTGAAAGGCAATGAACTCATGAAATAATGCTTCAAGATGGTGAAGAGAAGAGATGCATAAGAAAGAAACAAAGACCAATAATAGAAGAATAAATGAAGAAAGTTGCAGAGGCGTTATAGATGGGAATTATTGACTACCATAATAAGTTGTGTATTGAATTTGTTGCAAGTAAATTTGCAATAAAAGAGGAGATTGCACTAGGAGATGAAGGGGGTAGCAATGGGAATGATAAATATGAACAATGAAAGAGTAGAAGATGCATGCATTATTTGCATTGGAAGTGGCCTCGAGGAAGAATACACAATAATTTCTCGATCGATAGAGAAGAATGAATGAGAGAACATGCAAATTCTATACAAGTTATAAACCGAAGGACTAAGGGAAGGAAATGGATGTGTAGACAATAAGAACAATATGATCAATGGAAAAGAAAAACTCAAATGAATGGAGATGGATGACATGGTAATGAGATAAATGACATGGTATTGTGACAAGTGCTATGTGGTGGGAGAAACTTAGAAAAACTACTTATTAATGTTAGGTAATTGAGTCAAGAGAGAACAAGTTTACGACCTATCACGTGTCCAATTTTCTAGATCTAATTTTGAAATTTGTACCACAACCACTATGGCCTGTCTTCCTTTTGATGCAATATATCTCAATCAATTTTAATCTCTCAAGCTTTAGACAACAATTTTACCCAAAACACATGTTTGAGATTAGTTTTTGGACTAGTAAAAAACCCTAACTTCCACAAGGTATACTCTAAATTTGTAATGAATCAACACATGAAAATCGTACCAAAGATAGCTTTTGATGTCCTCTGAGGCCCCTCCAAGTTTTTCTATCTGAAATGTCCCCTAAAAAGAGTTATAATGAAAATTCCAAGATGACTTGTTTTGGAAGTGTCCAAGCTCTAATACCAAATGTTGAGCATCAAATTCCCCAACAGAGCATAAAATAAGAAAGAAAGAGTAATCCAACACCTTAATAATGAAGAAAAGAGATGAATAAGAAGCCTCTTCTAGGGGGAAACCTCTTTATACAATGTACCAAATACACAAGACAATATGAGAAGCCTTTAAAGCTAGGTTTCATTGGTATATATATAGAAGAAAAATTGTACAATTACAATTTTAGCTGACCATACAATTACAATTAAGATCCTAACCAACCAATAAATACAATACTAATATAAAAATAGAAATGTAATGTCACAATATATAGGGCTTAACACATTCTATAATTACAACATTTTCTTACTTTTGAAAGTTGTGATTATTACCATGTTTAATGTTTCAAATAATTATTGTCTTAGAACGAATCATTAAATTTGCAAGGTTTTGAATAGTTAATAAAGAGAATCAAAGGGCAAAGCCACCACAATTGATATCATAGGGAACAAGGGACCAAAACTAGTGCTGCCACAAGGAATGTAATTACAAGCATAAGTGTATTTCCATATTGAAGGAAACGAGTTGCCACAGGGAAAGGTTGTTAACACAACCCATGTCAATTTGATGGAGTCAAGTGATCATGAGGAAATGATCCACCACAACCATAATCATTTTGAAGGACCCACCTGTAACATCCCCATCCAGTAATCCAAACCATAAGATGAGTAGCTATAAATACTAACTTCAAAAATTTGTCCCAAATATGACAATTATTCATAATAACAACTAATTAAACCTCTCAAGAAGTGCCAAAATCTAAGAAAATGCATGTGCATATATGGATATTAAAATGCAGTGGACTAACAATCATATTTTTACACATCATGCATAATACAATGATTTTCATAATTGAAAATAAACATAAAATTTTCATATTCATAGGCAACGATAAGGAACTTAACTTTTAACTAAAGAAGGTCTAAGTATTAAGATTCAATATGCTAAGATAGATAACATCAGTATACAATTCAATTTCACAACAATAGCATATACATGATCATTGAAAGAAACACAATCACAAGATAGACACAAATTTTTCCTGGGAAACCCTCTAGGGGAAGAAAACCCAGCAAAACTTCCTCAATATAGATGATCAAAAGTACAAAGACAAAACCCCAAACAAGTGCTCCTTCTCCTTGCAAATCTCTCTCTCTCTCTCTCCTATGCGAATTACACAAGTGAGTGTGTGTGTCCAAATGAGGAGCACATCACTCCTATTTATACTTTATCTTCCACTTGAATTTTTCACTAACTAGGTCGGCCCCAACAAACTTAACTGGGACGAGTTACCTAGGAAGACTCAAAACAATATAATATTACTTTATGGAGGGTTCTATCGAACCGACTTACAAGGGAGGTTTTACCTCATGACTCTATGATGACCAAATACAATAATAAAATCCCGACGGAGGAATAAAATATCTCCGAATAAATTACAATAATAAAATACAATAGAATATTCTTCGAAGTTACAATATTTCAACACTCCCCCTTAACGAGAAGGGTATTCTACTGACAACATCAACATCAACTGTAGGAGAAAGGAGAGAGAGCATCATCAACAACATCAAGGTGATACATCTATAAATCATCGGAAGTTTTCTTCAACAAAATCATCAACTGGAACATCTTCAATAATGGAGCATCATCTTCTACAACACTGAGTCTTCATCTTTGATCTTCATCTTCTGCAGCACTCGATCACTCGATCGTCTACAACAAAACTTGATCTCTCGATCATCTAAAACAACTATTGATCTTTCGATCAACACCAACATCATCTGCAGCAACATAACCTGCAACACACATGATCCAATTACGGGATGATCAATCCCTCTCACTTTAGGACATAAGTCCAAGGATGATGTAATCCTAACCACATCACTGGGACAAAAGTCTGAGGATCACTTTAGGACTAATGTCCAGGGATGATACAATCCCAACCACATCACAAAGACAAAATTTCGCGGATCACTTTAGGACTAATGTCCAGGGATGATACAATCCCAACCACATCATGGAGACAAAAAATTATGTGGATCACTTTAGGACTAATGTCCAGGGATGATACAAGCCCAACCACATCACGGAGACAAAATTATGCGGATCACTTTAGGATTAATATCCGGGGGTGACACAATCCCAACCACATCATGGATACAAAAGTCTGTGGATCACTTTAGGAATAATGTCTATGGATGATATAATCCCAACCACATCACAGAGACAAAAGTCCGTGGATCACTTTAGGACTACTGTCCATGGATGATACAATCCCACTGCAACATCATCATCACTACTCCCCCTTTCGAACCACACCAAGCTTGTCACGGAAGTACTCAAAATCACTCAACACATTAGCAACTTACTCATCAGTGCTCACATATTGGAGCTTTATAGCTCCCTTCTGTACCATATCCCATATGTAAAAATACCGGATTTCTATGTGCTTTGACTTGTTATGGAGCACTGGGTTCTCCGTCATCTTTATAAACCTTTGGTTGTCACATAGAATCACCGTGGTATCCAACTCCAAGTCAAATAGACCTAACATCAATTTTTGAAACCATATGGATTCACAACTAGCAGAACAAGCTGCTATATACTCTGCTTCGGCTGTGCTAAGAGTAACACTGGATTGCTTCCTACTAAACCATGATATCATGGTGGATCCCAGAAAATAACATCCACCTAAGGCGCTCTCCCTCTCTGAGACACTTCCAGCCCAATCTGCATCTGTATAACCATAATATATGTAGTCATGATCTCCAACATAGTATAGACCAAAGTCTATCGTACTTTTCAGGTACCTCATCACATGCTTTGCAGCTACCAGGTGAACACATCTAGGCTCAACTAGATATTGACTCAGGGTGTTCACATCAAAGCATATATCCATCCTGGTATTCGTCAGATACATCAATGACTCAATAATCTGTCTGTACTAAGACACACCCACTAACTATGATGATTCATCATCTAATAACTTCAGGTTGGTATCCATGGGTATGGCCATGGACTTACATTCCAACATATCAAATCTTTTTAGGATTCCCACAACATACATTCCCTAGTTGAGAAATATTCCTTATGGGTTTTTCCATACTTCCAAACCTAGAAAATAATGCATCAATCCAAGCTCTTTCATCTCAAATTCCTCAGCGAGCTTCTTCTTGCACTCTACAATTTTTAGTAAAGCCCAAGCTCGTCAAAAAGTTATCTATCCTTCCGTACCAAGCTCTAGGATATTGCTTCAATCCATACAGATCCTTCTTCAACTTGCATACGTGAGTCCGTCTGTCTTCAACTTCAAATCCCTGTGGCTGTTCTATGTACACTTCATCATCCAGGAAAGATGCCTTCATGTTTTCCTGATGTAACTTTTATTTCATTACGACGGCTATCGTGAGTTTAACTCTAGTAGAAGTATATCCTTCAATTCCCTCTTCATGTGAGAAACTACAAGCCACAGACCTTGCCTTTCACCTCTGTAGTATGTTTGATTTGTAAGACTTCTTGCTGAACATTCATCACTTGTTCTTCGGAACAAGTGTTCATCATCCTTCTCTTGTATATCATAGCACACAATCTTTCCTACAAATCAAATTCAATCACAAGATTAGTAACACTTCATCAAATCATCTCAATGATAACCTTTTATGCATACTGATATGATTCACATAGTTATGCAACTATCTTGGCCAATGCTTTGGCACAACACTTTTCCATATCCCGTATGCATACAATGACTATCTAGATGCCTTCCATCTCTACCAGAACATACTATCAAGAGCGTGCACTGCTCCCATCATGTTAGCAAAGAGGTTTCATTCTAGACAAGAAACAATGGAATGTTGTCCAACACTATTGGCTACTTACCCATCATATGCATATTAGTAGTACATTGTTCAATTCTATATGAATGCTTACCCTATGCATGATACATTTCCCGATTCTAGGAATACAAATATGCACACAACTATTAATATCATTATCTATTTAGAGTTTCAAGAAGTAATTCAAATACTTATCTTTTTATGTTTTATGGGGTTCCCTCCCTCTGTATCTTTGCTTCCTTGAGATTTCCTTCCTCCCATGTCATGATAGTATCATGATTTTGTGTCTTTTAGCTTTTATCCATCTTGTAGCACTATGCACCCTTAAGTGTGCACTAGTTTCATCATTGTGTCATCCTCAAGATCTCATACATAATCACACATTCATTAGTATAATCTCAATAAGATCATAACATTATAATCCTAAATAATCTTAAACACGTACTGTCATAATCATTTCATACATAGTTAATTTATCATGACCGTTAATATTCAAGGTTTCATGGAGTACGTCTTTTACTTATGCATATTCATATTTGACCATAGGACTTGTCTAGTTTTTCATATCATTAATCAAACTAAGAAACACAATATGCATAAAGCCTTGATTAGCTAAACTCTATCTTCAGGAATAATCATTATCAACCATATGAAAGTATACTTATCTAATATCCTAACACAAAGTAGGATTCTAACTCGATATATGAAAACATACCTGGATTTGCATGCTTGCTATTTATGTCTAACATACCCAAACAATATCTTCTTTGTTCTCTTCAATGATTAGAGACCTTGTGCTAGTAACCTGCATATCTCATAAGTTAAGAAATATAGTAGAACCAAATCATACATACCTCGTAAGTAGAGCTTCTATGTGATCAAAGACTATGGATGAGTCTTTGTCTTCATGTCATCATGGTCATATATTCTTGATCTAGAACTTGATTTGTATTTCTTCATGTAATTTTCGTGTTAGAAGACAACATCATCCTCATACAACACCACAAGTGCATTAGTACAATCATAAGTGTCATAAACCTAATCAATGAATGTCTTCTATCATTCACATGCATTCATACTTTTACTAAGGTGATCATACAAGTATAAAATTAATCATTATTGTACTAACCTCAATAATATGAAGACAAACATATCATGAACTTAATCATTAGATAAATAAAACATATTTAAAAATATACCTGCATCTCCTCAAGTCATACCTGTCGAGATTGCTTGTAGTCTTCTCTATAAAGGTAAAACCCTAATCGTCCAAGGTAGATCACTTGTAAACATATTATATAGATTCATGGTGCAGGATGATAGAATACTAGTGCCATTTAAACCTCCTTCATTTCTGCCCTATGAGTCTCCCAACTTTGCTAGGGTTTCTTCTTACTTGTAGAACCCGGGAACCCTAATTTTCAATCTCCTTCCTCCTGCAACATTTTGATGGAAGATTAATATCTATGATGAAGGGATTCCAAATCCATTTTCAAAGTTTCCAATGTTGCATCAGGTGTCTCCAACATTGTATCAGGTCCTACCATACCAAAAAGAAAAGACTGGAAACCCTAAGTGAGAACTTCTTCCTCCTCTTCTTTGATTTCCTCCGTTGAGCCATTCCAGATGTGTTGTATTGTTTCTGGTGTATCTCTGACAATTCATATCCTCAGGGTTTGAAACTTTGTGCTGTGGTATCTTGACCTATCATATTTCCAATCTCGCATATTTGAGCTTCATTGAATTCCCCATGAGAGAGACATGCTAAGTTTCCCAACATGACCTGTTTATGGGATGAAACAACATAGAGAACTTGTACGGCGTTCCACATGTCATTGTTTCAACTTCAACCTCTGATATTCAAACCTATGAAACTACAGTCCGTTCCCTAACTATAACGTTTTACGGAATTCCATTTGGAACTTCCTAGCCTGATATATGACCTTTTTTCCTAGGTCACCTATTTAGGGATGGATTCTGTAAGAGGCAGAAACCATAACTTGTACCTATCATATATCACAAAGTACAATGAATATGGGGATTATTTTTTGACACAATGTACATCTATGTCTGATATTCGTCCTGTAGAGGTTTCAGATCCCGAAACCTCACAAAAACATATTTATAGAGAAATTTCCACGATGACTAGTTTTTGCTATACAAAGCCCTAGCTTTCAAATTGTCGCAAGTGAAAAAAGTGTCGCAAGGGAGAAGAGAGAGAGTTTCACCTTGTGAAAGTTGTCTTGTTCAGGTTAGCTCTGATACCATGTTAAGGTTCAATATGCTAAGGTAGATAACATCAATATTCAATTCAATTTCAAAACAATAGCATATACAATATCACTGAAAGAAACACAACCACAAGATAGACACATATTTACCCTGGGAAACCCTATAGGGGAAGAAAACCGAGCAAAAATTCCTCAATATAGATGATCAAAAGTACAAATATAAAACCCTAAACAAGTGCTCCTTCTCCTTGCAGATCTCTCTCTCTCTCTCTCCTATGCGAATTACACAAGTGAGTGTGTGTGTCCAAATGAGGAGTGCATTACTCCTATTTATACTTTATCTTCCACTTGAATTTTTCACTAACCAGGTTGGCCCCAAGAAAATTAACTGGGCCGACTTACCTAGGAAGACTCAAAAAAATATAATATTACTTTCTGGAGGGTTCTATCGACCCAACTTACAAGGGAGGTTTTACGTCATGACTCTATGATGACCAAATACAATAATAAAATCCCGACGGAGGAATAAAACATCTCCGAATAAATTACAATAATAAAATACAATAGAATATTCTTCGAAGTTACAATATTTCAACACTCCCCCTTAAAGAGAAGGGTATTCTACTGACAACACCAACATCAACTGTAGGAGAAAGGAGAGAGAACATCATCAACAACATCAAGGTGATACATCTATAAATCATCGGAAGTTTTCTTCAACAAAATCAGCAAGTGGAACATCTTCAACATCTTCAATACTGGAGCATCATCTTCTACAATACCGAGTCTTCATCTTTGATATTCATCTTCTGCAGCACTCGATCACTCGATCGTCTACAACAAAACTTGATCTCTCGATCATCTACAAGAACTATTGATCTTTCGATCAACAACAACATCATCTGCAGCAACATAACCTGCAACACACATGATCCAATTATGGGATGATCAATCCCTCTCACTTTAGGACATAAGTCCAAGGATGATGCAATCCTAACCACATCACTAAGACAAAAGTCTAAGGATCACTTTAGGACTAATGTCCAAGGATGATACTATCCCATCCACATCACAGAGATAGAATTCTGCGGATCACTTTCGAACTAATGTCCAGGGATGATACAATCCCAACCACATCATGGAGACAAAATTATGTGGATCAATTTAGGACTAATGTCTAGGGATGATACAATCCCAACCACATCACGGAGACAAAATTATGCGGATCACTTTAGGACTAATGTTTAGGGATGATACAATCCCAACCACATCACAGATACAAAAGTCTGTGGATCACTTTAGGAATAATGTCCAGGGATGATACAATCCCAACCACATCACAGAGACAAAAGTCCGCGGATAACTTTAGGACTAATGTCCATGGATGATACAATTCCACTGCAACATCATCATCACTTCTCCCCCTTTCGAGGAAGTTCCTTTCGAACCACACCAAGCTTGTCATAGAAGTACTCAAACTTCACTCAACACATAAGCAACTTGCTCATCAGTGCTCACATACTGGAGCTTTATAACTCCCTTCTGTACCATATCCCGTATGTAAAAATATCGGATTTCTATGTGCTTTGACTTGTGATGGAACACTGGGTTCTCCATCATCTTTATACAACTCTGGTTGTCACATAGAATCACCATGGTATCCAACTCCAGGTCAAATAGACTTGACATCAATTTTCGAAGCCATATGGATTCACAACTAGCAGAACAAGCTGCTATGTACTCTGCTTCGGTTGTGCTAAGAGCAACACTGGATTGCTTCCTACTAAACCATGAGATCATGGCGGATCCCAGACAATAACATCCACCTGAGGTCCTCTCCCTCTCCAAGACACTTCCAGCCCAATCTGCATCTGTATAACCATACAATCTGTAGTCATTATCTCCAATATAGTATAGACCAAAGTCTATCATACCTTTCAGGTACCTCATCACATGCTTTGCAGCTACCAGGTGAACACGTCTAGCCTCAACTAGATACTGACTTAGGGTGTTCATATCAAATCATATATCTGGCCTGGTATTCGTCAGATACATCAACGACCCAATAATCTGTCTATACTGAGACACATCTACTAACTATGACGATTCATCATCTAACAACTTCAAGTTGGTATCCATGGGTGTGGCCATGGATTTACATTCCAACATATCTAATATTTTTAGGATTTCCACAACATACTTTCCCTCGTTGAGAAATATTCCTTATGGGTTTTTCCATACTTCCAGACCTAGAAAATAGTGCATCAATCCAAGGTATTTAATCTCAAATTCTTCAATGACCTTCTTCTTGCACTCTACAATTTTTAGTAAATCCCAAGCTCGTCAAAAAGCTATCTATCCTTCCGTACCAAGCTCTAGGAAATTTCTTCAATCCATACATATCCTTCTTCAACTTTCATACGTGAGTCCGTCTGTCTTCAACTTCAAATCCCTGTGGCTGTTCTATGTACACTTCATCATCCAGGAAAGATGACTTCATGTTTTCCTGATGTAACTCTTATTTCATTACTACGGCTATCGTGAGTTTAGCTCTAGTAGAAGTGTATCCATCAATTCCCTCTTCATGTGAGAAACTACAAGCCACAGACCTTGCCTTTCACCTCTGTAGTATGTTTGATTTGTAAGACTTATTTCTGAACATTCATCACTTGTTCTTAGGAACAAGTGTTCATCATCCTTCTCCTGTATATCATAGCACACGATCTTTCCTACAAATCAAATTCAATTACAAGATTAGTAACACTTCATCAAATCATTTCAATGATAACCTTTTATGCATACTAATATGATTCACATAGTTATGCAACTATCTTGGCCAATGCTTTGGCACAACACTTTTCCATATCCCGTATGCATACAGTGACTATCTAGATGCCTTCCATCTCTACCAGAACATACTATTAGGAGCGTGCACTACTCCCAACATGTTAGCAAAGAGGTTTCATTCTAGACAAGAAACAATGGAATGTTGTCCAACACTATTGGCTACTTACCCATCATATGCATATTAGTAGTACACTATTCAATTCTATATGAATGCTTACCTTATGCATGATACATTTCCCGATTCTAGGAATGAAAATATGCACACAACTATTAATATCATTATCTATTCAGAGTTTCAAGAAGTAATTCAAATACTTATCTTTTTATGTTTTATGGGGTTGCCTCCCTCTGGATCTTTCCTTCCTTGATATTTCCTTCCTCCCATGATATGATAGTATCATGATTTTGTGTCTTTTAGCTTTTATCCATCCCGTAGCACTATGCACCCTAAAGTGTGCACTAGTTTCATCATTGTGTCATCCTCAAGATCTCATACATAATCACACATTCATTAGTATAATCTCAATAAGATCAGAACATTATAATCCTAAATAATCTTAAACACGTACTGTCATAATCATTTCATACACTGGTAATTTATCACGAGCATTAATATTCAAGGTTTCATGGAGTACGTCTTTTACTTATGCATATTCAGATTTGACCATAGGACTTGTCTAGTTTTTCATATCATTAATCAAACTAAGAAACATAATATGCATAAAGCCTTGATTATCTAAACTCTATCTTCAGGAATAATCATTATCAACCATATGAAAGTATACTTATCTAAGATCCTAACAAAAAGTAGGATTCTAACTCGATATATGAAAACATACCTGGATTTGCATGCTTGCTATTTATGTCTAACATACCCAAACAATATCTTCTTTGTTCTCTTCAATGATTTAGAGACCTTGTGCTAGTAACCTACATATCTCATAAGTTAAGCAATATAGTAGAACCAAATCATACATACCTCATAAGTAGAGCTTCTATGTGATCAAAGACTATGGATGATTCTTTGTCTTCATGTCATCATGGTCATATATTCTTGATCTAGAACTTGATTTGTATTTCTTCATGTAATTTTCATGTTAGCAAACAACATCATCCTCATACAACACCACAAGTGCATTAGTACAATCATAAGTGTCATAAACCTAATCAATGAATGTCTTCTATCATTCACATGCATTCATACTTTTACTAAGGTGATCATACAAGTCTAAAATTAATCATGATTGTAGTAACCTCAATAATATGAAGACAAACATATCATGAACTTAATCATCAGATAAATAAAACAGATTTAAAAACACACCTGCATCTCCTCAAGTCATACCTGTCGAGATTTCTTGTAGTCTTCTCTATAAAGGTAAAACCCTAATCGTCCAAGGTAGATCACTTGTAAACATATTATATAGATTCATGGTGTAGGATGATAGAATACCAGTGCCATTTAAACCTCCTTCATTTTTTCCCTATGAGTCTCCCAACATTGCTAGGGTTTCTTCTTACTTGTAGAACCCGAAAACCCTAATTTTCAATCTCCTTCCTCCCGCAACATTTTGATGGAAGATTAATATCTATGATGAAGGGATTCCAAATCCATTTTCAAAGTTTCCAATGTTGCATCAGGTGTCTCCAACATTGTATCAGGTCCTGCCATACCAAAAAAAAAAAACTGAAAACCCTAAGTGAGAACTTCCTCCTCCTCTTCTTTGATTTCCTCCGTTGAGCCATTTCAGATGTGTTGTATTGTTTCTGGTGTATCTATGACATTTCATATACTCATGGTTTGAAACTTTGTCCTGTGGTATCTTGACCTGTCATATTTCCAACCCCGCATATTTGAGCTTCATTGGATTCCCCATGAGAGAGATATGCTAAGTTTCCCAACATGACCTATTTATGGGATGAAACAACATAGCGAGCTTGTACGGCGTTCCACGTGTCACTGTTTCAACTTCAACCTCTGATATTCGAACCTGTGAAACTACATTCTGTTCCCTAACTGTAACGTTTTATGGAATTCCATTTGGAACTTCCTAGCATGATATATGACCTTTTTTCCTAGGTCACCTGTTTAGGGATGCATTCTGGAAGAGGCAGAAATCATAACTTGTACCTATCATATATCACAAAGTACAATGAATATGGGTATTATTTTTCGACACAATGTATATCTATGTTTGATATTCGTATTATAGAGGTTTCAGATCCTAAACCCTCGCAAAAACATATCTATAGAGAAATTTCCACGATGACTAGTTTTTGCTATACAAAGCCCTAGCTTTCAAATTTTCACAAGTGAAAAACGTGTCTCAAGGGAGAAGAGAGAGAATTTCACCTTGTGAAAGTTGTCCTATTCAGGTTAGCTCTAATACCATGTTAAGGTTCAATATGCTAATATAGATAACATCAGTATTCAATTCAATTTCACAACAATAGCATATACAAGATCACTGAAAGAAACACAATCACAAGATAGACACAGATTTATCCTGGGAAACCCTCTAGGGAAAGAAAACTAAGCAAAAATTCCTCAATATAGATGATCAAAAGTACAAATACAAAACCCCAAACAAGTGCTCCTTCTCCTTGTAGATCTCTCTCTCTCTCTCTCTCTCTCTCTCTCCTATGTGAATTACACAAGTGAGTGTGTGTGTCCAAATGAGGAGCACATCGCTCCTATTTATACTTTATCTTCACTTGAATTTTTCACTAACTAGGTCGGCCCCAACAAACTTAACTGGGCCGACTTACCTAGGAATACTCAAAACAATATAATATTACATTTTGGAGGGTTCTATTGACCTGACTTACAAGGGAGTTTTTACCTCATGACTCTATGATGACCAAATACAATAATAACATCCCAACAGAGGAATAAAACATCTATGAATAAATTACAATAATAAAATACAATAGAATATTCTTCGAAGTTACAATATTTAAACACTAAGAAATTGGTTGCACAAGAGTGATTTTACACCCAACTGTAGGTATCTATTATAGATACCACCCCAAGTTGGGCCATGAGGCCACTAGAGAAAAGGGAAACAACTACATGCTTCTCTCTTTCTCAGCGAAACCCATTTTTTCTCACCAGGTTAAATTTTTCAGGATCCACAATTTTTGTTAAAGTGTAGAAACCTTGGTGAATCTTACTAATTCTTAAATTTCCAACCGTAAAATGTTTGACGAGTTTTTGTAAAAATATTAAAATTTCCAAAGATTTATCTAGTTTCTAGACAAATTGGCGATGTTTAGAGTAAAATATTTGATCCTGTGAAATTTGGGTGAATCATTTTAGAAAAAATGGAAATTGGTGGATCTTTTTTGGAAAAAACATCGAACATTAGCCATTGGGGTAAATTGTTAGAATTTTGATACTTCCAGGATGGTTATGTTATATATTCAAACAATTTATATTATTATCACAATAACCATATGCAATAGGATCACTGAAAGATAAACAAGCACATCGTAACAAGAGATCACAAAGATTTACCCTGGGAAAACCCTCTCACAGAAAAACCGAACAAACTTCTTCAATATAGTTTCATCAGAAAGTACAATGTTAATCTCATACAATAACCCAAGAATGAGATACAATAGAAACCCCAAGAAAATATGTCTTTAATGCACCTACTCTTTATCCCAAGTGAACTTGTGCTTCTGCTTCTACTTATGCAAACTTGCTTGAGTGAGTGATGCCAAAAATGATCTAGGTACCACTCTATTTATACTAGTTACAAACTGGCCTTTTTACCTAACTAGTCTGAATTGAATTTCCCTAACTGGGCTGACCTGACTGGGGCAGTTTTGCCCATTGTTTGGGGTGGATTGCCAACTGTTGGGGCAGTTTACCCATTGATCCGACTCGTTTATTTTACATGATTTCATTTAGATTTTTTACATAATCAAATACAATATGAATATTTCTCGAAGGAAGTACAATAAAAATACAATAAGAATATCTTCCGAAGTTACATTCTTCAACACTCCCTCTTAACAAGGAAGGTATTCTTACGACGCTATCATCATCATCACTGCTGCTGCAACTTTGTACTCTGATCATTGACTTCTGACATCCCTCTCAAATCTATACATCACTAGAATTTTTGAACCATTTGGTGGGTCCATCCCAGGAATGTACATTACGTCGCACACCATGACCACCTTTGTTACCTCACCCTGTATAATGAACAAGCAAGCCATCCGATGGGTCCATCCCATGAGTGTACATTACATCTCACACTATGACCACTTGCGTTACCTCACCACGTGTCCAGATCATCTAGTGAGTGTACCATAGGAGACTTAATTACGTCACACAATGACTACCTGCTACCACGTCACATCTCATTATCGGGACAACACAAATCTGTGAGTGTAGCCTATAAGGGGACTCAATTATGTCACATAACCAGTAACTACTCGCTACCACATCACTTCATGTGGAGAACAACCTAGGTCCGAAACCTGCATTTTCACACATGTGTTTTTTCCAACATAGCACTCCAATCAGGAGACTCAATTTCATCACACACAGTGACTACCCACTGCATCCTCATGTTTGTTGTCCATGAGACTCAATTACGTCACATAAACCATGACTACCCGCTACAACCCTGTGAGTGTAGTCCAGGAGACTCAATTATGTCACATAACCCGTGACTACCCTCTACAACCTCACATTTCAAGTGGAGACACACCCATGAGCTCAATTACGTCACTACGTGACTACCTGCATCTCACACGTGCTATGTTACTCATTACTCCCTCTTGATCTGGACCACTCCAAGCTTGTCCCTGAAGTACTCAAACTTCACTCTCGACAGAGGCTTCGTCAACATGTCGGATATATTCTCCTCTGTCGCTACATACTGGAGCCTAACTACTCCTCTCTGCACCATATCTCGGATATAGTGATACTTGATCTTGATGTGCTTCGACTTGTCATGAAACACTAGATTCTCGAACAACTTCACACAGCTCTGGTTGTCACAGAAAATGATAGTCACCTCTAACTCGATATTGAACAATCTTGTAAGTAGATTTCTAAGCCACACTACCTCGCAACTAGTTGAACAAGCTGCAATTTACTTTTCCTCGGCTATACACAGTGTCACTCCTCTGCTTCCTACTGAACCAGGAAATCATTCTAGACCCCAAACTGAAGCAGCATCCCGAAGTGCTCTTCCTATCTATGACACTATCATCCCAATCTGAGTCAACAAAGCCTTGCAGGCTAATCCTCTGATCTGTCGCATATTGGAGGCCATAATCAATCGTGCCCCTCAGTTACCTCAACACATGCTTTGTATCAATCAGGTGAACACGTCTTAGATCTACCATGTACTAACTCAATGTGTTCACCGCAAAGCATAGATCAGGCCTCGTGTTTGTTAAGTACATCAACAATCCAATCATCTGCATGTATACTATGGAATCAACTGTCTTTGAAGTAATATCACACAACTTCAAGTTCGATGCCATTGGTGTGGCCATTTCCTTACAATCCATCATCTCGAATCTCTTCAGGATATCTACCGCATATTTTCCTTGACTAAGGAAAATATCATCAGGATTCTGCCACACCATGTCTTAGGTTCCTGTTTCAAATTGTACAAGGCCTTCTTCAATATGCACAAATGAGTCTTCTTGTCATGTGTTTCAAATCCTAGTGGTTTCTCCACATACACTTCTTCTTCTACTATGTTGTTCAGGAAGGCAGTCTTCACGTCATCTGGTGTACTTTCCACTTCATCACTGCAACTATCACAAGTATATCTCTAATCGAAGTGTATCTTGCTACAAGAGCACACGTCTCTTCATAATTGAATCCCTCTTTCTGAGAGAAACCATGAACCTTGCCTTGTACTTCTGTAGTCTGCTTGAATTTGTAAATATCCTTGAGGGTCACTGTTGAACATTCATCACTTGTTCTTCGGAACAAGTATCGTCATCCTTCTATTGTAGGTCATAGCACACGATCTTTCCTACAAGTGAAATTTAGTCATATGATTAGTAACATTCCATGTAATGGAAACTTCTTATGCATACTGCACACAATCATGTAACCAATGCATCTTAGGAAATGCTTCAACACAACACTCATCCATATCTCGTATACACACAGTAACTATCTAGATGCCTTCCATCTCTACCATAACATACTATTAAGAATGTGCACTTCTCTCAACATGTTAGCAAAGAAGTTTCATCCTAGACTAGCTCCATCTAGGACTCATGAGATGTTGTGTAACACTATAGGCCACTTACCCATAACATGCACTACATGAGCCTACTGCTAGTCAATCTTAGTCATATATAAATGCATAAAAGACAACTGTCTCATAGATCTACATGTAATTGTTATGAGCAATATCCTAGCCATATAAATGCATTTATTGTAACATGCATAATACATTTGTTGGTCCTAGGAATACAAATATGCATGAAAATAGTCATCTAGACACTTAAAGGATAACTCAAATGACAATTTAAGTACTTATCTTTCATGTGTTTTGTAGGATCCCTATTGGTTTCTGCCTCCTTGCAGAAGTTACTGGAGTTTTTGGAAGTGTACTCTACTCCATCATTTGATTATGAAGACCTTGATATTCTTCTTTGTCTAGAATGGAACTTGATGAAGTCTTCATCCTTGGTCCTCATGTACTGGATTCAATATCTCCTTCACTTTGTTATATTACTTCTTGAAAACGAACTCTTCACATTCCCGCCTCGTGCACATATTTTTCATATGCCTTCGTGTTTTGTCTGGATCTAGAGTAGACCTGTCGGTAAATCCTTGTAGTGTATATTTGCAAGCCTTTTGTGCTATAGTTCACTTGGTTCCATAGTGTCATGAACCAATGCTTGATCTGGTTATCCTTTTAATTCATACAAGCCTCCCTCTTGCTCTCCAATTACTATTGCATCATCAAAAGTTCAAGACATATTCTTCATCACTTGAGAAATATTCCCTTGCTTTCTTCGTAACTAGTTCGTCATCTTCTGCAGCATGAGCATGATGCCACTTCTTATTTCCTTTCTTGTTGTTTCCTTTCTTCTTGGGGAAATTTCTTGCAATGTGTCCCATTTCTTCGCAATTGTAACATTTGAAGTTTGAGTAGTCTCTAGGAGGTCTTTGACTCTTGTGGAATCTTTTAAACTTGTGAGGGTGATCTTTTTTCTTTCTCCTCTTTGCATGAGATTTCAAGGCTTAGTTATCATCTTCTCCCATCTTTTCTTCTCTGGCTTGAATTCTGGTTTCTTGCTGAGCACAATATTCCCAAAGCTTACTGAATGAATGCTTCCCTTGATCTTGGGAGACCATTCGATGTAGTCATCACCAATTCTGCACTTTCAACATGATATCCAATAGAATCCAATTTTTCTTTGATTTGGGAGGCCCATGTGAAATAAGATTCAATACTTTCTGAGCTTAACATATTCACACCCTTGAGTTGAGTTCTCAAGGTAATCTTTCTGTTAATGTTCTTCCCTTCAAATAATCTCTTCAATGCATCAAACATATCCTTAGGAGTATTCAATGATGAAACACGAGGGATCAAGTGATCCTTGATGGATTAAGCAATGATCCTTTTGGACTTAACCAAATTCTTCTTGTGTTTAGCTTTGTCTTCATCTCCCTTTGGCTCCTCAACTTATTCTTTGACATAGTTTTCCAACTCATTCTCCTTTAGAATGAGCATCACTCTATACTTCCAGGCACAAAATTTATTTGCTCCTTCAAGCTTATCCTCAAACTTGGTATTGTTTTTCATCTTAATAAAATGAGAACCTCAAATGGAAATAAAGATAGTAGGACTTACCAATTGAGATGCTCCAATCAAGTGCCGCGCTTCAATGTCTTCTAAGATCTGACTTCGGGATGACCTAGGGTTTGTTAAAGAAACCCTAATTTTTCAACTTTAGAATCTTGAAAAACTAAATGGAGATAGAGATGCGCCTCCCTAAGGCGAGTTGATCAAATGTCCTTTTCTTCCAAATATGTGGACATAACTACCAAAAAATTGGAAACCTTAATTTCTACAGTTGCTGCAGTTTCTATAGAATTAGGTAAAAATTTCAAAATTCTTGGAACTGGAATTTGCCTCCACAGGAATATGTGCCCTCTTGTGGAAAATTAGATTGACCTCCTTTTCAGTCTGATCTATGGTGAAAATCCTTCAGAACAAGAAACCCTAGTTTTTACTTCCGATAATTTCTATTGCACAAGGTCTTCTTCCAAGCTAGTTCTGCTACCATGTTAGAATTTTGATACTTCCAGGATGGTTATGTTAGATCTTCAAACACTTTATATTATTATCACAATAACCATATGCAATAGGATCACTGAAAGATAGACAAGCATGGCATAAAAAGAGAACACAAATATTTACCCTGGGAAAACCCTCTCACGGGAAAAACCCAACAAAAATGATTCAGTATAGATTCATCAGAAAGTACAATGTCAATCTTGTACAATAAACCGAGAACAAGATACAATAGAAACCCCAAGAAAAGATGTCTTCAATGCAACTATTGTTTCTCCCAAGCGAACTTGTCCTTTTGCTTCTACTCATGCGAACTTGCTTGAGTGAGTGATGCCACCAATGAGCTAAGTGAAACTCTATTTATACTAGTTACAAATTGGCCTTTTTACCTAACTGGGTCGACTTGACTTTCCATAACTGGGCCGACCTGACTAGGGCAGTTTTTCCCATTGTTTGGGCCAGATTGCCCATTGTTTGTGGCAATTACCCACTGAGCCGACTTGTCTATTTTACATGATTTCTTTTAGAGTTTTTACATAATCAAATACAATATGAATATTTCCTGAAGGAACTACAATAAAAATACAATAAGAATATCTTTTGAAGTTACATTCTTCAACATAAATATTGTACCTAAAATTTTCCCTAGCTCCCATGCTTGTCCCATATGCTCACCATAGAGCATTAGAAGCATCTCATTAGCCACCAACAACCAAGTAACTCTCTTCCACCTCTCCACATAACATAAGGAATTCCTACCCTTTCTCTATTCAACAATCCCTTAGAGTACCCTTCCCTTATGGTGCTCTTCAATGTGTGTATAAAGAGTCCAATCTATTGTATGCCTTTTGAGAACTACCTACAAAATCAATACTTTCTTTCTCGAGCATCCAAAGAGTAGGAAATGTACAATGGTTGAAGGTTTTCTAACTTTCCCAATCTCTAGGATCACCTACAACCATCATTCTTTCATTGAAGGTCTAACCATTTCCTCTTGTAGTGTTGATTTCAGTCAATTTCCAAATCCCCCCCCTAAATAACAAAGGTGGAAAAAACATGAACATGGCCTAGAGAGTGAATGTGAGTTTTGTATTGTATGCCCCTAGTCAATGGACAAGAGAATTGGTGAACATATTTGACTTTACTTATGATTGCATAATGTAGGAATTTTAAAATTCTCATAATGAGTGTACTCAACCCATGTTTACATAAATATGTGAGAAGACTTTAAAACTTTTACAATTCATATAATGAGTGTACTCAATCCATGCTTCCATAACTACGTGAGAAGACTTTCCCACCAACCTGTTGCATGCATTCTATGATTGGGTTTTAATAAATCAAAGGAGGTAGATGTCTTATTTAAGGCACATGGTACAAAAAAAGATGAGTTCTAAGGCTAACACTTGGAAATAAATTATTTGCTTTCCCATAGGGCCCCTTTCTTCTTCCCCTCTAGTGGAATCATAGCCCTCGTAGTGCTCTGTATGCAGTCTTCTAGGACCATTATATTATATTCAAACATTAATATTTACATAGCTTTAAGTCATCATGATAAGCCTAACATATGGTCCATATATGGATATTTACATCATACATGCCTAGCCATTTACTAGTATGGTCTTGGCCTTGAACTCTACACTAGGAATCCATACTAGCATATTTACAACATGCACATAATTTGATTTAATACATGCCAGGGGTCAAAACTAAGGTATTACACTACCACAAACCCTATGTACCAATTCATAAATTTGAAGGAGGTCACACCCACAACCAACTAATGTCAATTTGAAGTCCAGATCAATTCAAAGGCATTCAAAAAAGAAGAAAAACAATGGTCCTTATCAAATAAATAAGAAATCTACCATTCAAAGAGAGTATAGGTATTGTAATAGAGAGCATAGATTCATACCCAAGTGACCTAGGTTGATTTTATGAGTGTCAAGAAGATACCTACATTCAGAGAGTTCACAAGTATTTTACTATCGTGAAAATTTTCTTGTAGAATATAAAACCCTAAATAATACTACTGTTCCATTACAACAATTTTCTTTTTTTTATGTTAGAAACATTTGAAAATTTTCATTTACATATCACCTTATTCATTTTTTGAGAATGGAAATCCCTCTAGAAAAATTTAATGGATATAACTTTCACACATGGGTGGGAAATAGTCAAAGGAATTAAACTAGAATATATACAACATAATAAATTGATTGTGTGGCAAAATAGAGCCCATAATGCCAAATTAATCATTGGCCTTGCTCTTTCAAATTCCATATTAAATTATATTGATATAGGCACATATTCTAAAGAAATCCTAGGAGAATTATAAAATTTGTTAGTGCAAAAATGGTAAATGCTAAATTTTCTTTAACATTACAAATGATTAGATTCAAAATGCTTGTTGAAACTACTATGCCCAACCACATAGATATTTGAAGTCATTTATGAAACAATTAAAAGAAGTTGGTGCAAAAGTAGAAGAGGTTGAAAAATCTTGTTAAATAGGTTACCTTTTACTTACTACATGATATTTTTACATTAAGTTAGTTGTCTTCACAGTCTTTAGATGATATGATATCATCTCTTTTGGCTGAAGACAAAAATACTACATGAAGGAGATTTAGAAAGTGTTATCTATCCAAAAAAAGATCTAATTGCTGAAAAATGGGTCACGCATCATGGAATTGTAAAGTACTAGCTAATGACCCTCCAAAAGGCAAGGTTAAAGGAAAACAAAATATAAATAATATAGCTTTGACAACAAAAAATTTAACAATTGAAGAATCATTTGACATTGACTATGAAATTGAGAAGTGTGATAATGGAACAGAGCAGGATCACCTACCGTGAGTGGTTGAATCTTTTCTAAATGAAGGAATCAAATAAGGTTTAACTCAAACATGGATTGTTGTCCAAGTAGTTCGAGAATTTGGGAATTTCTATAATTTGGGAGTTTGGGAAATCGAGGAATTTGAGAACTCAAGTATTCAAATAGTTTTAGAAACTTAGGATTTGGTGGTTTTACCCTAATGAGGGTGATAAGGAAACATGATGGAGTGCCTACAAGATTCTAGATTTGTAGAGGAGATAAGCTTCTTATGGAAACGTTTTCTTTTATGTTTTATTGTCAAGTAAGATTTTAATAGTTAGCATTGTAGCATTAATAGTTTGAATCCATATTTGTGTGCATGTAACCACTAATATTTAAGAAGGAAGAACTACTCTATAAATAAAATGGTTTGGATGTTACATCGATCACAACCCATCTAATTTTAATGGCCATTCTCATTTTGATGCATTTTCAATTCAAAGTTGATTTAGAAAGGAAAAATTGTTGTGGACTTTAGTGAGAGTCATTTTTTGTATTTAAATATGTATTTTGGTTAAGTGTGTGCATCAACTTGTATTGAATGAATACATACTAGTTTATAAACAAAACAATTTGAATGTCACATGAATCAATACCCCTTTGTTTTGAATAGTCATTTTCCTTTATGATGCATGTTCACTTGTCATAAAGATTCTATCTTGACAATCTAATGCTTCGTATTTACCTTTCCTTTTGTTAACATGTAGGCATTCATTTGACAACTTTTTGGTGCCTCTATTATCATTCAAGCTCACTAACTTCACAACCTAATGAGTCATTGTTTCCTTACCCTTTGATTTCTAGTATTCCTTAGATATTGTTTTAATGCATCTCTTATCATAGTTGTTGTCATAACTAGTGTCCTCATTAAGTATTGTATCATTTGTTAATGTGTGTTATACTTAGGGCTATATTCTCTAACATTCTCATTGATTTCTGAGCTCTGTATTAATGAAGGCCATGTTCCCCAATTATGTTTTTGTTGATTTCAAATAAAAAAAAAAACTTTGTGGGATATATATGTGGTTTTCCCCTCTAGGGATGTTTCTATAAGATAAATTTTGGCCACACTAGCTCCTTTTAGTACCTTTTGTTTTCTATCCCCCATTTAATCATCATCATGTGTAGTCTATCTCTTCTAAAATATTATTGATATCTCATTTGTTTATAAATTGCTTAAGAGACATATGATGGACATGATAAATATCTAGATTTGAATGCGTTCTTGTAGTGCATGTTTATCGCATCTCCAACAAAGTTTGATTATGTTGAAACTTGCTATTTTTTCTGAAGAGAATTTAATAATATGTTGCTCTATTTCTTTGCATATGATACATAGACAAGATACTAACATGAAATCCATGGCAGTGTAGATACTATTGAGGTCCTTGCACATTCATCCTTGCTTAAATCCCTTCCAAACTAGAGATATAAGATACAATGCACATTTTGGAGACAAAATTCCTAGCAAAATGTTCATGTTCCCTTTATTTTTACATGTTTAGATGCAAATGCCCCTTGTGTATTCTTAAATATGTATCCATATATCCAATTTCTCATTTTTTTCCAATCCCTCACCATATCCTTGAAATCATACCCATTTTATATCATTATTATACTTGATTTTACACTCTTATAGCATCGACCTTGGTTATATATATATATATAAGGAAACCTCATGGAAAACCCTTCAAGTACTTCCCCATGATTAATAGAATGGTAAATGTGGTAAACTACAAATGCTAATTATAACACCTAACCCTGAGGGGATCATGTGAATTAAATTTTCCCCTTCTCTTGGTTTTCTAGTATTTAAAATTTTTCCCTCATAGGTTTGCATTGCAATCCTTGATTAAAGAATATTTGAAAAAAAAAATAGACATATGCTTCTTTTTTGGTGTTTGTTTGCAAGGAATTTATTTTCTATAGATTGAATATCATTAAGTACATGCATCCATGGTGACATGGAAAATAATGTAGTTGGTGTTGTGTGTGAGACACATGCTCTCGATTGCTATCCATTTGCAACAATTCAAAAATCATGTTCCATGGACACAACAATGATGGTGAACCAGTGCAAAAAAGCATCTACTTGGAATCCTTTTCTATTAAAAAAAAATCATATAATGATAGTGACTTATTGTTTGATAGAATGCAATTTTTTTCCCATATACATATCATTAGAATTAAGAGAAGGAACCATGCAACATATGAGAACTTGCTTCCAACAACATAATGTTTAAGCATTGTTGTTGTACCAAAATGAGATAAACATACAACCACTCCTTGAAATCCATAATATTAGTGATCCGTAGCTTTATTTGAAATGAATTTGAAGATTGACATCACTTGCTATAGTTGTTGGGAATAAAGGCTTATGGGGATATGTGCTTTCCATACATTGTATCGTGAAATTGGATATGCATACCAATAAGAGTTTATTCATCCACCCACAAGGGAAATTATTTTCACTTTAATTATATTTTGAACAAATACACCTATGAAATTTTGTTCCATGATGAGAATATGATAAATGGATATTTTCAATCACTTTTCCAAAATACAAAAGCTAGTGTTGTTGGTACAAATGAACATTGTACTAAAACTTTGGAATTCTAAGCAATAAGGTCCCAATGGATAGAATTAGAAATGAGGATGCAAGAAAATACATTGAAACATGTTCTTGAATCAACAATATTGAAGGTACAAGTGCCTTCAAGGCAATGTCTCATTTTACATAAAGAAAGTGTGATGTGATTTCCTTGCAATGCATCGCAACACAAATATTTTGCAACAAAATCATGCACAATGATCCTTATGCAACTACATACATAGAGAAATATATGGTGGATCATATGTTTGGACAAAATTTATTGGTAGTGAGATGGCGAAACTCTATTCCTATTAATAAAAATGCACATAATGGGATTTCAATGCAGTCACTATCTCAAATATGTTATCCATTAAACAAAGTATGAAATGCATTTTGTGTTATTAAATAACATAGGACTAAACCTTGTTTCCACTTTGAAGTTTGAACCATTGCAACACGTAGGAACAAATTTTGATGCAATCCCTTCTCTACCTTTTGAATTAGGGAAGAAACATCATACAACATATTGTAAACTTTAAACATGCATTAGTAAGACTCTTATTAGGGTCGCCTTTGTGAAACAAGAGGTTGAACCTATGCTTGACTCTAAAACAATTATAAACAATTTCAAACTAGTAAATCCTACAATAAGAAATGCTCAAACAAGAGAAGATGCTCATAAATCCATCCCTTATTTATCTTCTAAGGTAGAGGAAGGAGACCAAAGGAAGATGGTTGTACATGAGATTAAAACCCTTATTAGAAATAAGTTTATAGCTCACCAAACAATAATAAGGGTAAAACTACAACAAGTGGATCTTGGAATTAGGAAAAGGCAAAGAAGGGTTCATGCCTCCTAAACAATCTAACAAACAAAAATAGAATTCTACTGCAATAGATTTTCTGACATAATTGAAAAAGGAAAGCATATACTAGTGGTTCACCAAATAAAAATATCAGAGACAAGTATTGGACACGCGTACTCATGATTGCATTGTGTGGAATAGGACTTTCTTCAAAAGAGATGTCTATATCAACATACTATTGTTTTTTCAAATAGTAAATATCAAGTTGGATCACTTGGCCTTAGAAACACATACACATGGTTTCATGACAAATAGATGTGTTTGTCAAGCATGGACACATGCATTTCCCAAAAATTGCAATGCCACACCAAATTAGGTGAATACACACACACACACACACACACACTCCTTCCAACATTTGCAACTCCACACCAAATTAGTTGAAAGAGAAAGATATATACAATCATACAATTATCTAAACTAAAGGAAAATTATAGTAGCACTAAGATTTCCTTTCTTTCAAATATGAGAACTAGGCCATAGTTTAAGGAAACCACAACTAGGAAGAACTGGAGGAATTATTAATATTGTCCCTCGACATATATCTCAAATCCAATGCGTTTTTAATTAGGACATAGATGACAAGAGTATAGTTGCGGTTTCCCTTAGAGAAACTCAAGTATAAAAGTGTCTATGTTGTTGGACACATTTGTGTCCACTTGGTCATGAATGCATTGAAGCACCTATGCAAACCAACAATATACAAATTGGAAAATGTTGAAATAAATGAGAGTGTGAAACGCATGTTTGTTGAGGTAAAGGATTCATGAGTGTTTGAGATGGAAAACGACAAAATCAACACTAACAATGAAGACAATGCTGATCCAATACTCAAAACATTAATCCATGGTTTCGTAGATTTATGTAGTATTTGTTATCTTTAAATACTTAAATAAACATTGGCCTCAGTGAAGGCTACATTCCATTAGGGATATTTCAATACAAATACTCACATGAGATGAGTTTCCTTATACTTTTCCATGGATAAAAATGGTGAGAAAATATTAGAAAAAAATTTACACTCTGACAAATTACTCAATGGGAGTTGCTACACAAAGACCGTGATTTCACTTATCATACAACAAATTTGTTTTATAATACAATTTGTGTTATCCTAAGTCAAGTGCTTAGCACAGAATTTTGATTAGAATAATAAAATGGCATATTAAAGGAAGACATTGTTGGAAAATGATGCATAATCAAAACCAAATTTAGATCAAAGTGGTTGACATAGGATATTGACTCTTGACAATGCACATGGATCCATTGGGATAAAACCCTCCAAGTGTGATTCCCACCTTTAATGGTATATCATTTAGTTTGTGGAACTGGCTATCAAATCCATTTCAAGTGTTTATAAATTTTATTAGTTTTATGTTTAGGTTTGTAGTGTCCCTTTTTAAGAATTGGCAAAAAGTAGGAAAAAATGCAATTTTTTACTAATTCGACCCTTAGACTAGTATTGACTCAACTGCTTCCAAATGGTTCCGAATTGGGTTTGAATGACTTTGGAAGGTATTCATAAATGTAAATGAGGATGATGGATTCTTGGAAACTCTTAAAATACTTCTTCAACATTTATTTATAATCAGAGAAAAATAGGGAACTTTACTAGTCAAATCGAGGTTCAAAACCCCCAAGGGTAGGGGACAAGGATGGCTTCCCAAACACTGTAAGACCTTCCAAAATTTCAGAACAGAGACATGGTACTGATAAAGGACTTAAATGGGATCCCCAATTCATCATCAATTAGTTTATATATGCTTCTTCAACTTCCATAAATCATATGTTTGTATATTAGCTTTAACATAGGGGGAAATGATAGTAAATATTCACAAATGGTTATGAAACTTAAAAATATTGCTCCCAATGATTCTATAATGCATATTAAACTTCTTCAGCATATTAATGGTGCTCCATACAAAAATAATATATCATATTTTGACTGAACCATTAGAATTTGATATCACTTCAAGTGCAAATAACAAGGTATTGGGGAAATGGCACCATTTATTCATAGTTTAGCATTTGTACATAAAATATCTTGGAGTTTCAATCTGAAATTATTCTGAGCAGTAAATACAGAGTATATATATCATATTACAAACATATGGGGCCTCAATAACTATCCCAAAGAGATCATCACCTCACCAAGTGCACATCTCCTCAAGGAGAAAGAATATGACAAGGAATGGAAGAATGGTTGTAGAAGCAAGCTGAAGGAGATGTGACCACGAGCTGCCCTGTTGCTTCAACCTATAACAAAGGACTCCATTTTATCTCCAAATTAAAGGTCTTAATGGACTCTCCAATTTCCAATTAGGATGGGAATATTTCACCCTCGAAATTGGTGCTAAGGCAAGTAGAATGGCACTCTACTAGCTCTCCTTTCCAAATGCAAAATGTAAAATGATCAAAATCTACTCTCTTTATTTTTCCCGACTTTTATAAAATTCCTAAGGCTTCCTTAACTCAAATTACATCCATGAGCTTCATGCCAACTCGAATTGGTAAGAGATTCCAAAGTATGCCACTTGTCCCTCCAATTCTAGCCTCCTCCTTCACGCAATTCGAATAGGTGTCTCTTTGGCTTCCCTAAATCCCTTGTGCGCCTTCTTGGAGGATATTTTTATCCCTAACATGTCATCTATGTCAGATGTCAGCCATCAGGTCTAATTTTGTCATAAGTGTTATAGGAATCTTCATCATTGGTGTCATAGAAGCTAGGGAATCTAGCCCAAGTGTCCCACGAGCTCCAAAATGCCTCTTCCTCTTCCATGGGAGTTAATATTCCTCTACATTTCGACCTCATTGAGTCAGTCCAAGTATTATTCCCTTCCAACTTCCCCAATACTAGTGGACTCCACCTTGTATTCGAATGGGTGAGAGTGGAATGCCATGTGGCATGGGGAATCTAGCTTTGTGGGGGTCCCACAACACCAATGTGTCTCCATGACCAAGTGTCATATTATTTTCTCATCATAATTATTTATTTATCCCCTCTTAATATATTTATGTCAATATAAATTCCATTTGGGGTTTATTAGTCTCCTTATTCCAAATTTAATGTCTCCACCCCAACCTAGGAAAATATTAGATTGGTGGGATTTTCTCTTCTTGGGATTTATTTG
Source organism: Larix kaempferi (assembly GCA_027924585.1). Classification (NCBI taxonomy): domain Eukaryota; kingdom Viridiplantae; phylum Streptophyta; class Pinopsida; order Pinales; family Pinaceae; genus Larix; species Larix kaempferi. Next base: position 24,047,747 of record BSBM01000293.1, on the reverse strand, counting down.
AATGGGGACATTACAATCCTCCGCACCCAATATTGATTGCCCTAAATAAATTATAAATTAGGATGCTGCAAAAATTTTCCCTCCTCCCATGTGGCATCCTCACTTGGAAAATCTTTCCATTGTACCAAATACTCCCTTATGGTCCTTCTCCTCAACTTTCTTTCTCTTGCCTTCAATTTTTTTTTTTTTTTTTTTTTTTAATTTTTTTTTTTTTTTATGAGTTGTCCTTCATCATCTAATGGAGGGAGGGTTTCTGAAACAGATATTTGCTAACCAATAGCCTTCTTAAGGCATGAAACATGAAATACATTGTGAATTTTTCTCCCTTTCGGAAGCTCCAACTCATAAGCCACCTCCCCAACTTTTCGAGATATCTTGCAGGGACCATAGTATCTTGGTTTGAGCTTTTCTGAACCTTTCACCTTCAAGGATGTTTTATTATATGGTTGTAGCCTCAAATATACCAAATCATTTACTTGAAAATTTATTTCCACTCTATGTTGATCCACATACCATTTCTGTTGATTTTGGGCAACCTGCAAATTGTCTTTTAGGAGTTTCAAAATCTCTTGACTTTCCTCCACCCAATATTTAGCTTTTGGGGCTCTACTATGACCAAAATATGTGCTCAAAAAATGTAAGTGCTTCATAACCATATAGTGCTTTGAAAGGAGACATTCCAATGGACATATGGAAATTAGTGTTATAGCAAAACTCACCCAAATGTAGCCATTTCACCCATGTTTTCTGCTACTCACCAACATAGCTCCTCAAGTACCCTTCCAACCATTGATTCACTCTCTCTATTTGGCCATCAGTTTGAGGATGATAACTTGTTCTTGGAGTCAATTGAGTGCCAACCAACTTGAAAATTTCTTTCCAATAGGCACTCCTCAAGTACCCTTCCAACCATTGATTCACTCTCTCTATTTGGCCATCAGTTTGAGGATGATAGCTTGTTCTTGGAGTCAATTGAGTGCCAACCAACTTGAAAATTTCTTTCCAAAAGGCACTCGTAAATCTGCTATCCGACTATCACTCACAATGTTGTTGGGAAGTCCATGCAATCTGAAAATTTCTCTAAAGAATAGATCAGCCACTTGTGTAGCAGTAAAAGATGATGTAACAACAAAGAAATGAGCAAATTTATTGAGTCTATCCACCACAACATAAATGCAATCCTTACCCAAATCCTTGGGCAAACCTGTGATGAAATCCATGGAGACACTTTCCCATTTTTGTTGTGGAATGGGAAATGGTTGCAATAGACCAACATGATGTGTATGTTCAGATTTATTTTGCTGACATGACTTGCATTCTTTCACATATTTAAGAACATCCTCTTTCATCCCTTTCCAAAAGAACCTTTCCCTTAGTTGCCTATATGTTTTGAAAAAACCAAGATGGCCTGCTAAAGGAGAGTCATGAGATTCCTTCAAAATATTGTGCTTGAGATTCGAACCATGAACCAAGTATATTCTATCCTTGTAGTAGATGATACCATCCAAAACCTTGTACCTATCATCACCTCTGACCCCATCTAACACACCACAAGCAAAACTATCTTTGGCATATTCAACTATTAGCTTATTTTTTCAATCTTCTGAAATGTTCATAAGAGAAAATGATGGTCTTCTAGATAATGCATCTGCTACAATATTATTCTTTCCCTTAACATATTCAATATCAAAATCAAAATATTGCACTTTGCTTACCCACTTTTGTTTCCTTTCATTGAGGTCCTTTTGTGTGAGAAAATGCTTCAAACTATTATGGTCAGTTTTGACTACAAACTTGTTTCCCACCAAGTATTGTCTAAACTTGGCCAAGGCATGCATGATGGCTAACATTATTTGTCATAAATAGAATAGAGCTTCTCATGTGGCTGCAACTTTCTGCTCTCAAAAGCTATGGGGTGTTGATTTTGCCTTAGGACAACCCCTATCCCTTCTCCTGATGCATCACATTCCAAGACAAATGGTTTAGTAAAATCAGGTAATGCAAGTACTGTACAACTACTCATTACCTCTTTCATTTTTTGGAAAGCCTTTTCAGCCTCTTCATCCCACTTGAAAGCATCCTTCTTGGTCAAACCAGTAAGTGGAGCAGTCAATTTAGAGAACCCTTTCACAAATTTTCTATAGTAAGTGCATATTCCAATGAAGCCTCTGAATGCTGTGATGTTTTTGGGTGATGGCTATTCAAGAATAGCTCTTATTTTTCCAAGTGCACCTTCACTCCATATTTCCCAATGATGTTCCCAAGATATAAAACTTCTTTCAACCCAAATTCACACTTGGACAACTTAGCAAACAAAGATTGTTCATGCAAAATTTTCAAGACAACTTCTAGATGATGCAAGTGTTCCTCCCATGTTTTGCTGTAAATTAGAATGTCATCAAAGAAAAACAAAACAAACTTACAGAGTTGTTTGCAAAATATTTGATTCATGCATGATTGAAATGTGGCTGGAGCATTGGTCAAACCAAAAGGCATGACAAGAAACTCAAAATGGCCATAGTGACATCTGAAAGTTGTTTTATGCACATCCTCCTCCTTCATTCAAATTTGATGGTAACCATATCTAAGATCAATTTTTGAGAAGAATTTTGCTCCATGTAGCTCATCCATGAGCTCATTTATTCTTGGGATGGGATATCTATTTTTTATTGTATTCTTGTTTAGGGCTCTAAAATCAATGCACATTCTCAAGGTCCCATCTTTCTTCTTCACCAAAACAACTGAAGAAACATAGGGACTAGAGCTTGGTCTAATGAGTCCCAACTCCAAGAGTTCTTGAATATCCTTTTCAATATCCTCTCTGAAATTTTTGGGATGTCTATATGGTGGGATTTGTATAGGTGAAGTTCCCACCTCCAAAATAATGGTGTGCTCAACTCCTCTATCAGGTGGCCTTCCAGGAGGGAAGTCTCTAAAAACCTTTTCATACTTGTGTAGTAGCTTCCTTATCTCCTTGGTATGTTATGAAATATTTATTTTTGTTTTGGGTGAAGTGATGTAACATTTATATCCCACTCAATATCTCCATGCATCAATATGGATCTCATACTGTGGGAAGTCACTACATGATTCGGATAGGTGTGTTGCCCTCTCACAACCCTTTGTTTTCCTTTCGAATATTTGAATCTCATTTCGGGAATTTGATATTTCACTGTATGATCCCATATAGAATACAACCATTTAACTCTCAATACCACATTAGTATCAGCAACATCAACCACATAAAAGCTATCAAAAAATGTGTAATTACCTATGGTGATTTCTAGCTTTGGAATCCATGTTTTGCACTCCATAGTGTTGTGACCTGAAATGATTATTGTGAAGCCATCAAATGGTTCAGTAGGTAGCTTCCTCCTCTCCACCATGTCTGCATCAATGAAGTTATGTGTGGCTCCTCCATCTACCAATACCGAGACCCTTTGTCCTTGTAACACTCCCTTGCATCGAATAGTGTGAAAACGAGGCACTGCTGAAAGTACTGCCATCCTTCCTTTGTCAGGTTAAGGATGATTTTATTCTTGTTTCCATTCTTATGTTGTATAATATCCCTCTTCTTGGTCTGAAATATGTACTTATTCCTCCATACCCCCTTCATACTCATCATTACCAGAAAATACTTCAATGTATTGTGCTTTCCCCTTAGCACATTTATTCCCTGATACCCATGGTTGGAAGAATGTGTAACACAATTTATTTCTTCTGATTTTTTCCATGTTTAGTCCCTCTTTCTTATCCTTTCCAAATGCATCTCTTTTCCATGGCTTCTTTTCAAATTTGAATTTGGAAGGGAAGTTAGGCTTGGGAGGAAACCTTGTCCTAGGTAGCACATTTTGTAGATCTCTTGTCAAGTTCATGGCATCCTTCAATGAATTAGGTTTGTGGGCCTTAAATAAACATTTAAGGGTTCATCCAATCCTTCAGTAAAGAGAAATACTAATCTTACCATATACATATCATCCACCTTAACTGATAATTTTTGGAATTCCAACATATACTCACCAAGGGTTCCAACTTGCTTCAATTGGGCTAGTTCTTTGAAAGGCAATTCTGGGTCTTTTTGCTCAAATATTTCTAATACCCTGTCAAAAAATTCTCCATATGTTGTAAACTGATCATGTCCCAAGTTTTTCAGACCATGGAACCACCAATCATTGGCTTCTCCTTCAAGATGCAAAATAGCCACTTTTAAAGCATCTTCTTCCACCATTGGATTCAACTGAAAATACACATCTAGTTTTTGCACCCAAGTATTTGCATAACTTTGAGATGAGCCATCAAAAGTGGGAAGGGGAATTTTTCCAATGGCTTAATTCAATTCTTTATTCTGAAATGGATTCCTATTACCTTCCCTCATTTTGAGTTTGTTTGAAACATTAAAGTATTGCTCAAAGGGTAGAGTCCTACAATCTTCACTCAACTTTTCCCATTCTTTTACAACTTCCTGCATATCAAATTGGGTGTTAGGTTCTTCTTTGACCTCAATAAATTTAGGTGTATTATGCCTTACTAAAATATGAAATTCATTAGGCCTATTATGAGGTCATGTCCTTGAGAAAATGTTTTCACCCATCGACTTCTTTTCCTCAAAAGAAGAACTATTGTTGCCTCCTATTGCTCCTTTGCTTCCAAGTTGACTAGCCAACAATTAAAACCCTTTCATGATCTGTTTTGTCATGTATTCAAAGAATGGTTTCATGAATTTAGTAAATTACTCCTTATCCTCTGAGGTTCCCTTCTCATCCCTAGCCATAGTTTCAACAAAATACACTTCTTTTCTTACTTCTTCCTCTTCAACAAAAACACTTTCAGTTTTAGGTTCTAAGGGTGGGGGATGATTTATTTGGATTCTTGTATTCATAAATGTTCATCCACATCAGGTGCAAGGACCATGCTCTTATACCACTTGTAGTGTCCATTTTTAAGAATTTGCAAAAACTAGGAAAAATTGCAAATTTTGACCAATTCGACCCTTAGACTAGTATTTACTCAATTGCTTCCAAATGGCTCCAAATGGTTCCGAATTGGGTCTGAATGAGTTTGGAAGGTATTCATACATGTAAATGAGGCTGATGGATGATTGGAAACTCTTAAAACACTTCTTAAACATTCATTTATAATCGGGGAAAAATAGGGAACTTTACTAGTCAAATCGAGGTTCAAAACCCCCAAGGGTAGGGGACAAGGATGGCTTCCCAAAAAATGTAATATCTTCCCAAATTTAATAAAAGAGACATGGTACTGATAAATTAATTCAATGGTCTCCCCAATTCATCATCAATTAGTTTCTATAGGATTCTGCAACTTCCATAAATCAGATGTTTGTATACTAGCTTTAACATAGGGGGAAATGATAGTAAATCTTCACAAATGGTTATGAAACTTAAGAATATTGCTCCCAATGCTTCTATAATTCATATGAAACTTATTCAACATATTAATTGTTTTCCATACAAAAATTATATATCAGATTTTGACGGAACCATTCAAATTTTATACCACTTCAAGTGCAAATAACAAGGTATTGGGGAAATGACACCATTTATTCATAGTTTAGCATTTGTACATAAAATATCTTGGAGTTTCAATATGAAAGTATTATTAGCAGTAAATACAGAGTATATATATCATGTTAAAAATATATGGGGACTCAAGAACTATCCCAAATATATCATCACCTCACCAAGTGTGCATCTCCTCAAGGAGCAAGAATATGACAAGAAATGGAAGAATGGTTGTAGAAGAAAGATGAAGGAGATGTGACAACGAGCTTCCCTGTAGCTTCAACCTATAACAAAGTACTCCATTGTATCTCCAAATGAAATTTCTAAATGGACTCTCTAATTTCCAATTAGGATGGGAATCTTTCACCCTCGAAATTGGTGCTAAGGCAAGTAGAATAACACTCTACTAGCTCTCCTCTCCAAATGCAAAATGTAAAATGATCAAACGCTGATCTCTTGATTTGTTCCTTAATTTTATAAACTTCCTAAGGCTTCCTTAACTCGAATTCCATCCATGAGCTTCATGCCAACTGGAATTGGTAAGAGATTCCAAAGTATGTCACTTGTCCCTCTAATTCTAGCCTCCTCCTTCATTCAATTCGAATAGGTGTCTCTTTGGCTACCCTAACTCCCTTGTGCACCTTCTTGGAGGATATTATTAGCCCTGACATGTTATGTATGTCAGATGTCATCCATCAGGTCTAATTTTGTCATAAGTGTCATAGGCATCTTCATCATTGGTGTCATAGAAGCTAGGGAATCTAGCCCAAGTGTCCCACTAGCTCCAAAATGCCTCTTCCTCTTCCATGGGAGTTACTATTCCTCTACATTTTGACCTCATTGAGTCATGCCAAGTATTATTCCCTTCCAAAAGTGGAATCCACCTTGGATTCGAATAGGTGAGAGTGGAATGCCATGTGGCATGGGGAATCTAGCTTTGTGGGGGTCCCACACCACCAATGTGTCTATATGACCAAGTGCCATCTTGTTTTCTCATCATAATTATTTATTTATCCCTCTTAATATATTTATGTCAATCTAAAGTCCATTTGGGGTTTATTAGTCTCCTTATTCCAAATTTAATGTCTCCACCCCAACCTAGGAAACTAGTAGATTGGTGGGATTTTCTCTTCTTGAGATTTATTTGAATGGGGACATTACAAGGTTTCAAAAGGAAAAAAATATAAAGTAAAATGTTGAAAGTAAATCCTAGTACCAGGAGAAAATTAAAATGAATCAGATTTGAAACACACAATTATGTGAAATAAAAGTATGGATAACTAATAGCAATTAACATGCATAATTCCAAAATATTGATTAAGTTGACAATATAGTTGTAAACGTCCTAATCCAATCAATGTCTCGAAACCACAATCATAGTATATATGATATATGCCCCTCTTGAATCACATAAGACTTATAGTAAACCAAAGCAATCACACATGGAAATCAAGATAGCTTGCACCCATAAATCACTACTACAACTTTATCACGTCAAAATGTTAACTACGCCTCTATCTTCGTTACAAGATAGATTACTTACAAAAATGAGAACCCCCATGTCTTCATAAAAGGTTTTATTTAACTAAAAAGAAATGGCCCTTGGCCTTCCATCTATTTATTAAGAATCTCAGACTTGTATAACCCTTCATCTTCTGAGAATATTCATCTTCTAGACTCTTCAACTTTCTAGGTAGTTGACTTTACCATTTTGACTTTACAAAACAATTATGCTCAAGGAACAGGATGTTAGGATATTTTAATACTCCATCCTTGTCCTACTTGCATTATTTACCATTTGCTAGTACTTAGTGATGTTATTTCCCCCCTAGTGGTATGCATATGTCATCCAGGACTCAGTAGCCACCTAATGCACCCTGCATGCATGATTTTAGGACCACTAGAGGAAGTTCCCTACGTTTTAGGATCCAACTTAGTGTTCTAGTTTAGTCCACCTCAGTTAGCTGACTCTTGTGGGGGGTTTATGCTCCGAATTCCACTGACTGTGGCCTCTTGTGCCCTTTTCTGAGTAATTTGCATGTCAAACTCACTGATGCGACCTCCTTGGTCAGTTAACTAATTGTGTCTTCAGTTAACTAAGTTTTGGTTGAGTTTAACTGAGTTTGGGAGCTCAAGAGCATTGATAGAGGTGATAATTACTATGCTAGATCAACTGAGACTCGAATTATCCTAGGTGATTCAAATTATCTCCATTGTAACATCATTGTTCATTATACTGATTATTGGATCATGTGACATTATTGTGTTCCTATCTGAATTCTCATGCATGATTAATTGTCTGCTCATTTTTGCTGCAGTTTTCATTCTAATTCATCTTTTTCTACTCATTCTTTCTCCGTGAGGTATACTCAACTCTCAGATCTGTTGTGATTCATAATTTCACATGGTATCAGAGCCATTAAGTGTAGGTTGAGCAAATGCTTTCAGTAGTGCTCCATAAGCCTCTGGATTTCCACATCAAATCCTAGTGCCATTGCATTGAATTCATTGGAGAAATCCTTTGAGGTCTAGCCAGGTGTGAAGGATCCGAAAAAATGTGCATATTTTCCTAAAGCAGTGCTCAATAGTAGTCTATCTCCAAAATTGAGAGTTTTTTGCTGGTTATTGAAAGTGCACCAGTTGCAGCAGTAGAACTAGAACCACCTTGTATTCACTCCAACCGTTCTAATGGAGAATTCGAACTCTCCTCTCTCTCCCAGGATCCTAACACCCTTCAATTACCTTGATTGGAGGGATGATATGCAGATGGTCTTGCGGAACAAGTCATTGTACAGGGTAACAATGGAAAAGGAGGTTGGATCTCAAGCAACTGTTGAGAAGGCCAAGTATCATAATAGATTGGATGAAGAATTTGGTTTCAAGTGTATTCATATTTCCATAGATCTACTCTTCCACCTCGAAGGATTGAAGACTCTAAGAGAGGTTTGGTTGAAGTTGGATACCCTCTTCAGAAAACAAGATGAGCTAAGGGGCCATATTCTGGAGAATGAGTTGTTTTCTCTTCAACCGAGCAGTTTCGAGACCATCCAACAATTCTTTTCCAAATTCAAATCCTTGGTCATGCAATGCAAGCAATGTGGCATTGAGAAGAAGGATGAGCAATTAGTGCTATCCATTCTATGAAATATAGGTCCTGAGTTATCCATATTTTTTTCTACCTTTGATTCATGGATATTTTCAATCCCTGGTTGGAAAATTCCATCTCTATATGCATTCACCGAATATCTCATCCAATAACAAGACAAACTGATTTGGATGGCCGCTTTGCAAGCCTCCAAAAATCAGGCTCTTATGGCTGGAGAGTAAAAAAGTGCGAATGCCAAAGGGAAGCACAAGGGAAAAGAGAAGAGGCAATCTGAACCCAAGCAGAATGCCAAGTCTAATCCATTGGAAGGAGCCTCCAGCTCCAAGAAGGATAAGAAAAATTGATTTGATAAATCCAAGTGTTCCTATTGCAAGAAAGGAAACCATCCAGAGATTTCATGCATGAAGAAGAATATAGATCAGATGGTTGCCTCCAAAGAATCATTTTCTTCTCTAGATCTCAATGATGGTCTGATTATTCACATGGGAGATAAATATCAGATCTCTGTTGAAGGGAAGGGCACAGTCAATTTGGAGCATGGAAAGTTCAAAAATGTTATGTTTGTGCATTCTTTGTCAACAAATTTGTTGTATGTATATCAGATGACTCACACAGATTCACCGAAGAAAGTGGTATTTGGTCCTGACACAGTTTAGATTGCAGAGATCTCTTCTGGGAATATTATAGCGAAAGGGTTTGCAAACCATGCCTCCAAGGCCTATAAATTATCCCATTTTTTCCATACTCTCTTCCTACTCCATTAGCATATGAGGAAGATCAAAGTGATATCTCTTCTAATGAAGATGAGGATCAAGATCTTGATGTTGAGAATAAAGTTCAAGGAGATCCAGATCCAGGTCCAACACATGCTCCCAATCCACGGCCAAGGCCAATATGGGATCACAAAGACCTTGTAGCTGCTGGGGACACAATTGGGGATACATTTGACCATATAAACACCATATATCTGTATCATGCAAACCTTGCACTATGTCATGTAGATCCACTTCTCTCAGAGAGGTGCTACATGATGGTGGGGTTTGATCCACAATCCCCTGAAGAGACTTTCCATGGGGGATCTACAACCAAGAAAAAATATCAGTTGGTTGACAAAGGGTACTCAAAGGTTCATGATTTGGACTACAATGACTCATTCGCTCCAGTACCAAGAAGGGTTCCTGAAAGACTTGTTTTGGAAAATACAACTTCGACACAGTGGGAGGTACATCAGAGGAGCAAGTACAGATCCAAATCTAGATCTAGCACCTGCATTGCTATCCTACATAGGAGAAGATTGCCAATATTTCTACAAATGATTTCACTCAGGAATTTTTTTTTTCCTGCTCTGCTTAGTATGAAGGTTCTTTGAGTTCCCGACTACTGTTCCTTTTTTAGGGGGGTATTTTTCCCATGAGTTTTTTCTCCATTTCCTTGGTTCATGGACAATTCTTTTATTTTTTATCATTTATTTGATTGTATGGCTGACCTTTCGTCTTAGTAACCAGGGCCCAGGATGCACAAGTATGGATTTAGGGGGGTGTTAAGATATTTTAATACTCCATCCTTGTCCTACTTGTATTATTTTAATACTCCATCCTTGTCTAGTACTTAGTGATGTTATTTTCCCCCTAGTGGTGTGCATTTGTCATCCAGGAATCAGTAGCCACCTAATGCACCTTGCATGCATGATTTTAGGACCACTAGATGTAGTTTCCTACATTTTAGGATCCAAATCAGTGTTCTAGTTCAATCCACCTGAGTTAGCTGACTCTTGTGGGGTTTATGCTCTGAATTTCACTAATTGTGGCCTCATGTGCCCTTTTCTGAGTGATTTGCATGTCAAACTCACTAATGCGCCCTCCTTGGTCAGTTAACTGATTGTGTCTTTAGTTAACTAAGTTTTGGTTGAGTTTAACTGAGTTTGGGAGCTCTGGAGCACTGATAGAGGAGACAATTACTATGCTAGATCAACTGAGACTCGAATTCTCCTAAGTGATTCAAATTCTCTCCATTGTAACATCATTGTTCATTATACTGATTATTGGATCATGTGACATTATTATGTTCCTATCTAAGTTCTCATGCATGATTAATTGTCTACTCATTTTTGCTGCATTTTTCACTCTGATTCATCTTTTCTGCTCATTCTTTCTCTGTGAGGTATACTCAGCTCTTAGATCTACTGTGATTTAGAATTTCACAAAAGAAACCATTGAGCATCATTGATAAGAGGAGCAAAAGTTTATTCAAATTGTTTCACTTTTGCAAAGACAACACCTTCCACCTTAGGCTTGACCTTAACTAATCTAGACTCAAATTCAAACCTCCTTTTAGCCAAATTTGTGATTATATTCTTAATCAACTCTTGTTACTTGTAGGACTCACAACATATTCATGGATTGCAACATTGTTAATAATATTGATGGTTTGTTCCACAACCCTTTCAACTAAATGCATTGGTCCATCTTCTGATAGAATTCTTTAGTAGAATGATAGCTCCCTTTGGGAATAAGTGAGGTGGCACAATTGTCTTCCTTACCAATTGCATGTTTGATTCACATGAGAAATTCCATGTAAGATATTAGCAATTTTCACTTGCACACTTTGTACAATGGACTTTTTGAAAGAAAATTGAGCTTGTATTTTTGTGACCTCAATATTAAAATAAGTTGGCACTCATTTGGGATTGGTGCATATTATTCCTTCCACGTAGTTTTTTTCATAAACTAAAATTTCCTTTGACAAATTTCAACCATTTTTTGATTAATGGTGACATTGTAACTCACCATTGAATCATGAAAAGTGAAGGCACAAAAATAACAAGTTTTGGGAAAATCACCATAACTCTCTCTTGGAACATCAGAATTGGGTGAGACCCATGGCCTTGAAAAGAAGACATATTAGGCTAATACAATATGACATTTTAGACTCACAGGGGTCTAAATTTCATAGTTACTTCAGTTGGAAGGTTGGCCAGCAAGGCAGTCTCCAAACCATGGTTTTTAAAGATACGTTAACTTGAAACTTGCATAAATTTTGATCAGAATATATGTTTTGGGAGAATTAAAAGGTGCAATAAAGAGTAAATAGAGAACAAGTCTAGTAAATATCATTATGATCAAATAGAAAATGGTGTAGCAATAAATTATACACCCATTAAACCTCTCGGAGGCTTATTCGTAACACAAGAAGAACATGGTGATTTGAAATTTATGATGTCCAAGCTTACCAATAGTGTATATAACCTTGAAAAGAAAAACCAAGCAATACCCTACTTAAGGTCCGATAGAACAAAGTTGGTCTCAGTGGACGTTAATCATCACCATCATCACCGCAATGCTAAAAAAATGGGACATGAGGAATATGGTAAATAAGGATGAATTACAAACATTCAAAGGGGATATGCAAGATGGACTCCAAACATTCAAAAGGTATATCCAAAATGGATTCCAAACATTCAAGGGGGATATGCAACTTGAATTCCAAACACTGAATTCCAAGTCGAAGGATATAACCAAACTGCTTAAACAAAACTCAACTTCTCGGGAAGAGGATAAGTAGAACAAGCTGGTGGATTCCAAGTCATCCTAGGAGAAAATTCTATTATACCCAGAGAATAAGAGCCTCAAGTACCAATAACTTGATCGCTCATTACTCTAAGATACACATAATCATGGGTTCAACTTGAGGCCAAGGAACTACTTCATTCCCAAGATTGATATTGGAATGTTTGGTGGCAATGATCCAATAACATGAATATTCCACACAGAGTAATTATTCAATCCACACCAAGTGCCAATTTTACAAAAGGAAACTATTGCATCCTTATATTTAGAACCTGATTAATTTGTATGGTACCAATGGCTTTGTGACCGTAAAAAGGACTCTATTTTCTCTTGGTCTATATTTATGGAAGAATTGATAGCATATTATGGGGATATTAAGAGTAATATCTTATTTATCCAATTGATAAATCTCAAGCAAAAAGGTTTATTTACATAGCACATTAAGTAGTTTCAAAAGTTGAGCCTTAGGGTGAAGAACATTCCAGAGGATAATTTGTTGGATCATTTTATGGTAACTCTAAAGGAGATAATTCAACATGAGGTATGTACCTTTTAACCTAAATCATTGGAGAATGCTTTTAGCTTTCCAAAGAAATTTGAAAGTAAGAATATGGCTACTAGAAGGGCTACTACTAACACCTACAAAGACGGAAGTGTTTACACCCCCAACCTCAATCAACCTACAAGGTTGACACCTTAGTGATTGGAGTAAAAAAGAAGAAAATGTACTATGTTTCAATTGTGGCAAGAAGTATAGTAAATGACATAAGTGCAACAAAATAAATTATTCTACAAATATTGTGAAGAAGAAGATGATCCAAAGCTAGAACAATCTCAAAAGTTAGATCTAGAAGATATTACTCCAACCATACCTTTCCATGCATTGGATGGCATTAGCACTCCTCAAACTCTCACGATAGAAGGATATATAAAAAAGAAAAAAGGTAATAGTGTTGATTGATTTTGGTAGTACCCATAACTTTAATAATTGCAAATTACCCAAACTTCTCAATTGCTTTGTATATCTAGCACTAGAATTTCAAGTAATGATTGCACATGGAGGTACCATAAATTGTTAAGGGAAATGCCATAGTATTAAGCTTACTATGGGAGAGTATTTATTGGATAGTCTAATGATTTAAATCCAAATGGGTGGTGTTGATGTTGTACTAGGGGTTCAATGGATACAATCATTGGGAACAATGACTCTTAATTTTCAAGAAATTGTCATGAGATTCTCTTTAGAAGGAAAGGAAATTGAACTTAGAGGTATTCCAAGGAAACCCTCTAAAGTGATAATCTCTAATAGTATGAAAAACTTGCTAAAAAGGTCTATTATGGAGTAATTGCACAATTGTGCTCACTAGATCATGTTCAAGAATCTATACCCCCTATTCTAGTGGATCTCCAACAAGTTATTGACAATCATTCCAAGGTATTTGGAGAAATGCCTAAAGGTCTTCCACCTACTAGAGACCATGACCATGTTATTCACTTGCATGCAAGAATTATTCCACCCTACATATACCCATATGAACAAAAGAGTGAAATTGAAAATATGGCTCAAGAAATGTTAGATGCAAGCATCATTGAACCCATCCAAAGTGATTTCTCTGCACCAGTGGTCATGGTTCATAAAAAGGAAGGTTCATGGCGTATGTGTCTAGACTGTAGGGAGATATTTAAGATCACCATTAAAGATAAGTTTCCTATTCCCATTATGGATGAATGTATTAGATGAAATACAGGGAGCAATTTTATTTAGCAAGTTGGATCTTCATTCTGGATATCATCAAATTAGAATGAGGAAATAAGACATTCCAAAAACAGCCTTCGGAACACATCAAGGTCATTATGAATTTTTGGTGATTCCATTTGGCCTTACCTTTGTACCTTCTACATTTCAAAGCTTCATGAATTCTATTTTTAAACCCTTCCTCAAAAAATTTGTGTCAGTACTTTTTGATGATATACTAATCTAGAAGAAATATTGGGAAGATCAAGTACAACATGTTGACAGGGTCTTAAAACTATTAGAGGAGCACCAATTGTATACCAATCCTTCTAAGTGTGACTTTGGGGTTCAGGAAATGGAATATTTGGGTCATATTGTATCCAATGAAGGTGTCAAAGTGGATTTGAACAAAATTAAGGCTATCATGGAATGGCCAATTCCTAAAACCTTGAAGAATCTTAAAGGATTCTTAGGATTAACATGATACTACTGCAATTTCGTAAATATTTATGGTCAAATAGAAGCACCTCTAACAAGGTTAATAAAAAAGGAAGCATTCACCTGGAATCAATAAGCAACCGAAGCTTTTTAAAAACTTAAAGTGGCCATGTGTACAACTTCTATATCATCCATGCTTGACTTCACAAAAACCTTTATAGTGGAATGTGATGCCTCAGAGCATGGCATTGATGTAGTTATAATGCAAGAAGGAAGGCCACTTGCCTTTGAAAGTTGCCAACTTAAAGGAAAATACTTACTGAAATCAATTTATGAAAAGGAAATGTTGGCAATATTGCATGCGATTAAGAAATGACTCCCTTTTCTAATAGGAAGACACTTAAGGTAAGAACATATCATGATAGTATTAAGTACTTCTTGGAACAATGATTATCTTCAAAAAAGAAACAAAAATGGGTTACAAAGATGCTAGGTTTTGAATTTGAAATTATCTACAAAAAGGAAAAAAGAAGTGGTGACGGATGCACTTTCAAGAAAAGAAGATGACATAGAGGGATTACTTTGTGCTATTTCCACTATGCAATTTGATTGGCTAGAAGAAGCAAGGAGAGAATGTAAACAAGATCAGAAGGAATGCAAGATAATTCAACAAATACAAGAAGACCCTAGTTTACTAAATAAATTTGTGTGGAAGAATGATTTACTATGGTACAAAGGTCGCCAATATTTATGTAAGAATTCTCAACTCAAACAAAAGGTTATTTTGGAATTGCACAATTCTCCTATAAGAGGACATTCAAGGTTCTTGAAAACGTACCATATAATCAAGAATTTTTTTGGGGGGAAAGTCTTAAAATTGATGTCCAGAAGTTTGTTGCAAAATGTTTGGTTTTCCAACAGAACAAAGGAGAGACAATCAAGACACCAATTCTTCTACAACCATTAGCCATACCAAGTCAGCATTGGGAAGATGTCTCAATGGATTTTATCATATTTCTACCAAAGTTAGAAGGAAAGACCGTCATCATGGAAATAGCAGATCGAATCACAAAGTATGTCCCCTTTTTCTCTCTTTCTCATCCTTTTAAAGCAAGTACAATAGTTGCAGCATTCATGGAATCAGTTTATAAGATACATAGAATCCCTAAGATTAGTGTAAGTGATAATGATCCAATTTTAACAGGTGATTTTTGAAAGGAAATATTTTCTTGTTTGGCACTCAGTTGGATCATAGATTCTCTTATCATCCTCAATTTGATGGGTAAACTAAGATTGTGAATAAATGACTAGAAGGGTCAAGTGGTTTCCCTTAGTAGAATGATGGTACAACACATCTTTCCATACTTCATAAAAATGTCACCATTTATGGCACTTTATGGCTATCCTCCTCCTTCCATAACATCCTCCTTGAAAGAGAAATCCAAGGTTCAAGCAGTGGAGGATCACATAGAGCACGAAAAACAATTTCTCTAACTATTGAAATATAACTTAGCTATAACACAAAATAAGTTGAAACAACAAGCATATCGACATCGCAGTGAAATAAAATTTGAAGTGGGGGATTGAGTATTTTTTAGGCTACAACCATACAAATAGATGTCCCTCAAGCAACAAAAGAACAATAAATTATCACCCAAGTACTATGGTCCCTATAAGGTGTTGCAGGAGATTGGAAGTATGACTTACAAATTGGAGTTGTCTCCATCTTCACTTGTACATACGGTCTTCCAATAAATTATCACCCAAGTATGAAACGAATAAAATTTGTTTACTGAAGAAATAACCAATGTAAATAAGATAGATAACTATGAATAAGTATATTATGATAAATAAGAGAAATGATATGAATATGATATTACAATACAATTGGGACCAAATAAATAGGTCTACTTGTGCCTTTTTACATGAAAGAACATGCCTTTTAATTAACTTAAATCATTTCTAATTTCTTCTTCTTCTTCTTCTTCTTATTTATTATTTATATAGTTTATCTATTACATTTCCTTCCTCTTCAGAAATGATTTGTCCTCAAAGAATATTGATGAAGAAGCTTTGTGTCCTTACTTTTGCTTGTAATTTTCATCTCGTGATCTTTTGTGCTTAGTAGTTGTGACGCTTGAAAAAACGAGTCGATATGTTCTTTTAAACATGGAGTAAAAATTCTACTATCATTTGTGAAGTGGTCCATCCCAAGTTAACCTTCATTGGGACTTTTTGTCGATTGTCTATTTGGATATAACTTCTCATTTTAAGATTCCATACAAGTAGTCGATTTTGTCTTCGTTCTTTTCCAATGTGGTAGTTGGTTTGTCTGTAAGAATAATACTGTTTATTTTCCCCTTGACTTTGTCGTTGGCCATAACAACTCTTTGGATGACGATAAGGTATTCAATTCACTTGTGGAGTGCTTGTAGAAACTTCAATTTTTGGTGCTTCTTGCGATTTATGGGTTGATAATAATTCGATTAAGTGTGCATTTGTTCCTCTTTCCAAAATTTGGACTTCTATTTCTGAGGATTTGTCTAGCTTCTCATCTTTTAATTTTGTTATTTGTTCAATCAAACCTTGGTTGATTTTTTTAAGTGAGAGTTTTCTTCATCTTTTTTTGATAGGTTCTTGTTGAACTCTTTTTTGAGATCTGCTTCCTTTTTGTTTGTTGCTCTTATGTTTCTTATAATGACTTCTTATCATTCTTTAGCTTCTTAATTTGCATAAGTAAACTTTGATTATGTTACTGTAAACGTAAAATCTCTTCACCATTCTCCGGATTTATGACTTTGTCTTGAATGTTTTGCTTTTATGACGGTTCTTCTTTTGATCTTTTGATTTTCTCAAGCAACCTCTGATTACGATTCATTAGGTTAGAAACTTCTTGATCTTTTTCAGATAATTTCTTTTCTAGACCATGATTTTCTTGTTCTATTTTTTTCACCTCTTTTTGCTAGTAGATTTTGATTGTGATATTTTAAACGTGATATTTCTTCATCCTTCTCTAATAACTTCTTCTCAAGGTCTAGGTTAGCTTGTCCTAACTTTTGATTTTGTTGTTTTTTGCGAGATGTTTCTTTATTTTTGTCATATTTTTGTTTCTCAATTTTTAGTTCCTCAATTTGTGCGATGATTTCCTTAATACGTCCTTTCAGGTAGTGATTATCTTTCTCTTTTAACTCATTAAAATAATTTTGCTTCTTAATATCAAAGTTTAATTGTCTATTGATCGTTTTATAATGTCCTAACTCACCCAATGCTACTTGTAATTGCAACTGCATTTCTGAAACTACAATTGTCATAGTTTGAGATTTCTGGTTCCCTAACATACTTCTTCAATTCTTCCACTTTGAATATTTTTTTGCCTTCAATTAATAAAAAACTTTCTCTTAAATAATTGATTTAACTTCAACACTTTTTTAATTGACTTTTAATATAATCACTTTTTATAAAACTCTTTGATAGTATACTCCTTAATAATCCAATATAATATTATATTCTTCACTTTGTATATATATAAAGTATACTCTTAAAAATAACTCTTTGATGTAGTACTATGTACGAGTAATGCTTTTGATAATATGGATTTAAAGCCCTTTTTAGCTTTAAAATATATTACTTTATATCCTAACTTCAACAATGTGCTAAATAAATAATTTCCTATTTAATATTGGCACCTTTATAATTGTTGTATATATGCTTTTATGTTTTTTATTACCTTTCATGAACGTTTCGTTGATTTTTTCAACAAGAAGTTGAAAAATAAAACCATGTGTTGTTTTTATAAAACAATATGTTGTTTTTATAAAACCATGTGTTATATATATATATATATATATATATATTCAAATATTCCAGGTCACAAATCCATTTTTTTAATTATTTTTTTAGATTGTATGACTTGCTTTTGCAATTGAATTTGAGTTGTGAATGACCAAGGGTCAAGGTCAAAGACCATAAAAAATGAAATTATAGTCAAAGACCAATTTACCAGAGAAACTTTGAAATTTATATGGCCACAAGCCTAGCCAAAGGTCAGATGAGACTTGCTATGATACCAATGAAACAAATAAAACTCATTTACTGAAGAAATATCCAATGTAAATAGGATAGATAATCCATAAGTAAGTATAATATGATAAATAAAAGATATGATATGAATATGATATTACAATACAATCGAGACCCAAATAAATACGTCTACTAGTTGTGCCTTTTTACATGAAAGGACATGCCTTTTAATTAACTTAAATCATTTCTAATTTCGAATTATTATTTAACTATTATCTATTATCTATTATTATCTATTATTATTATTATTTATCTATTACAAAGTACTATGGTCCCTATAAGGTGTTGTTGGAGATTGGAAGTATGGCTTACAAATTGGAGTTGCCTCCATATTCACGTGTACATCCAGTCTTCCAATAAATTATCATCCAAGTACTATGGTCCTTATAAGGTGTTGCAAGTGTTGCAAGAGATTGGAAGTATGGATTACAAATTGCAGTTGCCTCCATCTTCATGTGTACATCCAGTCTTCCATATTTCTTACCTAAAATCAATAATTGGTGACAAGATGCCAGTCCAAACTATTTTATCATAAATTATGAAGAAGGGAAATTGGTACTAGAACTTGAAACAATCCTTGACACAAGGACCAAGCAACCGGGAAATTAAGCAATTATTGTGTACCTCATTAAGTGGAAGAATTTTCCAATAGAAGAGGCAACATGGGAAGATGAGTTCTTCATGCAAAAACATCCCAAGTTAATCAAGTGTTGAGGACAACACTTATTTGAAGTAAAGGGGCATGTTGAGCCCTATATATTGTGACATTACATTTATATAGTTATATTCGTATTTTTTTTATTAGTCGGTTAGGATTTTGATTGTAATTGCATGATCAGATAGAATATTAATTGTATCATTTCTCTCATATATATATACACCAAGGAGACCTAACTTTAGAGGTATCTCATCTTGTCTTATGTAATTAGTACATTTTATAAGGAGGTTTCCCCCTTGAAGATACTTCTTATCCATCTCTTTTCTTCAAAGACATTCTTAAGGCACTTAATTACTCTCTCTTTCTTATTTTATGTTGTTTTGAGGAATTTGGTGCTCAATAGAATACCTTGTCACACATGCAATTATTGAATCAGGTTTTTGTTGAATCTTGAACTTGAATTACAATACTTCCAAGTTTATAAACTTTGTTGTCACTTTGGTACCATGTTGTAAAATTGATCATGCATAACATGAGAGATACAAAAATGATTTTAAATTAACATTTCATTAAGGCTAGAATGATTGAATACATTGACACCACATCTCTTTTATTTGTTGAGTAGGTAGAACTACATGACCTAACCATATTTTCTTCATGACATCAAATAAAATTAATGCTTATTTTAAACTTAATATGCTTAATGCTTATTTTAATGCTTACATTTAAGTTATAATGGAGTGCCATCATCTAACACAATGCCAAAATATGCAAGGAGGCCAATGATTATGACAATGGAAACATCAAAATGATATCCAAGGAATGCTACACTACACAAATCAATGGAGTGATGAATCATTAGATTATGGGGTTATTAAGTGTTGGAACATTTAAAAACCCATTCCACAAGGATATATTTTACTAGTCATCTAGATTAATTTTCCTAGGTGTAGACTATGTAGTTGGCCTAGTTTTGTCTTATATGCCTCCATATTCCATCCTAAGCCACAAAAACAAATTTGGATAGATTTTGGATAAGATTTCCTTGGATTCTGTCTTATTTTATTCCATTCCTTAATTAGAAATACACTTTCCCGATTTAGACAACTTTATCCTGTTTTTTCTACTTTCTAGTGGATAAGGTAAAACTGGTTGACTTGGAAACTCTCTCCACTTGACCAATTCGACCTCCACCACTTTCTTCTCTCCTAAAGTCATCATTACATTCCATTTACATCACTCATGAGCTTCCATACCATAGTCAACCAATTCGTGAGTCTTTAAACAATTTTGGAAACAACTTTTTCCACCTAGGGTTTTTTTTTTGCTTTTAGTAAGCCTTACTTTTTGTGCTTTACAACTTGCCTTTAAGGCATTCTATTTTCTTTCTTGAGATGTATTATATATTGTATTCATATTTAGGAATAATACATGAGATGATATTTCCATCAATTGAGGTCCTTCTCTTATGTTTCCGTCTCAATATTTCTTCTTCTTATTCTTGCATATCTTTGAATCATTTTTGTGAGGACTTCTTTGTTTCAAGATTCTTGGCTATTAGAATTCTTTCATGGTATTCAAACTATATAGAATTCTCACATTAAGATTGAGCGATAATATAGGTGCCAGGTGCTAAAATGCCTATGCTAATATTAATAGAAGTTAAGGAAATCATAAAGCATTAGGAGATTTATGACAAGTGAACATGCATAGGAAAGGAAAATCAACATTCAAATCAAATATACAACCATTCATGTGGTGTGTAAACTATTCTATTTACAATGTAGTTCATCCTCCTTCAATCCCAGTGGATACATGCACAAACATAATACATATCTTGATGGCGACAAATCGAGCACAAAGAAATTCACAATAATTGTTTCTTTGGAAACCGACTTTGGAGTAAACATGGATCAAAAAGGAAAATGGCTATTCAAATCAAAGGGGCAACAATTGATGCAACATACACTTTGTTTTATTTATATAGTAGTTCACCCCCTTCAATATATATGGATACGTGTGCACATGTGGAATGCATATATGGATTAAGAGAAATAAAGGTCACGAAATTCCACATCCCTAGAAGAGAACAAATTGCATATATATCCCATAGGTTAGTGTCACTTTTATTATACACCAACATAAATATAATGTCAAGGGGAATATGACCTTGAAGAAAGAGCTAGAAAATAAATGCCAGACAAAACATAATATTAAGGAATATGGCCTTCAATACAATCTCAGTCCATGCTTTCCAAGAAAAAAATAGCTTACCATGCAAGTAAAACGAATGCAAGTAGGAGTGCCACACCACCAACAACACCCTCACAATAGGATGACAATGCCATTGCCAATGACCATCATAGATAATAGAAAGACAAACGTAAACAACAAAGCACATAATTCCGTCCAACATAAAATGATCTAATGTCATTTTCACACAAGAATAGTTCCATTGCTAGAAATTAAGAACAACCCAACTACTAACAATCATTCCTAAAACCACAAGAACCCACACAACACCAAGTAGAGGGACAACACTGAAAAGTGGGGAAAAGAAGAATGTAAGAAAGCACAAGAACACATATAATAAATAGGGTGATGATAAAAGCAACACTAACCACACAAAATTATCCACCAATGATTCCAAATAGCAACGATTCAAATGCAAGCAAAGGGCCATTTTTTCTTCCAAACCCAAGAAGCAACCCACAACAACATAGCTCACCACACAAGAAAAAAAAATGAAACCCAACATTCTCTCCACACAAGAGCAACACCACCATGAGAAACCATCCTAGATACCACAACAACAAATGTGAGCAAGAGCCCATAAAACCCAACAAAGTGACACCACATATGCAAAAGGGAAAAACAGTAGTATGGGAAAGTTGAACACCTTTGTAATCACTTGTAGTCAATGGCCAATAGAGTGACAATACTAACAAGCAGGCCAACGATGAGTGCAAAAACAACCACACAAAACCACCCACCTACCATTCTACAAGAAAGAACCTAGTAAACCATCACCAACAACACCCTCAACCTCATAGTTGTAAGAGCGCACACAATTCCCACTAGGGGGACAACACCAAAAAGAAAAGATGGTGACCCAAAATCAACAATAACCACATAGAAGCACTCACCAAACGTTCCAAAGAGCACAACACCAAATTCCATCAAATTTTAGACCCAACAACAACACCCTCACCCTCCCACACAATGTCGAGCAAAGGAATAACACTAATGAGCAGGGTGACAAAGAATGCTACAATATACAACACAATCATCTACCAATTGTGCCAAATAAAACAAGGTCAAATGCACACAACAACGTGATGAATAATTGAAAACACCCTCACCCTGACACACAATGTCGAGAACGAGAATGCTAACAACACCATAAAGCATGGACAATACTAACCATTCTAAAGAGCCCACACATGGTGAGTACATTACAACATCGAGCAAAATACTCAATAAGAAACGGAAATGCGGAGAATAATCATTGTTCCAAAGAGCTCACAACAACAACAAACAAGGACATCACTTAACAAAACAACAGTCCCAAATAGTCCACAACACAGTCAAGCAAGGGCAATGCTAAGCAATTGTTGAAATATTGTAACTTCGAAGAATATTCTATTTGTACTTTATTATTATTCATCCGAAGATGTTTTATTCCTCCGTCAAGATGTTATTATTATATTTAATAATGTAAAGTCGTTGAGGTAAATCCTCCTTTGTAAGTCGGGGCAATAGATCCCCTTTGAGTCAATTGTAATGGGGTGTTTAAGTCCCCTAGAGGATTCGGCCCAGTCAAAATTAAGTTGAGTGGTTAAGTTGTTGGGGCCGACCTAGTTAGGGAAAAAGTCAAGTGAAAGTAAAGTACAAATAGAGGAGGTGTGTTCCTCATTTAACACACACTCACTCACTTGTGAACTCGCATAGGAGAGAGAGAGATATGCAAAGGAGGAGAATGAGCTCTTGTTTGGGGATTTCATCTTTGTACTTTTGGTCATCTATATTGAAAAAAAATTGCTGGGTTTTCTACCCCATGAGGGTTTCCTAGGATAAATTGTGTCTCTTGTGTTTATGATGTGCTTGTTGTTCTTTCAGTGATCATGTATATGATATTGTTGTGAAATTGAATGGAATACTGATGTTATCTATCTTAGCATATTGAATATTAACATGGTATTAGAGCTAGCCTGAAGGAAGGAAATGTATGGCACTTACGACACTTGTTTCACTTGCGACAATTTGAAAGTTAGGGCTTTGTATAGCAAAACCTAGTCATCGTGGAACTTTCGCTATAAATAAATTTTGGAGAAGTTTCAGGATCTGAAACTTGAATAGGATGAAGATGAAATTTTCTTGTACCATGTGTCCGAATTTCAGCCTCAGATTTGTTGTACTTTCTGAGATATGATCCATACAAGTTAGGGTTTCTGCCTCTTCCAGAATGAATCCCTAAACAAGTGACCTAGGTAAAAAAGTCATATCTCGGGCTAGGAAGCTCCAAATGGAATTTCGTAGAAAGTGACAGTTAGGGAACAAACTATATTTTCACAGGTCCAAGTTTTAGAGGCCGAAGTTGAAACAGTGACACGTGGCACTCCGTACAAGTTCGCTATGTTGTTTCATCCCTTAAACAAGTCATGTTGGGAAACTGAGCATATCTCTCTGATGGAGAATCCAATGAAGCTCAAAACTGTGGGGTTGGAAATATGATAGGTCAGTCTACCATAGGCCGAAGTTTCAGACCCTGCAGATCCGAAATTTCAGAGATACACCAGAAACAATACGACACATATGAAATGGCTCAACAAAGGAAATCAAAGAAGAGGAGGAAGAAGCTCTCACTTAGGTTTTTCTGTTTTTAGGTATGGCATGACCTGATACAATGTTGGAGACAACTGATGCAACATTATAAAATTTGAAAATGGATTTGGAATCCATTCATCATAGATATTAATCCTCCATCAAAATGTTGTGGGAAGAAGGAGATTGAAAATTAGGGTTTCTAAGTAAGAAGAAACCCTAGCAAAGTTGGGAGACTCATAGGGAAGCAATGAAGGAGGTTTAAATGGCACTGATATTCTATCATCCTAGCACCATGAACCTATATAAGATATTTACAAGTGATCTACCTTGGATGGTTATGGTTCTACCCTTATAGAGATGACTACACGCAATCTCGACAGGTATGACTTAAGAGATACATGTATGTTTTGAAATATGTTTCATGATTAAGTTCATGATATGTTTGTATTCATATTATTGAGGTCAGTACAATCATGATTAATTTTAGATTATCTGATCACCTTAGTAAAAGTATGAATGCATGTGAATGATAGAAGACATTCATTGATTAGGGTTATGACACTTATAATTGTACTAATGCAGTTGTGGTGTTGTATGAGGATGATGTTGTCTGCTAACATGAAAGGTACATAAAGAAAGACAAATCTATATGACCATGATGACATGAAGACAAAGACTCATCCATAGTATTTGATCACATAGAAGCTCTACTTACGAGGTATGTATGATTTGGTTCTACTATGCTTAACTGATGAGGTATGTATCTTACTAGCACAAGGTCTCTAAATCATTGAAGAGAACAAAGAAGATACTGTTTTAGACATAACTAGCAAGCATGCTAATCCATGTATGTTTTCCTATATCGAGTAAGAATCCTACTTTTTGTTAGGATCTTAGATAAATATACTTGTGTATGAAATGATCATGACCATACATGTTTAAGATTATTTAGAATCATAATGTTTTGATAGTATTGAGATTATACTAATGAATGTATGATTATGTATGAGATCTTGAGGATGACACAATGATGACACTAGTGCGCACTTAAGCATGCATAGTGGTCCAGGATGGATATAAGTTCAAAGACATATAATCATGATGCTATCATAAAGGAAAAAATAGAGATCAAGAGGGAGGAAACCACACAAACATAAAACATAAGTATTTGAATTGTTATTTGAATTACTTCTTGAATCTCTGAATAGTCAATGATATTGCTCGTAATAGTTGTATGCATATTTGTATTCCTAGAATATATCATGCATAGTGTAAGCATTCATATAGCATTGAACAGTATACTACTAATATGCATATGATGGGTAAGTTGGACAAACATTCCATTGTTGCTTGTCTAGAATGAAACCTCTTTGCTAACATGCTAGGAGCTGTGCACACTCTTGATAGTATGTTCTGGTAGAGATGGAAGGCATCTAGATAGCCACTGTATGCATACATGATATGGAAAAGTGTTTTACCAAAGTATTGGTCAAGATAGTTGCATAACTATGTGAATCATATTGGTATGCATAATAGGTTATCATTGAAATGTCAACATGATTTGATGATTATGAAGTGTTACTAATTATGTAATTAAATTTGATTTGTAGGAAAGATCATGTACTATGATCAAAAGAAGGATGATGAACACCTGTTCCAAAGAACAAGTGATGGATGTTCAACAAGAAGACTTACAAATCAAACGTACTATAGAAGTACAAAGGAAGGCTCGTGGCTAGAGGATTCAACTTAGAAAGAGGGAGAGGATCATGACGAGATGTTTGCTCTAAGTGGCTAGACACACTTCCAGAGATAGATTACACCCATGGATGACAAGACCGTTCTCTTGAATGGTGTAATTGAAGAAGAAGTGCATATCGAGCAAACTCCCAGGATTCGATAGAGAATCACATGATTGAAGAAGGCTTTGTACGGGTTCAACAAGTACCTAGGATCGATGGTCATTTGATGAGCTTGATGATCACCACAGGTGATGCGGATTTCAACCTTTGTTACAAGGTTGAAGAGTGTTTCTATATAGAGATGACATGCTTCTCTCAGATGGAAGCAAGAAGGAACTCACCATAGAGTTCAAGTGATCTTGAGGCTCATATTAGTAGACCCATCTGACGGGAGATGGGACAGATAGATATGCAGAAGATCACTCAATGCAGAGTGTGAATGATGCTCAGTCACAGAAGGAGGACAATACTTAGATGTAGAAGACTCCACTTCAGAGGGAGTAGATCTCAGAGTTAAAGAATCTTGGCATGATTCTTGTGATTAGATATGTGGCTGAGATCATATGAGATTTTTCCTTAGCCAAGGAAAATGTGAAGTAGAGATCTGGGATGATGGACAGTGGTTTCTACAGTTTACAGACAGATGACTGGTTCGTTGATGTATTTAACGAATACTAGGCCAGATATATGCTTTGCTGTGAACACCCTGAGTCAGTATCTAGTTGAGCCTAGATGTGTTCACCTAGTAGCTGCAAAGCATGTGATGAGGTACCTGAGAGGTACAATAGACTTTGGTCTATACTATGTTGGAGATCATGACTTCAGTCTATATGGTTATATAGATGTAGATTGGGATGGAAGTGTCTCAGACAGAAAGAGCACATCGAGTGGATGTTATTGTCTGGGATCTGCTATTATCCCATGGTTTAGCAAGAAGCAGTCCAGTGTGGCTCCCAGCACAGCTAAAGCGGAATATATAGCAGCTTGCTTTGCTAGTTGTGAATCCATATGGATTTGAAAGCTGTTGTCAAGACTATTTGACTTAGAGATGGACTCCACTGTGATCCTGTGTGACAACCAAAATTGTATAAAAGATGACGGAGAATCTAGTGTTCCATGATAAGTCAAAGCACATAGAAATCCGATATTTCTATATACGGGATATGGTGCAGAAAGGAGCTATAAAGCTCAAGTATGTGAGCACTGATGAGCAAGTTGCTGATATATTGACCAAACCTCTGTCTCAAGTATTTCTGAGACAAGCTTGGTGTAGTTCAGAAGGACCCTCCTCGAAAGGTGGAGTGTTGTGGTCGATGATGATATTTGGATCAATGATGAGGTCGATGATGTGGATACTTGTATCGATGATGAGGATACATGTATCGATGATGAGGATACCTGTATCAATGACGAGGATACATGTATCGATGATGAGGATACTTATACCGACGATAAGGTCGATGATGAGGATGCCTATACCGACGATTAGGTCGATGATGAGGATGCCTGTACCGGCGATGAGGTCGATGATGAGGATGCTTGTATCGACGATGAGGTCGATGTGTGGTCCTTAGACTTTGTCTAAGTGGACGAGTGGATTGCATCATCCCTAGACTTTAGTGCTAAATGGATCCGGAGACCTGTGTCTTCGAGAAGTGGTCCTTAGACTTTGTCTAAGTTGACAAGTGGATTGCATCATCCGTGGCTTTATGTCCTAAAGAGATCGGGATTGACCATCCTATAAGTGGGTCTGGATTGCATCATCCGTGGCTTTATGTCCTAAAGAGATCGGGATTGACCATCCTGTAAGTGGGTTTGGATTGCATCATCCGTGGGCTTATGTCCTAAAGTGAGAGGGATTGATCATCCCGTAATTGGATCATGTGTATTGCAGATTATGATGCTGTTGATTGAGAGATCCAGATGATGCTGTTGATCAGGAGATCCAGATGATGATGTTGTTGATCGGGAGATCCAGATGATGATGTTGTTGATCGAGAGATCCAGATGATGCTATTGATCGAGAGATCCAAATGATGATGTTGTTGATCGAGAGATCCAGATGATGATGTTGTTGATCGAGAGATCCAAATGATGCTGTTGATCGGAAGATCCAGATGATGATGCTATTGATTGAGAGATCCAGATGATGATGCTGTTGATCAAGAGATCCAGATGATGTTGTTGATCGGAAGATCTAGATGATGATGTTGTTGATCGAAAGATCCAGATGATGATGTTGTTAATCGAGAGATCCAAATGATGTTGTTGATCAAGAGATCCAGATGATGTTGTTGCTGTAGCTGATCGAGTCATCGAGTGCTGCAGAAGATGAAGACTCAATACTGCAGATGTTGATGTTCCAGTATTGAATATATTGAAGATGTTCTAGTAGCTGTTTGAGTTACTGAGGATGATTGAAGAAAACTTCCAATGATTTATAGATGTATCACTGTGAAGTAGTTGATGACTCCTTGCTCATGCATATGTTGTTAGAATATCCTTCTCATTAAGGGGGAGTGTTGAAATATTGTAACTTCGAAGAATATTCTATTTGTACTTTATTATTATTCATTCGGAGATGTTTTATTCCTCCGTCGGGATGTTATTATTATATTTAATAATGTAAATTCATTGAGGTAAATCCTCCTTTGTAAGTTGGGGCAATAGATTCCCTTTGAGTCAATTGTAATGGGGTGTTTAAGTCCCCTAAAGGAGTCGGCCCAATCAACATTAAGTTGAGTGGGTAAGTTGTTGGGGCCGACCTAGTTAGGGAAAAAGTCAAGTGAAAGTAAAGTATAAATAGAGGTGTGTTCCTCATTTAACACACACTCACTCACTTGTGAACTCGCATAGGAGAGAGAGAGATCTGCAAAGGAGGAGAAGGAGCTCTTGTTTGGGGATTTCATCTTTGTACTTTTGATCATCTATATTGAGGAAGTTTTGCTGGGTTTTCTACCCCATGAGGGTTTCCCAGGATAAATTGTGTCTCTTGTGTTTATGCTGTGCTTGTTGTTCTTTCAATGATCATGTATATGCTATTGTTGTGAAATTGAATGGAATACTGATGTTATCTATCTTAGCATATTGAATCTTAACAGCAACATCAACAATGATAGCTATAGAGATCAAGCAAGATCCATCCATGCAATAACAATTCCAAGCAACCCACAACACTAACGAGAAAGTACATTGCTAAGCACAATAACAGTGCCACAGATCCAACAACACTAAGCACAATGTCAAACAACATCAACAATCCTTACAAAGACCAACCAAGAGCCATCTTGTTGGAAACCAAAAAGGCAAGATTCATAATGATCAAAGGTTTTGAGAGAGCAGGATGTGTACCCATTGGAGGCACCTCAAGTAGGGTGGAGCATTCAACTCCCACCACATTTCACTTGTAAGATTTTTTTTTAAATGTTTTTTTAAACACAAATAATGGCTTGGGTTTAAAATGTTATACCATGATCATTGGCTAATGATGTCCAACATAAATCCCATTTTCAATTTTTTTAAATCAACATAGATCAATCTTAAGCATGGATCTATCAAACACTGAGAGGGATCCAATTTCTTGAGGTGTAAATTTTTTATCTTAATTTTTGTATACGTTAAGAAAAATTTACACCTCAAGAAATTTGATGCCTCTCGGTGCTTGATAGATCCCAAGTATAAAATGGATCTATGCTGGTTTAACTTTACTTTTATTTTATGATCTGACATGAATTTTTTTAATTACATTTAAAAAAAAAAAATTAGTAACGTTATGTTACATAACATTACATAATTTACATAACGTTACACCATCTCCCCCATATTGGGTTGTAGAGCACCTGGCTAATCTTGGTGCAATTATTTTTTCCACCCCACCCAAAAATAATAATAACAAAAAATTGAGACTCTAAATTCGACTTGAGAAAAGAAGAAAGAATTGTTGTGAAGAATTTGCAATCAACATTCATTGACCAAAAATTAATTGCAATATTCCCTACTTAAATGAAGACTAATAACCTTAAATCCTTACACAAAATAAAAATTATATATACAAAATGAGTCCACACTAAACTTTCACTTTAAAGACTTCCCACAAAAAAACACATCTAATATCTTTACCTATTCACTTATTATGTATTATTGCTTGGACCTTCAATTCAACAATATTGAAAAGTAAAATGATTGAGACTAAACTTATTTTTGTAAGAGTGTAGCATGGTTGGTTTCTTTAACTAAGAGAGGTTGGTTTCTTAATTGAGAGAGAAATACAATTTTTTTTTTAATTTTATTGAAAACAATATTCTACACTATGAAAGTATAATATTATATTTTTATTTTTTAAATTAGTATAAATCCACCCTCAATCCCAAAAAATGCCTTATCCAAAAAAAAATATTTTTATTTAAAAATTAATATAAATAAAATAATATACATAAAGTAAATCCATCCTAAGTCTAAGACACAAGGAAGTTTATACATTAAAAAACAGAGCTGGGATAGATGATGAACCTAAGCTACTGTTATTTCAATACTGCTTTCTGTCTTGTTGAATTGGATAAAGCTTCACTTTGAGATTAAAAAACATTTGACTTCTAGGACCTCCACGAAAGATAACATAAAAATATCCTATACTCAATTCACTCTCAAAAGAGTTGACTCTTGTGCTTTCCTCAGAACCACGCATACGCATCATAAACCAGCAACCATGGACTGCCTATTGCTCCCCTGGGAGGGTTGTGTCACCAGGCAAATCACAGTAGCCATCTCCCTGCAACAACGATTTCAAGGTTAGGAGTTTCTCAGGCTACTGATTATTTCTTTTCGCATTACTCTTTACAAGAATGGATTGGAAACCATTTTCTCATAGAAATTGTATAGACAAAGAAGAAGAAAAATATGGCCATTGGTTGTATCAAAGCTTACCTCGCCAATCAGGTGAGCAACGCATCTCTTCTCAGCCAGGAGCTCATCTTCACTCTGTATTGATGAGAAAACACATTCAGTAATATTGCCTAATACTTTCAACCGTACTCGTCAATACAAAATAAACTGTAAAATTGTTGTAACTCTTTGTTTCTTGATGTAACTCTATGTATGCATTTCTCACAAAACAAAGACATTCTGTATAACCTTGAAATCTTCAAGAGAGAACCCATCTGTACTTTTATTCATTCAAACAGAGAATACAAAGCTATATACCTTCTTTACTCTTGCACGGAGAGAGTCATCAAATATGACGTCAGGGGCTAATTCATAATCTCCATCTCCCTGTAAATATGGAACTAACTCAATCTCCATCTCCCTCAAACTCAATGCATGTCCAGAAATAACTATTTTGGGTTGAGTATGTTATTTTACTAAACAAAAGAGGACTACGATTTAATATGAATGTCATGAAAGAATCATTTAAGTTATACTTTTCAGAGCTTCTATCCACAAGCAGAACCCTGACCTTTGATCTGCATGGCATGCTAAAGATAAGGTCATCAGCAATTCCATAAGGATTCCCAGTCGTGTACACCTAAATGTTCAACATGAAGGTGGGATGATTAAATTCTTCAATAGTCATGAAAAACTTCACAGTATAGCATTTATAACTTTAAAAACAGACATGACATTAGAGAGAGGTTTGGCAAATAAAAAAAGATAATATAAACTTGATTCATCCATGAAACTTATTCACAATAATCAAATAAACTTGGAAATTTTACTTTTAAAAGGCAATATTAAAGTTTAACTGCATTACTAAGACATTAGCAGGGGATAGATACTCCGAAATTGGGTTCAAAGATAATCCTTTACTCAATTAGTCCTTTATACAGAAAGTGCATCACATAGAAACAGTGGCTTTACCATTCCTCTCGTTTTAAGGTTGAAATAGGAAAAACAAACAAAAAAATAACCCACGTTAAATCCCACTTTGGGTTGAATGTGTAATCATGAAAGCATGTAAGAAACACAAAGAGGACTGTGAAAAATATTGCTATTGTAGAGTTGATAGGTGTATCCAAGCTTAGATGTCATTATGAAGCTATATGATTAAACGGATTGTAGAACATAAAACTTCAGCTGTCTTTCAATGAGTAGCAGAACACGAAGTAGTAACTGCTCCAACATCTAAGCCTTTAAACAAGAAGTTAAACATAACCAACTATGGTCTTTAGAAAACTACATACGGAAAAGACATAAGTTGTAATATCCACAAAACTTTAAAACAGTCCATCCGATAGGTTAAAACTTAAAAGACAAATGAAAGAACATCAATTAAAAGTGCCGAAAGCATCTCCTATCTAGCTTTGTTTAAAAGAACAACAGAAACGATGAAATATTCCAAACTTTGTGTTAAACCTTCTGGAGTTTCACTGTGTGGTGGTTTAGCGATGACCGACACGCTTCGAGTGGATAGTCCAAACTGTCGGTAATGAGATAGAAGATAGTAAAGAGTGCAAACATGTAGAACCCATGTCTCAAGGATGACCATTTTCTGTTCTAAGGTTTACTGTGTATAACTTGGGAGACTACCTAAGCCTATTAACTGGTACTCAAGACCAAGAAGGCATTTTTTCTAGAAAGAAGCTACCGATGTCTCTAGGATGATCCTCTCTGTTCTATGGTTTTCTGTGAGTAACTTGGGAGACTACCTAACCCTATTTAGTATTAACTTGTGCTTATGACCAAGAAGTCATTTTTTTCAAAAGAAGCCAGTATTGAGGATTTTGCTACAAGATACTAGGTGGTAATCTATCCTTTGCGCTACTATGTTAACTCTCTTGACAGGGATGCCTTCCACAATGCATATCATTGCATAATCATGCATCAATAAGCAGGCTGAGTTTTACAGATATTTGTAGACAATGGTAGAAGGTAAGTCTCAAATGATGTGTCTTCTATGCCATGATATGGTTTCTTAGGGCCTACTCACATGAAGCCTTTATCTCTAAAGGAACTCCCTAAGAAAAAGAGACATGGTTGACATTCAAATAAAACAGAGGCCTTTAGGGGCTTTTTAACTCTTGAGATGCATTACACTCAAGCTAATGCGTACAAGAGGGGAAAACACAGTGATGAACTAAAAGTAGCTAATATGGTATTTAAAATAGATAATGAAGGTTTTGATAAAGGAGAAAGAGGACACATTGAATTATGAAAATCGGTGTTCACTGTTATCAGAGACAGCTGGCTTGAACTGGTTTTGGGCGTTGTCAGTCAGAACTAGTTGTTCAAACTGGTTTTATCTTGCACCAGTGAAAACTGGCCAATTTGACCGATTTGACCAGTGTAGCCCCACCCCTGAAAATAGGTCAAAAAACAAAAAACAAAAATCCTATGACTACCAGTACCCTAAAACCTATATTTCATCTATTTAATGATGCCCCCTCTATCTTGCATGTACTTGCAGCCAATTCCACTGCCATGGGATACAGGCACTGCTCTTGGACCTTTAGGCAACATCGCATGAAGATGCAGAGCATACCCATGCAGAGAATGTAAAGGATATAGGATTGCATGATTATGTAATTTGATTTGATTGTAGACTATAGTATGATTATTTTTGGACTCTTAAGGCCATTTTTTTTTAAGTAAGTACCCATGGGGATTTGAACTTGTGACCTTTCATATACAACTTCTCATCTCAATTATTCATTACCGATTGCTCTAGCCCCAAGGGTTGACTCTTAAGACCATTTAGAGCCTCAATGCTTATGTATTTTGGTTCAAATATGTATTGTACTTAGTGCTATTTTATTATATTCACCCTTAAATGCTATATTACATGATTAAACTTGGCATATTTGGTGTCTAATGGATTGGATTTACATTGCTGTACATGAATATATTTTTTTAGCGAAATTTCAATATCGTATGTATTTTTTAGTCGGTCGTTAATTTTTCAATTTTTTTCCTAGTTTCCATGATGGTTTGTAATTTTTGGGTCAACCAATTTGGTCTTGATTCTAGTTTTGATACTTTGAGGAAAATGCCTGTCACATGCACACTAGAATCCATATTGGTAAGGCCCAATGGGAGTGACTAGTACTATGGATCCAAGTCAGTTGGAAACCATAGGAGAGTGAATCCATATATAGATACAAATTGGCCATGAGGGTGTCCAAGGGAATGATGTATTATATAGTATATACCCCTAATTGTGCTCTGCTTTATCATAATTCTAATTTACTCTTGCCATGCATGGGCAGACCCTCATTAATAGTTGGACCACAAGTAGTCAGGGATTTGGCTATTGAAGCAATATATATATATATTCAGATTTAGTACTTCTTTTGTATAATTTATGTTATGTGTCGTTGTGCTCAGTTAGCACATTCAACACCTTAACACCTTGATGTGCTTTTATTGTAATCCTGTGTTTATTATTGTCATATAAGAATCACTTTCAAACAATCTGGAGATGGAAGGATCAAGGCCAATCTATTATGGAAATGCTTAGTATCAAGCTCATAAGCTAAGTAGGAAGGGCATTTCTTTTTGGAAGGATTTGTGGGATTCAGATGCCAGATCAAGGGTGGATTACAGGGTGTTATCTCATCAGAAATCCCTCCTTACTTCGGACAGATTGACCATCTGGGAGATCCAAAATTTGATCCCTTTTGAGGATTTGTTTAAGATAGACTTCTAAATGTAGGGCCATATTTGGGGGGATTGGTGCTATTCCTTTGGTAAGACAATCCAAAACTATGATAAGCAGAAGCTTTACTCCCTATTACATCAGAAACATCCTTTGTCCCTCTTCAATTCCAAAGATCGGGTGGATATATATATATAATATATATATATATAGATATAAGTGTTACACATATCGTGTCAGCGAATATATTGCCGAGGGTCCAAAAACAAAATATCGGATTTATCGGGGAAAATGCCGGCAAACATCGGCAATATATCGACGAAATTAAAAATACAAAAATATTAATTTTTTGACTCAGCAGATATTTTGCCTATATTTCCCGATTTTTACTTATATTTTTCAATTTTTGCCGATTTTTCCCAGCGATATTATTGCCGAGCTGGGAACATTTCAATATATCTCCAATGTTTGCAACACTGATATATATATATATATATATTGTGTGTGTGTGTGGTCTTTTTGCCTTCTTACAAATTCTGAGCTTTTGCATGACTGGTCATCTACCAAGGACTACCAACAAAATCTTGTTTGACAAAAAGTGGTTTCACAGATGCCCAATATCTAGTGAAATGGAATCTCTAAAGCACATTTTGTGGGTATGTTGAAAAGCCAGAGGTTGTTGGGCATAGATTCAAATGCATGTTTCTTCTATCCTTTGAGTGGTTGTTCATTAGAGGGCAGCCCTATTGGGTGACGGTTAGTTCTTTTATCCTTTATGGGATTGT
The DNA here is from genome assembly GCA_027924585.1 of Larix kaempferi. Classification (NCBI taxonomy): domain Eukaryota; kingdom Viridiplantae; phylum Streptophyta; class Pinopsida; order Pinales; family Pinaceae; genus Larix; species Larix kaempferi. The sequence goes on along the minus strand of BSBM01000293.1, from coordinate 24,012,701 downwards.
AAAATTACCTTAAAGTTTGCTCTGTTACCCTCCAGATTCTCTGCAGTGTGCCATAACAAAGATGCCAGAGAGGAGGGATCTTTTTTCCTTGTAAAGGTCAAACATGGGGCTTGATTATGTAAAAGTGTTGGTCTAGTGGGGCTCAAGACCTATGGTCTAGTCATGGCAGGTCCTCTTGGTTTTCATTCCAGGGAGTGTTGGCTTAGTGGCACAGCTAATTGCCCCTTTGATGTGGTGGATGTCCCCCATCATGCAGGGATTTTATGCCTATGGGTTGGTGTCAGGTATTTGGGATGATTCCATTAGGATACATGGCTTAGGGGCTCCCAACCACACTTTTGTTTATGCTTTGTAGAGGTGATTGTGCATGTAAGGGTTTTCATATCCGTCTTAGCACACCTCATTTATTCCTACGTGCACCTAAATCTCTTATGTATTGAGTCTTGAATCTCCTCTTGGCTCAAGAATGCCAAAACGATGATGATGTCATCTTTTGAAGAGGCTGTACCACCTAAAGGAGGAGGGTGTTGACGGAAAAAGCACATTGTTGGGGTTAGATGGGGCATGGCACCCTCCTCTCAGAGCTCAACACTTCAATAAGTTGCAGTGATTCATCATATTTTGTCATTATTTTATGTATTGAGTGGTTTAGTCCCCATATTGTGAGTGACAAACCCTGAAAAAGTCATTTTAGGTTGGTCGACTTGTAAAGGAGGTTTAAGTTGGCCTAAAAAGCATTTCAATAAGGAAACTCCTCATTTCTAACTCAAGATCATGGGACGAAATAAAATCACTTCTCTTTTCATCCTTGTCCACTTGGGATAGTGGTGCGCACTCTCTTCTTGGCACCCTTGGAGCTTCATTGTGGTATTTTTTGGTGTTTTGAGGTTGATACTTAATCTTTCAAGGATTGTTAAAGGAAAGGGATTCTTAGGAGGTCATTCTTTTCTCCCTTTTTCTTCATTTATGGTGAGTTCTCTGGTTCTCTTTCTCTTGCACTGTCAGAGACATCCAAGGTAAAGAGTTAATTAGGGTTTTTATGTATAATAGCTCTGTCTTGTAAGTGAGACATTCCTCCCTGGAGGGTCTCTATTGTTAGGCCTTTGGCACCTCTTTATATAACTAGCTCCATGCTAAGAGCCATCCCCTAATTAGAGATGCCAAGAGTCTAGATGCTTTGGCCTATTCTGATTTTATTTCAACTTTAGTAGCACTTAGGAAGAAGCTTTGATCTGTTTATCTCCTTTTCCCTTGTATATACCCCTCCATGTCTTTGTTCTTATTAAATATTATCTGTTTAATACAAAAAGCATTTTTCAACAAAAAGAAACGCTTCAATTCATATCATTGAGAAGCTTGAGCAACAATGTACTAGACATCGTTTACAAATTCATCAAAGTCTAAAATTTGTCTGTTAGGTTGTGGTCTAGTGGTTGGGATGGGGTGTCATGACTCGCCACGTTGATGCCCTAGGTTTGAACCTCAGCATTAGGATCTTAGACCTTCATTGCACTATGCTGGAAGGACAGAAGAGACTGTTGCATTAGCTAGCCTCAATTGACTGCAGGGAGAGATATGAACTTTTAGTTACTTGATTGATCATAATCCTGGATTATAAGTTGACCGAGTTTGTCCACTGGTAGCTTTGGAACATGTTAAAGTGTGAATTTGGAAACTCAATGAGAAAGTTAAGTTACAAATTAACTTTCAAACTTTTAGTTACTCAATTGAACATAGACCTGGATTATAAGTTGACCAAGTTTGTCAAGATTTATACGAAGCATTAAATCAATATATAAAAATAACAAAGTTTGAAAGTTAATGCATAGTTTAATTTTCTAACATAGTGTCCAAATTCAGACTTTAACTTGTTCCAAAGCTACTAGTGGGCATTAGACACTGCACAGAATTCCTGACTAGATTCGGATTTCTATATATGCAACTCTTGAGTCTTGACATAGTAATCACCAAAGGAATTGAAACTTAGAGCATGCTTCACATGTTTTGATGTTGCATAAAATCCAAACATTAGTAGTTTGGAAAGTTGGATCACATGCAGAAGAACTCATCACTTCTGATTCCTGAAGCAAGCAAAGCTGTTCGAGATATTCCCAAGAACAGTTGATGCTTTTGATCTAAGATTTAATGATAGATCAACTAATTCTAGCTTCTTAAAGTCGTTTAAAGCTATATTTCGAAGTTATGATTTATGAACATGTATATAGAGTTCTTTGAGATTTCAAAATGATTTTTTGCAGACAAAATTGCTTCATAGTCAATCATAGGACTACATTTGGCTCAATATCAACATGAATTTCAATAGATAAACAAGCAGCAAAATTTCTAAAGAATTATTAGATTACATCTAGACGATTTTAGTTCTATTGGTAGTTTCTGCTATAATGATGTTGAGCCTTGCAAGTAGTCACATTCTATAAAACTAAGTTGAAGTGACAGATATATGTCATCGAACATGTAACTCACCCCTGAAGAAAACCAGTCCCCTTCAGGAGTAGGGATGGTGAGTGATTTTATAGCATCCACAATTGAGACAGCAGTAGATGCAGCTGAAGATCTTCCCCATTTCTTTATCAAGACACCTCCACGCTGTAGAAGTAGACAAAATAAATAATAGAGTTAAACAGGCTGAAATGAACAATGTTTATGCCACCAATAATAATTCCTCGTTAATTCCACAAATTTATACTCTCATGTGTGTAAGCTTGCAACTACATCAAGTCCCAATAGTAGAATCATATTTAGACAACTGAATTTTGCCTAAAATCCTAAAACATACTTTTATCTGCAAGACTCAAGTAGGAAGACTAGACTTGAGCTCCATACCGTTTGAACCTTTTGAGTGAATTCATCTTCCAACCACTTGATATCTGTGATAATCTCTTTTACAGGTATTCCATTAATTTTTGCATTAAGAAAATCTGGAACCTGAGATTTTGGATAATATGAACTAGTAAGAGAACAGGCAATTCATGGTCATGCAAAAAGAACAAAGTATCTGCCACCTCTCTCAGCAGGCAGAGTATATTTATTAGGTAGCCAGCTCTCCAATAAAGAGGGAGATGATTCAAATCCTCAGCAAAAAATGATTATCCAGTATGCTACTCAAGTTTCTTTTGATAGATTCCTGCAGTCAATTTTGTATCTTATAATGCGAGATAAGATCTCAAATGAACAGCCAGAAATTTCTAACCTGAGTTGTTGAGTGATTTCCCCATATTGTCATGTTTGACACCTTATCATAGAACACTCCAGCTTTTAGCGCAAGCTGTAGTTCAAAAACATTCAGAGAAAAACAAGCAACCAAACTTTAGAAACTGAATTGTTCAATTGACAAATCAAACTGAAAACTAAAACAACCAATGGCAAAAGAGAAATAACAAAAATGGCTCAATACAACAATATATGAAAGATTGTCTGATAAGAGATTCATGCATGTTTATTGGGATAGAACAAGTTGGAGTACCTGACATTTAGCTCTATTTTCATCCAGCCTTGTCAATGCATGAAAGTTTTTAGGGGGAATTTTGGGTGCATTCTTAAGGCAAATTAAGGCACTGTGATAGAAAAACAAATTAGTATCTATAATTAAACTCGACTACAGCAAAAGAGGCAGTTGTGGTTCAACTGATGAACAACACTATTTATAACTCTGTCTTCTGAAAAGGTGCTTGAAAAAGAAAATTTCACAAACAATCAATCAAGAAAATCTCACTTGGTATTGCATGGATTGCCCACTACTAGAACCTTTACATTGGGGCTTGCAACAGCATTAAGTGCCTTGCCCTGAAAATGTGGTGTCATTTTAAATCAATTGAGAATTAGATATAAATAAGGAGGCTATGTCCACATTGCTTGAACAAGCTAGAGGCCAGATGAAAAAACATTCCCTAGGTAAAAATGAGAGTTCTACATATATATTGCAATGTACTTACCTGCTCTGCAAAAATCTGTCCATTTTTGTCAAGTAAGTCAGCCCGTTCCATTCCAGGACCACGGGGCTTTGCTCCAATAAGGAGGGCCCATTCAACATCACGGAAAACCTCATATGGATCCACACCTATGCTAACCTCTCTCAGCAAAGGATATAAAGAATCTTCAAGTTCCATTGCAACACCTGGGTCATTTCCACAAGGTCACCACCAGGCCTTAGACATAGCTGATCTTGATCTTACAAGATACACAACAAAATCTTAGAATGACCAGACTTTGAAGATGGGCAGAATATTTTGACTAGATGAGTTGGAAACTGAAAATTTCAATGCTGTATAAGAAGCTTTTATTTCTTCAAAAAGTGAAAATGAGAAATATTTTTTATAATAATAACTTGAACAAAAGTTTGTCTGTCTGTCTTTGGTCCAAGGGTAAGTTGTAGCACTTATGATGATGATGACCTGGGTTCTAAATCCAGTGGGCATGTTAATCCAGTTAAAGTGTAATCTGACTTATTAATAGTAAATGTGTGGTATCATTTCTAGTATGCACAGTAACTCTCTTAATACCCATGTAATGTATTTCTGAAATCCATCTAGTTATATTTTCAGTGGTGAAATTCTACCAATTCCCTTTGAGTTTTCATAGAGTAATAGCGCATCTTGTTGAGTATGAGGAAATAATCCTCATCTATAAGTATACCCTCGATACTGAAACTTATATCTTCCTTTTAAGACCTCCTTGATATTACATGTAGTGTTTTTCACCTTCTGTGTACTATACCTTTTTTGAACTTCTCTAGGCAATTACTCTTCTTTGGATTGAAACTTAAAGATTATTTTTATAACCCCTTCCTTCACTTGGACTTTAAAATCTTCCAACATATTTATTCTCACTTCTGATTTTAAGTCCATGGTACTTTTTCTGATAAATCTTACTTAAATAATTTTTATATAAAAATAATTTATATAACCTTTGAACTTTGAAGTATAATAAGAAATACTTTGCTCCTTATCCTTAGCTAGTTGCTAGTATAATTCCTTTGATCCTTTTTCATAAAATGTGATATTTGAAGTAAGGCGACCTTTTGTTATGCCTTTTGTTATATATGTTATAACAGTATTTGGTATTATTAATGGTCCCTTTGACCTCTTCCAATTATTGCGATTCTGCTAATACCATCGATTTACTCGTTTAATTTATTTGATTCCTTGATCTTGTGAAAGGTCTTTCCTTTCATATACTTGTTATTTGTTGGAAATATAATTCATGGTCTTTCCTTTACATTTATTCATTGTAGATGTTTGGTGGACAAACTATGGAAGGAGTCCTAAAGTTCCAAAAACTTGCCATTCGGGCACTTAATCAAACTTGCAGCTCTTCATTGTGTGAGCACAACTAGAGTGTCTTTTAAAAAATACACTCCAAAAAGTGTAACAAGTTAGAAATGTTCAAATTAAATTTTCTTTTATAATTTCATTAACTTTAATTTATGCCAATGGGCCATCATCCTTTGATTACAAATGGCCCTCATACAGGTTAGATGTCCACCGCCTTAATGAGATGGTTTATGTTTACCACAATTTCAGGCTGTGGGTGAATGTAGTGGATAGTCCCCATTCACTATAATTTGACAGAAAAATTCTGCAATGTATAAGAATATAATGCATAATAAATAATTGATTAAATGATGATTACGGTGAGACTCGTGATAGTGGACATATATGCATTGACTAGTAACGAGGTAAAAGGTATGTCCTTTAACCTTTCATTTAGCTTTATTATTATTATTATTATTGTGTTTGTTCCATTGCCACCCTCTCAAGGAATGCTTTGTCCTGAAAGCATAATAAAGAGGATTCTCTTTGGCTAAGCATGTTATCTTGATGGCATCATCTTCGTGTTTGTTTGGTTGTAAGGGTTTGACTTTGGTCTTGCTCTAAGCACTGGCAAGGTTCCTTTGTAGGATGTGCATCATATCTTGAAGTCTTTGGACCTGTTTGTTAAAGGAGAACTCTTGATGCTTCTTGGTTGCATCTTTGACTTGCTTCCATTGTTGTATACATGTTTGTACTTCATGCATTTTTTTCCTTTTTGGTAAGTCAAATTTCATGAGAGTGGACCCCTTTGCACCATATAATTTGTAATGTTGATCTTGCCAATTAAACTCCATGAACTGTTCATCAAGGTTTGTGGTATAAGTTCCCAACCGCATCAACCATTCCGTGCCTAGCACCATATCCAGTTCTTTGAGTGGTAGCACATAAAGTCTTGTTTGTAGCTTCAGTTCTAGTATTTGAACTGATACTTTATGACATCTTCCTTCTTCTTTGACTTTTTTTCCATCTGCAACCGTAATTGTGAGGTCCTTGGTGGGGTACACAAAAATGTTTAGTTGTTAATTGTGAGGTCCTTAGTGGAGTACACAAAAACGTTTAGTTGTTTAACAACCTTGATGTCTATACAATTATGATTACTACTAGAATCTATGAGTATCCTTAAACTTTGATTTTTTATGAATCCTTTAAGCTTCAAGGTCTTGGGTTATGATTTCTTGGTCATGATTGCAAGTGGAACTATAAAATTGCTTGCCCCTTTTATTGGAACATGGATCTTATTAGTCTTCCTGAGATGAGGCGGAATATTCCTTCTAGGTGGTTCTTGTGTTTGTTCCTTACGAGAAATAGTTGCTTGTTTAGATTCATCATTCTCATTCGTCATGGTCAAAATCTAAGTTGTATGCTGTAGTGATTTCCTTTTATGGGTTCGGTACTTCTACTTGCTTTCCATCCATTATTCTATAGTAGTGTAAAGACATGTCTTCAAATCTATGAACTGGAATCCAATTCTTACCACATCGACGACAATTGTTTTTCTTCCTTTTATATTTTTCTGAATGGGAATATTTAATATAGTTGTAAATAGTTTCCTTCTTTGGAGAATCGAAAACTACCTCTTGTTAACTAATCAAATTTCTTTCAATCATTTTTTCCATACTCCTAGCTTCAATCAAGTTCTTAGGTTTTGATAGCCTTAACTCACTATGGATAATAGCTTTTAACATAAAAATATATATCTTCAGTAGTTATTCATTTGTTAGATCAAGAGATCTAGTTGCAAGAACTTCTCATTCATGGGTATATTCGTTTATGGTTCCCATTTGTTGTAAATGGGCAAACCTGGTATAGGTGTCATCTTCTTCATCGTCATGGAACATCTTAAGGAGATCCTTTGTGACCATTTGCCAATTAACTGAGAAACCAATGGTTTTTTTGTACCAACATGTGAACCAATCATAAGCATCGCCTTCAAAATATAAAGATGCCATCGATATCTTTTTTAATTCACTAGAAGGGGGTTCCTAGAAAAAAATCCCTCAATTTTATTAACCCACAGCCTTTCGTTCATCCAATCCATCGTATTTAGGTATTTCAATTTTGGTTTTATTTAAATAACTTGTGTTATCTAGGTATCTCTGATAATGTGTGTTTGGCAGTTTTGGGCTAGGTCGCAATCTTTGTTGTATTAGGGGTTGTGTAAATAACGCATCTATCCTTTTGGTTAGCTAGTCAATCCTTTCACTGTGATCATTAAGTACCCTGGTTGTTTCATCCCTATCATTGTTTCTTAATCTTAATAGGGTTTTCCATTGAGTCCCGCACTCTTTTGTTATCATGTTAAGACTCTCTCTAAATGTTTTAGACATCTCTTCCATTATTTTGTTAAGATTGTCTCTAAATATTTTAGATGTATCTTCTATTATTCTATCAATTTTTTCTCCTAATTCTCTTTGTTCATCTCCTAACGCTTTTGGTCCTTTCTCAGCATCCCCGAGACAGTGTCTTATGCAAGTTTACAATGGTTAACCTCGGCATGTAGTGCAAGTTTACAATGGTTAACCTCGGCATGTAGTTCTTCATTGCTTACCATCTTGGGTTTTTCTTTTTTTTTTGTAAAACCCACTTTAATATGTTTCTTTGAAAATGATTATTTTTTAAATAATGAGGTTTTTAAAATTTTCTTTAATAACCCTGTTACCAACTTGTTTGTACCATAGTTGGATTATCTGAAGAGCCGCCATTTGACAAACATGATAAGTGTTTGACTCCAGTGTATCGAATGATCCAACATTTGTGACTAGCCAGTTTTGTTTTTGAGTCAACATGACCATGGCCCCATGGGGGTTTGTAATAAAGTGTGCTAGTAGGATCTGAGTGTCTCGGTTCCCCATGACTTGATTAAGCAACTAAGGTATTCCAGGGAGTTTTTTCCCTTGTCAATTATACTTTGTTTATAGCTGAGCTATAATCGATGAGGTTTTCTCCCGCTCCTCCAAAGCTGGAATGCCCGATTTTGAAAATTTTAGCCATGGGGGGTTATTAGAGTCCAACTAATGTATATAATCCTACTAGACACTATTAGAATAGGTTTTGGTCATGTCCCAAGTCTCTAGGACTCTCAGAAAAATTTCGAAAAAATTTTACCGGGTCCGTCGAGTTTGGGTTTTTTAATTATTTTTTAAATTTAATAAATTTCTCTATAGTTTAAATAGAGAAATAATAATTTGTAATATGTCAGTCGTCCGGGGTCCGAATTCAGTGGTTGATGGCTCGTTTCATAAGCCAAAAATCACACATGACCTATGGATCGGCTAACCCTAAGTTTCAGACAATTATTTGGCCTCATAATTAATATTTTCTCAAAAAATCAAAAAATGAGAAATATTAATTAAAATATTCAAAAAATAATAAATTGGAGATAATTTAAATCTCTCCAAAAAAGGCCAAATTGAATAAAGTAAAAGTCAAAATGACATGGCAAAAATCATTTATGATGATTGGAATCTTCACCCACCTGATTCAGATCAGTTTCGGAGCACTGGGAGTGATCGACAGTTGAGAAATTCGCCCACCTTCATGCAAATTCGTTTTTGTGATTTGGCAATCGATTAATGGGTTGTTGGATTATGAGATCAATGCATGTGGGGCTCCTTCCTCAAATTATGGGCTCCAAACTCAAGTTTAAAGATGAGTTAAGACTCCAAGCTCGATTTGGTTGGTGTTGACATGGATTTGATTGGTTTTTGATGGAGTTTTTGGCTCTCTTCATCACCAATTCGAATTAAGGTTTTAGCATTGAGTTTTGTTATATAAGAGAGGCCATTTGGGCTTTCTCTTCATGGAGATTTTGAGCATGAACACTCTGCCAAAATATTGTTGTAATATCTGTTTAATATTGAATAAAGTTTAGACTTTGGAGGTCCATGCTGGAGCAAGTTGGGATGTTCTTCACATTGTTGATGATATCTCTTTCATTTGTTTATTGTTCATGCAATCTCATTATCAGATGTATGTTTTAACTTTGATTAGAAATACATCTTTCGGTTTTTGTATGCTTCATAACAAGTTTTTTTGCAGAGATTTCCCGAGGTGGAGAAAGGCTTATTAAAGACTAAGTCACTCTTCACTTAACAGTGGTTCTTGGTATCTAATCAATTTGTCTTGTAGGTCTTCAAGCTCTTCTCTCATTTTCAAAGGAAGAAACTTTCAAGTAGGAGTTTTTGGCCTCTTCCTCCATCAACACATTTTCAAAACAAACCTTGGTTACCTAGCTTTGAGCTTCTTTTCTTCTAGCTCCCATTTTGCTCCTTGTTTTCTCCTTTCCTTGACATCCATGCTTTCGATCACCTTCCTCTTCCATTCATTTTTCATTGCCTTTGTCTTCAACACTCTTTCTCCCTCTCGTTTTGCCCTAGATTCAATTTCTCCCTTTCGTTTTGCCCTAGATCCATCTTTTTTCTCATCCATTTTGCTTTTGCCCATCTTCCCAAGCTCATCTTCCATTTCACCTTTGTCTTCAAGGCTCCTTTCGTCCATCATAAAGAGCCCTAAAACAAGCCCAAAACACCAAAATCGAATTGTATGAGTTAGTTTGTAGTTTCATTCTTAGCTTGCAAAAGAAATTTGTTAGATTTAGATCTCTAGTATTATTGCTTCTCATTCATCATCTTATGCATTGAAAAGTTAGATCTTAGAAGCATTCTTTGTTTAATTTCAGTTTCCATTTGAAAGATAGAAAATTTTTCATAAAAAATATTTCAAATTTTTATACTTTAGATCTCTTTCCCCCTACATTCTAAGAGTTTGTTGTTCGCTGGTCCGTTTCATCATAGTTAAGGTTTTATGTCAAAATCTCATACATTTCACATTTTAGAGTTAAATTTTTAAATCTAGACTTAACTAGTTTCAAGTTTGTTTCATTTTCCTAATGATTAACGGGTGCATTGTTGAGTTGTTTTGAGACTTGTGTAGGTGTTTTGAAAGAGAAGAGAACTTGAAAAGCTTTCAAGAAGCAATATCCAAGAAGGAGCCAAAGAGAAGCTCAAGTGAATTTTGAACCAAGGAGAAGTGCAAACCATGAATGTCATTTGAAATAAACCACTATCCTTTGTACAAACTCATAAGAGTTTTCACCTTTTTTCATTCAAGTTTTATTTCTTCAAAGTCCTTCAAGGTTTTAAAACCCAAGGCATTTGTAATCTCATAATAAAATTTCAAGTGGAGGAGTCCTCCACTTTTTTGGTTTCTTCCCCATTTAGGGAAGAGTGTGGTGTTTGGTTAAGTTAGATCTTTCAGTTTTTTGCTTTAGAGTAGTTTATTTTCATCTTGTCGCTTCTCTTTCAAGTTTTGACCAGAGTAAGCTAACTTTGGGATTGTATCCCAAAGGCCACATAGTTTTGTGGTAGCTTCTTGTTCCCCCATCAGCATCTTGTGGACATCCAGCTAGCTGGAAGGTTTCCAGGACTGACGGTTCTAGTGATTAGCCTTGTTTGGAGGTTGATCCCACTTTAGAATAAATCTGCTTGGTAGAACACTAGATTTTGTTTTCTATTATCTTCAATGCATCTTTCTTTGTGGTTATCTTTATTTTTCAGTCATTTTTCAGTTTCATTTACTTCTTTAAGTTTCACAATCGCTTCACTTTTGCAATAAAACGAACAAAGCCTCTTAAACTTGGCCAAATCCAAGTCAAGAGCACTCTCTGTCGGAGAGCATATAGATTTGCACTTTCCCCTTGCATTAGGCATTTTAAAGTAGGAAGTCTCTTGAACTGTGGTCTTAAGACTAAGTCAAGAGCGCTCTCTGTCGGAGAGTTGAACAAGTGCTCCTAATAATAAAACACTTCAATCCACATTTCCCCCTTTAATTAATTTATCTTGCTCGTTTGTCCAACACCCGAATCCTCTGCCAACCGAAAACGGTTGGGCTAGTACTTAGAAAGGTGGAAGACTTGTTAAGCTCATAAGTGATAACTAATAAAACTTTCACCCCCATAACCAACCAATCCAGAGTTGAGCGATAAGATAAGTTCAGTGGGTAATCTCCTAGTTGGGGGCGTCGGGTTGCCATGTTCAGCCTCTAGTTTGCTGGTTAGCATTGCACGACCTGACTAGAGCACTGGGTGGTCCGACATGTCCTTGAATTGAGGCACTTGATACTATCTTTCCGGACACTCTCTTGATATCCTTGGTTTTATCCTAATAATCAAGACCACTAAAATCTTCAATTTACAAAGATAATCTGCATAACGATCTCACGAACGACACTTCTTCAAGACCCACACTTTCAGCATCACAGTCCTTACTTTTCTTTGACTCCATAAGGCACTGGTTATCTAAAAGTTTATATATTGATCAGGACCATTTATCCTTGTGTTTATTTCATCTTGTGAATGCTTTAGTGATTTGTCAAATCTTGAATCATACTGTCATCTTGTAATCTTATCTTGTAATGTGGATTGCTTATTATATGTTGTTCATCTTTATATATTTTTGGTCTCACCACAAGAAAACTCCTAAACAACACCCATCCGCATCATTTCACCAAAAAACACTTAAAAAACACAAGAGCCTTAGACAACTCTTTGTAGGAACTACCCCCCTTGGATTCGTTAGGAGTTAGCCTAAACGGAGGAGCTGGGATTTAGGTGACAGTACCTAGCTCATTGCTTGCCCTCAAGGCCACACCTCTCCCCACTTTTAGTGAAGAGACAACTTTCGAAAGATTTCCGCTGCTGGTGTGCAATCTGGTGGACAACATCTTTGGCGCCGCTGCCGGGGACAAATCTTTTTGTTTCTGGACGACCTTAATTTTTTCTAGTGTGTTTTACCTTTTTTGATAGATTATAAATCTGTCTGGCGACTCCACTGCCCCTTTTAGTTTTACTTTTGGTAGATTTTTTAGTTTAATCACTCTCTGAAATTAGACATGGATCCACCTAGCGACTCCACTATCAGTTAACACCTCAAGGTATTCAACTAGAAAAAATTCTGAAGGTTTGCTTAGTTTTATTCCTGAGTCTGAAAAGGTTTATAGGAGGAGATTAAACAAACTTGCTTCTCGCAAAATCCTTGAAAATCTTAGATCTGAGTCTATTTTAGACATCCATTATTTGTTTCAAGAAAATCTAGAAAATCAAGAAAATTTTGAAGAAAATAATTGTTTCCTTTCCACCATGGCTGAGTTTTTTACTCAACTAGACTTCACTCAGATAGCAGGTCAACCTCATGATATTCCCGAAAAAGATGTCGACAAACTCACAAGCTTCAACAACACTTATGCCTCTACTTCTGCTGAGCAACATATCAAAAATTTCAACAGACTTTGTGGTTCCTACCTCAAAGGCACTGATAAACATGAGGATGTTTACATGACCCTTTTTGCCATATCCTTAGAGGGCAAAGCTGGGAACTGGTACGACAATTTACCAGACAAATCTTTCACCACCAGCTTTCAAAACTGCTTTCCTCAACAAGTTTGGCAGCAAGAAGGAGCCTAGACACCTAGTTGCAACCTTAACTAGCATGAAGAAGACAGAAAATGAGACCATGGATGAATTCAATACTAAGTTCCAGGAGTTGTCAAACTCCATCCCTGAGACTTATGCACCTCCTGCAGCTTCATTACTGGACTACTACATAGAGGCACTGAGTGGTAAGATACAATATCAACTGAGAGATAAAGAACCTACTACTTTGGTTGAGGCTCAGAGTTTAGCTGTCAAGATTGACAAAAGCATGATGTCTTCCAGTGAGTCCAACATTTAGGGTTACTCCAGGTTTTCAATTCCTTCGAGAAGTAATGAACCAAAAGACAAGGATCCCTTATTAGTTATAAAAGAGACTCATGAAAAACAGATTTTGGAAATAAGAAGGGAAATGAAGAAAAACATGGAAGAAGCTGAGGCAAAACACCTTGCTCAGCTAAAGGAAATTCAAAGTCGGGTTATAAATGTCGAAAGGACTCAACCTCAACCTCAACCTCAACCTAGGGTTTTTGCTACAAAACAGAATTGGTAGAGAAAACCTCCCAACCATGAACAGAGGCCTCCAAATCAATTAGAGGCTGCTAACATGGTTGAGTCATACAAGCCTTTTTGTAGGGCATGCAGAGATTTCCGCGAGGAATCTGGTGCCACTATGCATGTTTTGTTCAAGAGCATGGTTATCCTGAGGGATGTGGCCCTAGTACTTCATCAGACGAGCCTGTTTTTATCAACCATGTGGGAAATAACTATGAAAACCTCAATGTGACTCAAGCCAACCAGGGTTATCAACAGATTGATTATATGACTCAACTCTACGGTGAGATGCCACCCAGTATCAACAACAGCCAGAGATTCAAGGGAAATACTTATCAAAAGAAACCGAAGGAGGGACCTTCTACTCAAACTGCTCCTAAGGTAACAGTTCTGTTATCACACCATAGTAGCAGGGCTACTATTCTTGTACAGCAGATATCTGCACATTCCAGAGCTTCCTTTATTCCAGAGCATGGCTATATATTTTGGATCACTCATGATCAGAGCAGTACATTATTCAGATTTTATGACCTTGTGTCAAGGCTGAGCCTTGAGAGTTCGGATTTGATGACTGATGTGACCACTTATCCCATTACAGTTTCAGTTCAGTGCCTAGAGATGTACTTCAGCAGTGTTTCAGATGATGCATGATGATTGCTATTATGATGATGTTGTATGATCTATGGATATGTTCTCACTGACTGTGGATTATTAGCTTGTTGATTTAGTCATGATTATAGCATGTGCTTGGTATATTATTCCTGATGTGGCAAACTACTTAAAATGAACTGTAAACCTTAAAATGGACAATTGCTTGCACTTTTAGGTCATCTAACAAGACTTACTGGTATTTCACCTTACATAGACATGGTCTTTCCCGACACCAGTTGTCTGCTAGTGTAGGCTCCATATCCATTTGTCTCCATCCATACATGACCTTCCTGTTTGACTTTAAACCCTGACTTATCTCATTTGACTTTCTGATACTGAGGACTTCCCTATTTTTCTACCTCTGTGTTTGGACCGCATCCCTGTTTATTCAGTGTCTCGGCTCTGAGTTGGTGACAGAACTTGCCTTTGGTGAGTTGGATTGTAGGCCTTGGCTCGAACTCCCCCTAGTCACTTGAGAGGTTGTTGGCTAAAACTGAAAGCTCATGTTCTACCTGTGGAAACTAAATAAATTCGCCCATGGAAACAAAAAAGGGCAAGAGCAATGAAAAGCTAAAAATACTCCTCGAAGAGTATAAAGAAAGGTCCAAAAAGCAATAGTTCTTAAAAGCTTTATCTAAACAATTGCTGACCTTGTGAATATATAAAAAACATGCCCTGGATGCAAGCTGCAACTAGTTGTGCTTCTCAGCACATCTGAAATCCGAAGGGTTATGTAGGCCAAAAAGGCCATGGAAATAAATTGAATGATCCTAATGAACTTGGATCAACTTGATGTAGACATGATGCCTAAGTTGAATAAGCACTCTCTAAACAACTTATCCATTTGTGAGGCACAGCCATTCCCCGTGTTCTTTTGTCCAGCACAGAGTTTGTAGTTTCCCCCTTCTCCCAGTCCAAAGTATTTTTAAGTTAAGTTAGACAAGTCAAACCCTTGGCCCAACCTTGCTCCTAGCCTTCATCCTTCACTAGCAGTTTGACCATGTCCAATGGGTAAGTTTGTCATTTGAAATAGGGTGCAAGTAATTTTATATAATCACGGAATATATTAACTTGATTAATGCCACTGAATGGAATTTATACTTTGAGCTTAGCTATGAAGTGATTAAAGAAGCATTGTCTTAGTCTACTGATGTGATTTATCCTTGATTATATATATTCTTGGGATCCGTGATGATATGGACCATGTATGATGATTATTGGTGATGATTTATGGTCCCACATGTTTGATGATGATATCATATGATGGACATATGATACAGATGATGTTTGATCCAGTTCAGCAGGTTATTATTATTACAGATCAGCAGATTATACATTGTCCGTATATGGTGGACCCTACAGCTGGCCCATTAGGGCAACCCAGGGTGTATGAGTACTCATTCCTAGTGGATTTGGGTCTTCTGGATCCATTGAGACACTTATCTTTCAGTTCCGGGCACTTCTGACAGTGATTGATGCAGTTTTACACTTGTTGACCAGATTTGGGGCTGATTTCCCAGCCTGAGCAGCAGGGGCCCCGAGAGGCCAGTTCACCTAGGGCGCTGATGATGGAGGGGGTGGTCCAGCCACTTGTTATTACCATTTATCCCCCCTCCCGGAGAGCCTGGTGGGCTCAGATGGACAGCGCTAGCACCCTAGGAGGCAGTTTTGGCACTTTCACAGTTCCCGAGGCAGTTAAAAAATGGGATAAAGTGGTCACTGAGGAAATCGATTTGGGCAATTGAGGCAAGGTTTTGGCATTTGGTTTTCACAGAGGTCTTCCAGGGTGGCATCACTACCTTCCAGCCAGTTTTCACCATGTGGGTATGCCCGGATTGATCACAGGAGGACATTTACTGCTTGACTGTCATGGATTCTGAGGACAGTTTTGGTCATTATTATTATATTGGACATATTTTATTATTTCATTGTGCCTTGGGGTGAGCTAGCAAGGATTCATACCTCCTAGCCCCACCATGTGCTTATTTTATCATGTCCTAGTCATCATGAGATGGATTATTGTACTTTATACCCCTCTTGTGGGATGACGTCACCCTCTATTGTACCATTTAGTGAGGGCGCTATCATTATATGGGTGATCCATGTGATATATGGTTATGATTTGTTATTAGCCATTGATTATGTTGTGAGATCTTTTAATCTCAACCACTCATTTCAAAAAGTGGTTTTGAGATCTAGGGTTTTGGTCTTTATTATCCTATATAAGGAGGAGACCCCCTCATTGTAAAACTCATCTAGAGATTTTTGGCTCTTGGCTCTTGGAATAAAATTTCTATCTTTTGGAGTACATGCTTGGATTGGAGTGGATGTTGGTTGTTTCGATTGTAAATGCTATTGTCCATTGCACTGGAGGATCTATTGTAGCTATCTTGCGTATTTGCCATACTTTATTTGCAGGTTGAGAGGGCGACTTTGACAAGTGCGAATTGGTGGGGAGGCTTGCCCTTCAAGCTTGGAAGAAGTCGTTTTGGGTTTGACAGGGAGTGGTTTTGCCTTTGTGTCAACTATTCTATGTTTTTCTCTCTCTTGCTTGCATCTACCTTCAATTTGTTAAACTAATTGATGCTTTGCTCCTTGGATTGACAGGTTAGAAGGAATTACATGTGGCTTGGAAAAATCGATTTGGCAAGAGGGCTTCAACAATTCTCCATTTGATCTTTGGCAAAGTAATCCTCGTCTCAACTAGCATTCATCTCTTCATCCAGGTATGTCCCAAGAGGTATGATTTTCTCTTCCTTAAATCATCCATAATTTCTAGATCACAAAAACCCTAATCAAATTAAAACCCTTGATTTTGGTATTTCTTAGATCTACTTAGATCTAGCCCTCAATTTGAAAAGTTATTGAAAACCCACCTCTATAGCATCCACCCCTAGTTGGATCTATAGTTGGGTGGTGATTGGCTAAGAATTGACCCATTTTCTAAGACAAAAAGCTCTCCTTGACCTAAAGCGCACTTCCTTGAGGGAGGCTTGTTGGGCTAGATCTAGCACATGGGTATGTGAGATCCCGTTTGATTTGACAACTAGACACTTGATAACACATACCCATATCCTTACTTTGGTGAAAACTACCTTGTGGACATCTCTCCATGTTTTGAGGGGTTGAAACCCCCCTTTGACCTCATTGGTAACTTAAAACTTAGATCTACTAAGATCTACCCATTGGATTCACTTGAAACTTTGAACATGCATAGATCGGGGTATTAGCATCCCGGATCTACATTTTGGTGGCCATTGGACTTGGTTTGGTCCACCAAAACCACTTTTTGCCTCTCCTTGAGAAAGTCGCACCCCTTGGGAATTTTGAGTTGGACCACTTCTAGGAAGTGGGTGTTGGAGATTTTTGTGGATTTGGATTGCTCATGCCTTGAAACCTAGGTCTAGACTATCCTTTTGTCCCGATCCACCTTGGGGATTGCATTCCTTGTTTTAAGGGATTGTGGTCCACTTTTGGTCATTACCTAAAAACCTAGATCTAGTAAAATCCAACCATTGGATCTCATCCAAACCACTTGACTTGGTTTCTAGGTGTCCCGATCTACACTTTGACATCCTTCTTGACCCCATTAGCCCATCCAACAAGGCACTAGTCCTTCTCCAAGCAAGGCGCACTTCTTGGGATTAGTGTCAAACCCTAGATCTAACACATGGGTAACCCTAGAACCAACTCTAACTTCTAGATCTAACCTAGATCTAGCCTATAGTACCATCTTCACACTTAGCTTCACCTTGTGGGCCCACTTAAAACCATTTCACACTTCCCAAGGCAATAAGACCCACTTGTGTAAACACATGGTACTATACTTAATAATCATACCCAATCAAGTGGCCTAAACCATACATAGGTTGAAACACTAACTATCCTTGTACCACCTTCAACCATGCCCTAAACATTAGGTCCACTTAGATTTGCATTGGTTTCCGTAACTCATCATTCATTCACCTTTGAAACCTTTGCTCGGGTCCAATCAACTGCGATTGGGGTATAGGGTCTCCCCCTTGGTCTAGTTATACCTTGACCTAAAGCGAAGAGTGCCTCGGTTGACGTGACTCCCACATTGCATTGGGAACCGTGGCATCTCTTAGGTCACCTCTTTAGTTGCCTAACTCCTCTACCGTCCCGGATGGGATACCTTTAGGGGCAACTACAAGTTGTGTGATAACATTTTTGGCGCCGCTGCCGGGGAGGTAGAGGCTTACCTTGGTTCAACACACCTTTGTGTCTCACTCTCTCCCTGCACTTTAAACGACATACATCTTGGTAGAAGAGTTTTTAAAATCTACCTGGCGACTCCACATAAGCGACTCCACTGGTGATCGATCCTATCGTTATCTAGAACCCATGGGGTGCATCATTTGGTACTTAGGTTCTTGATTTAAAAATAAAAATAAAAAAATAAATAAAATAATCCATGGCTGCTTCTGAGCGGCCTAGAACTTTCGGACGATTAAAAGTCTTTGACTTCTCAAAAATTATTGGGTATCCTCATCATATCCCTCATCAAGCCCGTGAAAGGTTGCCTAAATTCGATGGAAGTTATGAAATCTCTGCCGAAAGACACCTTGAGCTTTTTAGGGAAATTATTAAAGATTTATCCATAACCCATGAGGATGTGTGTATGAAACTATTGGCTTCGTCCTTCAAAGAAAGAGCTGAGATCTGGTTCTTAGATTTGAAGCCCAGTAGCATTTCCGGGTATGACATGTTTGAGCAAAGTTTCTTAGAAAGATGGGGAAGTGAATTCGATGATATATATTTTTCAAATCAAAACCTTCCCCTTTTTGATCCTATTGTTGAATCTGTTAATAATCAAGCATCAAGTGAATTGTCAACATCCGAAGATGACCCATCCTGCTCAATTTCTTTTGAGGATAAGTCTTCCACTTTTGAGTCGATTGATAGTCAAATCCATAATCATTGTATACATCATAAGTTTTCAAATTTCTTTTTAGGTAGCCCTAGTCTTGATCCGGAGGAAATTTCTGAGGATGAGCCTTTAGTCAGTCAGTCTATTGAAGTTCCTCCCTCAGAGAAACTCATTAATCGTTCCATATTTAATGATCATTCAATTCCTTATCACCTTATTGAAAGTGAAAACACCGACCAAGATCCTTTAGTGGTGATCTCTCGTGATCATTGTGCATTTAATCAAGATATTATAAATGAAAATGATCACCTATCCTCTTATAATTTTAATGATGAATCAATAGAAGGTCAATATCAAGATGAGGATGAATTAGGGAATCACACTAGATGCTCTAATCTGTTTTCCACTTCTTATAATGAGTCTTTAAATTTTTCCATCCTTAATCAAGATAACTTAGAGTTAGATAGTTATGGTCAATCTTGTCCTCAGGTTGTAAATATTAAACTTGATCAAAAGGTTAAAATCATTCCTAGAGTAAAGACTGCTTTCTTTTGTCAAAGTCCAAGGTCAAACTTGTTTATCCATTTGGGAGAATTTTCATATTTGCAATCCACCCTCCCTTCCCAACTCTTTCAATCATCTTTGGGTTGGTGCTCTAGTCATTTTTTTGCCTTGGAATTTTTCAATAGGAAGTATATGTATGATTGCATGTTTGGAGAAAAAGCACTTCATTCCCCTTTTCAGTCACCTTGGAACAATAATGCTTGTTGTCAAATTATCAATCATTCTTGGTGGCTAGAAAAGGTGTTTAAAGATCAATTTCATCTTTTCTCCATTTTTGAGCATCAAGTGGGCCTAGTTTTGATTTTTTGTCTTTTAAGCCTTGATTTGTCCCCACTTGGTTTTTATTTGATCATCAGTCCCAAGGGGAAACGAATTAAATATGCAAGTGAAGTGAATGAGGAAAGTAGTTTATTAAATCATATGCCTTGTATTTTTCCTCCATCCATGTTAAACAATAACTTGCATAAATTTTATGATCCTATCAGTTTTTGGATGGAGGATGGCTTCACTAGTCAGTCGTCTCCTCTGCATTATTTCATGTTGCACCACTCAAATCCTTCTTCAATTTCTGAACAAGTCAAGAAGATTGTGCTCTCAATTTCAATAATTTTTAATCCAATCTTGACTTGTTTCATCAATAAAAATCAAAGAAGAATCATTAATTTATTTGATGAATGGTTGCACTGGATTTATGATTTTACCTAACATTTGTGCTCACTGGTTAGAGTAGGGTAGGTAGGTATTGAATAAGCTCACTTGAGCAGTAGGATTTGTGTGATTTTTCTGTGTGCCGAGTATTGTCCCTTTTTCTTTTTCTTTTTTCTGCATGAGTTGAGTCTTGCTCCTTCCTAAGCTTGTCTCTTCTCCTGCATACATTTAAAAAAATTATAGTTGGCATTTCTATTGTTGGCTGCCTGTGCAAGTTGAGATTGCCTGATTTAAGAAGTTTTTCTTTTCCTCCTGCACAGTAAATAAAAATGATAATAATATATGCCATGTTAGTTTAAATTTATATTTTGACGCATTTTCAGTTTATTCTTTAGATTATTTTTCAGTTTTATTTTATATTTGTCCCATACATGCTCCATGATGGTATTCTAGTGTTTGTGAGAGCAGGAACAGGTGCAAGATAAAAGCTGAAAGCAAGGATGGTGCAGTACTGGATTGAAGATTGATGCAGAGCAGTTCGAGACCAGAGATTCTGAGGTTCTCAAGCGCTCTCTCCCTTAGAGCACTTGTCCCAGCTGGAGCCAGATGTTATCACACCATAGTAGCAGGGCTACTATTCTTGTACAGCAGATATCTGCACATTCCAGAGCTTCCTTTATTCCAGAGCATGGCTATATATTTTGGATCACTCATGATCAGAGCAGTACATTATTCAGATTTTATGACCTTGTGTCAAGGCTGAGCCTTGAGAGTTCGGATTTGATGACTGATGTGACCACTTATCCCATTACAGTTTCAGTTCAGTGCCTAGAGATGTACTTCAGCAGTGTTTCAGATGATGCATGATGATTGCTATTATGATGATGTTGTATGATCTATGGATATGTTCTCACTGACTGTGGATTATTAGCTTGTTGATTTAGTCATGATTATAGCATGTGCTTGGTATATTATTCCTGATGTGGCAAACTACTTAAAATGAACTGTAAACCTTAAAATGGACAATTGCTTGCACTTTTAGGTCATCTAACAAGACTTACTGGTATTTCACCTTACATAGACATGGTCTTTCCCGACACCAGTTGTCTGCTAGTGTAGGCTCCATATCCATTTGTCTCCATCCATACATGACCTTCCTGTTTGACTTTAAACCCTGACTTATCTCATTTGACTTTCTGATACTGAGGACTTCCCTATTTTTCTACCTCTGTGTTTGGACCGCATCCCTGTTTATTCAGTGTCTCGGCTCTGAGTTGGTGACAGAACTTGCCTTTGGTGAGTTGGATTGTAGGCCTTGGCTCGAACTCCCCCTAGTCACTTGAGAGGTTGTTGGCTAAAACTGAAAGCTCATGTTCTACCTGTGGAAACTAAATAAATTCGCCCATGGAAACAAAAAAGGGCAAGAGCAATGAAAAGCTAAAAATACTCCTCGAAGAGTATAAAGAAAGGTCCAAAAAGCAATAGTTCTTAAAAGCTTTATCTAAACAATTGCTGACCTTGTGAATATATAAAAAACATGCCCTGGATGCAAGCTGCAACTAGTTGTGCTTCTCAGCACATCTGAAATCCGAAGGGTTATGTAGGCCAAAAAGGCCATGGAAATAAATTGAATGATCCTAATGAACTTGGATCAACTTGATGTAGACATGATGCCTAAGTTGAATAAGCACTCTCTAAACAACTTATCCATTTGTGAGGCACAGCCATTCCCCGTGTTCTTTTGTCCAGCACAGAGTTTGTAGTTTCCCCCTTCTCCCAGTCCAAAGTATTTTTAAGTTAAGTTAGACAAGTCAAACCCTTGGCCCAACCTTGCTCCTAGCCTTCATCCTTCACTAGCAGTTTGACCATGTCCAATGGGTAAGTTTGTCATTTGAAATAGGGTGCAAGTAATTTTATATAATCACGGAATATATTAACTTGATTAATGCCACTGAATGGAATTTATACTTTGAGCTTAGCTATGAAGTGATTAAAGAAGCATTGTCTTAGTCTACTGATGTGATTTATCCTTGATTATATATATTCTTGGGATCCGCGATGATATGGACCATGTATGATGATTATTGGTGTTGATTTATGGTCCCACATGTTTGATGATGATATCATATGATGGACATATGATACAGATGATGTTTGATCCAGTTCAGCAGGTTATTATTATTACAGATCAGCAGATTATACATTGTCCGTATATGGTGGACCCTACAGCTGGCCCATTAGGGCAACCCAGGGTGTATGAGTACTCATTCCTAGTGGATTTGGGTCTTCTGGATCCATTGAGACACTTATCTTTCAGTTCCGGGCACTTCTGACAGTGATTGATGCAGTCTTACACTTGTTGACCAGATTTGGGGCTGATTTCCCAGCCTGAGCAGCAGGGGCCCCGAGAGGCCAGTTCACCTAGGGCGCTGATGATGGAGGGGGTGGTCCAGCCACTTGTTATTACCATTTATCCCCCCTCCCGGAGAGCCTGGTGGGCTCAGATGGACAGCGCTAGCACCCTAGGAGGCAGTTTTGGCACTTTCACAGTTCCCGAGGCAGTTAAAAAATGGGATAAAGTGGTCACTGAGGAAATCGATTTGGGCAATTGAGGCAAGGTTTTGGCATTTGGTTTTCACAGAGGTCTTCCAGGGTGGCATCACTACCTTCCAGCCAGTTTTCACCATGTGGGTATGCCCGGATTGATCACAGGAGGACATTTACTGCTTGACTGTCATGGATTCTGAGGACAGTTTTGGTCATTATTATTATATTGGACATATTTTATTATTTCATTGTGCCTTGGGGTGAGCTAGCAAGGATTCATACCTCCTAGCCCCACCATGTGCTTATTTTATCATGTCCTAGTCATCATGAGATGGATTATTGTACTTTATACCCCTCTTGTGGGATGACGTCACCCTCTATTGTACCATTTAGTGAGGGCGCTATCATTATATGGGTGATCCATGTGATATATGGTTATGATTTGTTATTAGCCATTGATTATGTTGTGAGATCTTTTAATCTCAACCACTCATTTCAAAAAGTGGTTTTGAGATCTAGGGTTTTGGTCTTTATTATCCTATATAAGGAGGAGACCCCCTCATTGTAAAACTCATCTAGAGATTTTTGGCTCTTGGCTCTTGGAATAAAATTTCTATCTTTTGGAGTACATGCTTGGATTGGAGTGGATGTTGGTTGTTTCGATTGTAAATGCTATTGTCCATTGCACTGGAGGATCTATTGTAGCTATCTTGCGTATTTGCCATACTTTATTTGCAGGTTGAGAGGGCGACTTTGACAAGTGCGAATTGGTGGGGAGGCTTGCCCTTCAAGCTTGGAAGAAGTCGTTTTGGGTTTGACAGGGAGTGGTTTTGCCTTTGTGTCAACTATTCTATGTTTTTCTCTCTCTTGCTTGCATCTACCTTCAATTTGTTAAACTAATTGATGCTTTGCTCCTTGGATTGACAGGTTAGAAGGAATTACATGTGGCTTGGAAAAATCGATTTGGCAAGAGGGCTTCAACAATTCTCCATTTGATCTTTGGCAAAGTAATCCTCGTCTCAACTAGCATTCATCTCTTCATCCAGGTATGTCCCAAGAGGTATGATTTTCTCTTCCTTAAATCATCCATAATTTCTAGATCACAAAAACCCTAATCAAATTAAAACCCTTGTTTTTGGTATTTCTTAGATCTACTTAGATCTAGCCCTCAATTTGAAAAGTTATTGAAAACCCACCTCTATAGCATCCACCCCTAGTTGGATCTATAGTTGGGTGGTGATTGGCTAAGAATTGACCCATTTTCTAAGACAAAAAGCTCTCCTTGACCTAAAGCGCACTTCCTTGAGGGAGGCTTGTTGGGCTAGATCTAGCACATGGGTATGTGAGATCCCGTTTGATTTGACAACTAGACACTTGATAACACATACCCATATCCTTACTTTGGTGAAAACTACCTTGTGGACATCTCTCCATGTTTTGAGGGGTTGAAACCCCCCTTTGACCTCATTGGTAACTTAAAACTTAGATCTACTAAGATCTACCCATTGGATTCACTTGAAACTTTGAACATGCATAGATCGGGGTATTAGCATCCCGGATCTACATTTTGGTGGCCATTGGACTTGGTTTGGTCCACCAAAACCACTTTTTGCCTCTCCTTGAGAAAGTCGCACCCCTTGGGAATTTTGAGTTGGACCACTTCTAGGAAGTGGGTGTTGGAGATTTTTGTGGATTTGGATTGCTCATGCCTTGAAACCTAGGTCTAGACTATCCTTTTGTCCCGATCCACCTTGGGGATTGCATTCCTTGTTTTAAGGGATTGTGGTCCACTTTTGGTCATTACCTAAAAACCTAGATCTAGTAAAATCCAACCATTGGATCTCATCCAAACCACTTGACTTGGTTTCTAGGTGTCCCGATCTACACTTTGACATCCTTCTTGACCCCATTAGCCCATCCAACAAGGCACTAGTCCTTCTCCAAGCAAGGCGCACTTCTTGGGATTAGTGTCAAACCCTAGATCTAACACATGGGTAACCCTAGAACCAACTCTAACTTCTAGATCTAACCTAGATCTAGCCTATAGTACCATCTTCACACTTAGCTTCACCTTGTGGGCCCACTTAAAACCATTTCACACTTCCCAAGGCAATAAGACCCACTTGTGTAAACACATGGTACTATACTTAATAATCATACCCAATCAAGTGGCCTAAACCATCCATAGGTTGAAACACTAACTATCCTTGTACCACCTTCAACCATGCCCTAAACATTAGGTCCACTTAGACTTGCATTGGTTTCCGTAACTCATCATTCATTCACCTTTGAAACCTTTGCTCGGGTCCAATCAACTGCGATTGGGGTATAGGGTCTCCCCCTTGGTCTAGTTATACCTTGACCTAAAGCGAAGAGTGCCTCGGTTGACGTGACTCCCACATTGCATTGGGAACCGTGGCATCTCTTAGGTCACCTCTTTAGTTGCCTAACTCCTCTACCGTCCCGGATGGGATACCTTTAGGGGCAACTACAAGTTGTGTGATAACATTTTTGGCGCCGCTGCCGGGGAGGTAGAGGCTTACCTTGGTTCAACACACCTTTGTGTCTCACTCTCTCCCTGCACTTTAAACGACATACATCTTGGTAGAAGAGTTTTTAAAATCTACCTGGCGACTCCACATAAGCGACTCCACTGGTGATCGATCCTATCGTTATCTAGAACCCATGGGGTGCATCATTTGGTACTTAGGTTCTTGATTTAAAAATAAAAATAAAAAAATAAATAAAATAATCCATGGCTGCTTCTGAGCGGCCTAGAACTTTCGGACGATTAAAAGTCTTTGACTTCTCAAAAATTATTGGGTATCCTCATCATATCCCTCATCAAGCCCGTGAAAGGTTGCCTAAATTCGATGGAAGTTATGAAATCTCTGCCGAAAGACACCTTGAGCTTTTTAGGGAAATTATTAAAGATTTATCCATAACCCATGAGGATGTGTGTATGAAACTATTGGCTTCGTCCTTCAAAGAAAGAGCTGAGATCTGGTTCTTAGATTTGAAGCCCAGTAGCATTTCCGGGTATGACATGTTTGAGCAAAGTTTCTTAGAAAGATGGGGAAGTGAATTCGATGATATATATTTTTCAAATCAAAACCTTCCCCTTTTTGATCCTATTGTTGAATCTGTTAATAATCAAGCATCAAGTGAATTGTCAACATCCGAAGATGACCCATCCTGCTCAATTTCTTTTGAGGATAAGTCTTCCACTTTTGAGTCGATTGATAGTCAAATCCATAATCATTGTATACATCATAAGTTTTCAAATTTCTTTTTAGGTAGCCCTAGTCTTGATCCGGAGGAAATTTCTGAGGATGAGCCTTTAGTCAGTCAGTCTATTGAAGTTCCTCCCTCAGAGAAACTCATTAATCGTTCCATATTTAATGATCATTCAATTCCTTATCACCTTATTGAAAGTGAAAACACCGACCAAGATCCTTTAGTGGTGATCTCTCGTGATCATTGTGCATTTAATCAAGATATTATAAATGAAAATGATCACCTATCCTCTTATAATTTTAATGATGAATCAATAGAAGGTCAATATCAAGATGAGGATGAATTAGGGAATCACACTAGATGCTCTAATCTGTTTTCCACTTCTTATAATGAGTCTTTAAATTTTTCCATCCTTAATCAAGATAACTTAGAGTTAGATAGTTATGGTCAATCTTGTCCTCAGGTTGTAAATATTAAACTTGATCAAAAGGTTAAAATCATTCCTAGAGTAAAGACTGCTTTCTTTTGTCAAAGTCCAAGGTCAAACTTGTTTATCCATTTGGGAGAATTTTCATATTTGCAATCCACCCTCCCTTCCCAACTCTTTCAATCATCTTTGGGTTGGTGCTCTAGTCATTTTTTTGCCTTGGAATTTTTCAATAGGAAGTATATGTATGATTGCATGTTTGGAGAAAAAGCACTTCATTCCCCTTTTCAGTCACCTTGGAACAATAATGCTTGTTGTCAAATTATCAATCATTCTTGGTGGCTAGAAAAGGTGTTTAAAGATCAATTTCATCTTTTCTCCATTTTTGAGCATCAAGTGGGCCTAGTTTTGATTTTTTGTCTTTTAAGCCTTGATTTGTCCCCACTTGGTTTTTATTTGATCATCAGTCCCAAGGGGAAACGAATTAAATATGCAAGTGAAGTGAATGAGGAAAGTAGTTTATTAAATCATATGCCTTGTATTTTTCCTCCATCCATGTTAAACAATAACTTGCATAAATTTTATGATCCTATCAGTTTTTGGATGGAGGATGGCTTCACTAGTCAGTCGTCTCCTCTGCATTATTTCATGTTGCACCACTCAAATCCTTCTTCAATTTCTGAACAAGTCAAGAAGATTGTGCTCTCAATTTCAATAATTTTTAATCCAATCTTGACTTGTTTCATCAATAAAAATCAAAGAAGAATCATTAATTTATTTGATGAATGGTTGCACTGGATTTATGATTTTACCTAACATTTGTGCTCACTGGTTAGAGTAGGGTAGGTAGGTATTGAATAAGCTCACTTGAGCAGTAGGATTTGTGTGATTTTTCTGTGTGCCGAGTATTGTCCCTTTTTCTTTTTCTTTTTTCTGCATGAGTTGAGTCTTGCTCCTTCCTAAGCTTGTCTCTTCTCCTGCATACATTTAAAAAAATTATAGTTAGCATTTCTATTGTTGGCTGCCTGTGCAAGTTGAGATTGCCTGATTTAAGAAGTTTTTCTTTTCCTCCTGCACAGTAAATAAAAATGATAATAATATATGCCATGTTAGTTTAAATTTATATTTTGACGCATTTTCAGTTTATTCTTTAGATTATTTTTCAGTTTTATTTTATATTTGTCCCATACATGCTCCATGATGGTATTCTAGTGTTTGTGAGAGCAGGAACAGGTGCAAGATAAAAGCTGAAAGCAAGGATGGTGCAGTACTGGATTGAAGATTGATGCAGAGCAGTTCGAGACCAGAGATTCTGAGGTTCTCAAGCGCTCTCTCCCTTAGAGCACTTGTCCCAGCTGGAGCCAGATGTTATCACACCATAGTAGCAGGGCTACTATTCTTGTACAGCAGATATCTGCACATTCCAGAGCTTCCTTTATTCCAGAGCATGGCTATATATTTTGGATCACTCATGATCAGAGCAGTACATTATTCAGATTTTATGACCTTGTGTCAAGGCTGAGCCTTGAGAGTTCGGATTTGATGACTGATGTGACCACTTATCCCATTACAGTTTCAGTTCAGTGCCTAGAGATGTACTTCAGCAGTGTTTCAGATGATGCATGATGATTGCTATTATGATGATGTTGTATGATCTATGGATATGTTCTCACTGACTGTGGATTATTAGCTTGTTGATTTAGTCATGATTATAGCATGTGCTTGGTATATTATTCCTGATGTGGCAAACTACTTAAAATGAACTGTAAACCTTAAAATGGACAATTGCTTGCACTTTTAGGTCATCTAACAAGACTTACTGGTATTTCACCTTACATAGACATGGTCTTTCCCGACACCAGTTGTCTGCTAGTGTAGGCTCCATATCCATTTGTCTCCATCCATACATGACCTTCCTGTTTGACTTTAAACCCTGACTTATCTCATTTGACTTTCTGATACTGAGGACTTCCCTATTTTTCTACCTCTGTGTTTGGACCGCATCCCTGTTTATTCAGTGTCTCGGCTCTGAGTTGGTGACAGAACTTGCCTTTGGTGAGTTGGATTGTAGGCCTTGGCTCGAACTCCCCCTAGTCACTTGAGAGGTTGTTGGCTAAAACTGAAAGCTCATGTTCTACCTGTGGAAACTAAATAAATTCGCCCATGGAAACAAAAAAGGGCAAGAGCAATGAAAAGCTAAAAATACTCCTCGAAGAGTATAAAGAAAGGTCCAAAAAGCAATAGTTCTTAAAAGCTTTATCTAAACAATTGCTGACCTTGTGAATATATAAAAAACATGCCCTGGATGCAAGCTGCAACTAGTTGTGCTTCTCAGCACATCTGAAATCCGAAGGGTTATGTAGGCCAAAAAGGCCATGGAAATAAATTGAATGATCCTAATGAACTTGGATCAACTTGATGTAGACATGATGCCTAAGTTGAATAAGCACTCTCTAAACAACTTATCCATTTGTGAGGCACAGCCATTCCCCGTGTTCTTTTGTCCAGCACAGAGTTTGTAGTTTCCCCCTTCTCCCAGTCCAAAGTATTTTTAAGTTAAGTTAGACAAGTCAAACCCTTGGCCCAACCTTGCTCCTAGCCTTCATCCTTCACTAGCAGTTTGACCATGTCCAATGGGTAAGTTTGTCATTTGAAATAGGGTGCAAGTAATTTTATATAATCACGGAATATATTAACTTGATTAATGCCACTGAATGGAATTTATACTTTGAGCTTAGCTATGAAGTGATTAAAGAAGCATTGTCTTAGTCTACTGATGTGATTTATCCTTGATTATATATATTCTTGGGATCCGTGATGATATGGACCATGTATGATGATTATTGGTGATGATTTATGGTCCCACATGTTTGATGATGATATCATATGATGGACATATGATACAGATGATGTTTGATCCAGTTCAGCAGGTTATTATTATTACAGATCAGCAGATTATACATTGTCCGTATATGGTGGACCCTACAGCTGGCCCATTAGGGCAACCCAGGGTGTATGAGTACTCATTCCTAGTGGATTTGGGTCTTCTGGATCCATTGAGACACTTATCTTTCAGTTCCGGGCACTTCTGACAGTGATTGATGCAGTTTTACACTTGTTGACCAGATTTGGGGCTGATTTCCCAGCCTGAGCAGCAGGGGCCCCGAGAGGCCAGTTCACCTAGGGCGCTGATGATGGAGGGGGTGGTCCAGCCACTTGTTATTACCATTTATCCCCCCTCCCGGAGAGCCTGGTGGGCTCAGATGGACAGCGCTAGCACCCTAGGAGGCAGTTTTGGCACTTTCACAGTTCCCGAGGCAGTTAAAAAATGGGATAAAGTGGTCACTGAGGAAATCGATTTGGGCAATTGAGGCAAGGTTTTGGCATTTGGTTTTCACAGAGGTCTTCCAGGGTGGCATCACTACCTTCCAGCCAGTTTTCACCATGTGGGTATGCCCGGATTGATCACAGGAGGACATTTACTGCTTGACTGTCATGGATTCTGAGGACAGTTTTGGTCATTATTATTATATTGGACATATTTTATTATTTCATTGTGCCTTGGGGTGAGCTAGCAAGGATTCATACCTCCTAGCCCCACCATGTGCTTATTTTATCATGTCCTAGTCATCATGAGATGGATTATTGTACTTTATACCCCTCTTGTGGGATGACGTCACCCTCTATTGTACCATTTAGTGAGGGCGCTATCATTATATGGGTGATCCATGTGATATATGGTTATGATTTGTTATTAGCCATTGATTATGTTGTGAGATCTTTTAATCTCAACCACTCATTTCAAAAAGTGGTTTTGAGATCTAGGGTTTTGGTCTTTATTATCCTATATAAGGAGGAGACCCCCTCATTGTAAAACTCATCTAGAGATTTTTGGCTCTTGGCTCTTGGAATAAAATTTCTATCTTTTGGAGTACATGCTTGGATTGGAGTGGATGTTGGTTGTTTCGATTGTAAATGCTATTGTCCATTGCACTGGAGGATCTATTGTAGCTATCTTGCGTATTTGCCATACTTTATTTGCAGGTTGAGAGGGCGACTTTGACAAGTGCGAATTGGTGGGGAGGCTTGCCCTTCAAGCTTGGAAGAAGTCGTTTTGGGTTTGACAGGGAGTGGTTTTGCCTTTGTGTCAACTATTCTATGTTTTTCTCTCTCTTGCTTGCATCTACCTTCAATTTGTTAAACTAATTGATGCTTTGCTCCTTGGATTGACAGGTTAGAAGGAATTACATGTGGCTTGGAAAAATCGATTTGGCAAGAGGGCTTCAACAATTCTCCATTTGATCTTTGGCAAAGTAATCCTCGTCTCAACTAGCATTCATCTCTTCATCCAGGTATGTCCCAAGAGGTATGATTTTCTCTTCCTTAAATCATCCATAATTTCTAGATCACAAAAACCCTAATCAAATTAAAACCCTTGTTTTTTGTATTTCTTAGATCTACTTAGATCTAGCCCTCAATTTGAAAAGTTATTGAAAACCCACCTCTATAGCATCCACCCCTAGTTGGATCTATAGTTGGGTGGTGATTGGCTAAGAATTGACCCATTTTCTAAGACAAAAAGCTCTCCTTGACCTAAAGCGCACTTCCTTGAGGGAGGCTTGTTGGGCTAGATCTAGCACATGGGTATGTGAGATCCCGTTTGATTTGACAACTAGACACTTGATAACACATACCCATATCCTTACTTTGGTGAAAACTACCTTGTGGACATCTCTCCATGTTTTGAGGGGTTGAAACCCCCCTTTGACCTCATTGGTAACTTAAAACTTAGATCTACTAAGATCTACCCATTGGATTCACTTGAAACTTTGAACATGCATAGATCGGGGTATTAGCATCCCGGATCTACATTTTGGTGGCCATTGGACTTGGTTTGGTCCACCAAAACCACTTTTTGCCTCTCCTTGAGAAAGTCGCACCCCTTGGGAATTTTGAGTTGGACCACTTCTAGGAAGTGGGTGTTGGAGATTTTTGTGGATTTGGATTGCTCATGCCTTGAAACCTAGGTCTAGACTATCCTTTTGTCCCGATCCACCTTGGGGATTGCATTCCTTGTTTTAAGGGATTGTGGTCCACTTTTGGTCATTACCTAAAAACCTAGATCTAGTAAAATCCAACCATTGGATCTCATCCAAACCACTTGACTTGGTTTCTAGGTGTCCCGATCTACACTTTGACATCCTTCTTGACCCCATTAGCCCATCCAACAAGGCACTAGTCCTTCTCCAAGCAAGGCGCACTTCTTGGGATTAGTGTCAAACCCTAGATCTAACACATGGGTAACCCTAGAACCAACTCTAACTTCTAGATCTAACCTAGATCTAGC
Organism: Larix kaempferi; assembly: GCA_027924585.1. Lineage (NCBI taxonomy): Eukaryota > Viridiplantae > Streptophyta > Pinopsida > Pinales > Pinaceae > Larix > Larix kaempferi. The sequence continues at coordinate 23,981,078 of BSBM01000293.1, read as the reverse complement.
CTATAGTACCATCTTCACACTTAGCTTCACCTTGTGGGCCCACTTAAAACCATTTCACACTTCCCAAGGCAATAAGACCCACTTGTGTAAACACATGGTACTATACTTAATAATCATACCCAATCAAGTGGCCTAAACCATACATAGGTTGAAACACTAACTATCCTTGTACCACCTTCAACCATGCCCTAAACATTAGGTCCACTTAGACTTGCATTGGTTTCCGTAACTCATCATTCATTCACCTTTGAAACCTTTGCTCGGGTCCAATCAACTGCGATTGGGGTATAGGGTCTCCCCCTTGGTCTAGTTATACCTTGACCTAAAGCGAAGAGTGCCTCGGTTGACGTGACTCCCACATTGCATTGGGAACCGTGGCATCTCTTAGGTCACCTCTTTAGTTGCCTAACTCCTCTACCGTCCCGGATGGGATACCTTTAGGGGCAACTACAAGTTGTGTGATAACATTTTTGGCGCCGCTGCCGGGGAGGTAGAGGCTTACCTTGGTTCAACACACCTTTGTGTCTCACTCTCTCCCTGCACTTTAAACGACATACATCTTGGTAGAAGAGTTTTTAAAATCTACCTGGCGACTCCACATAAGCGACTCCACTGGTGATCGATCCTATCGTTATCTAGAACCCATGGGGTGCATCATTTGGTACTTAGGTTCTTGATTTAAAAATAAAAATAAAAAAATAAATAAAATAATCCATGGCTGCTTCTGAGCGGCCTAGAACTTTCGGACGATTAAAAGTCTTTGACTTCTCAAAAATTATTGGGTATCCTCATCATATCCCTCATCAAGCCCGTGAAAGGTTGCCTAAATTCGATGGAAGTTATGAAATCTCTGCCGAAAGACACCTTGAGCTTTTTAGGGAAATTATTAAAGATTTATCCATAACCCATGAGGATGTGTGTATGAAACTATTGGCTTCGTCCTTCAAAGAAAGAGCTGAGATCTGGTTCTTAGATTTGAAGCCCAGTAGCATTTCCGGGTATGACATGTTTGAGCAAAGTTTCTTAGAAAGATGGGGAAGTGAATTCGATGATATATATTTTTCAAATCAAAACCTTCCCCTTTTTGATCCTATTGTTGAATCTGTTAATAATCAAGCATCAAGTGAATTGTCAACATCCGAAGATGACCCATCCTGCTCAATTTCTTTTGAGGATAAGTCTTCCACTTTTGAGTCGATTGATAGTCAAATCCATAATCATTGTATACATCATAAGTTTTCAAATTTCTTTTTAGGTAGCCCTAGTCTTGATCCGGAGGAAATTTCTGAGGATGAGCCTTTAGTCAGTCAGTCTATTGAAGTTCCTCCCTCAGAGAAACTCATTAATCGTTCCATATTTAATGATCATTCAATTCCTTATCACCTTATTGAAAGTGAAAACACCGACCAAGATCCTTTAGTGGTGATCTCTCGTGATCATTGTGCATTTAATCAAGATATTATAAATGAAAATGATCACCTATCCTCTTATAATTTTAATGATGAATCAATAGAAGGTCAATATCAAGATGAGGATGAATTAGGGAATCACACTAGATGCTCTAATCTGTTTTCCACTTCTTATAATGAGTCTTTAAATTTTTCCATCCTTAATCAAGATAACTTAGAGTTAGATAGTTATGGTCAATCTTGTCCTCAGGTTGTAAATATTAAACTTGATCAAAAGGTTAAAATCATTCCTAGAGTAAAGACTGCTTTCTTTTGTCAAAGTCCAAGGTCAAACTTGTTTATCCATTTGGGAGAATTTTCATATTTGCAATCCACCCTCCCTTCCCAACTCTTTCAATCATCTTTGGGTTGGTGCTCTAGTCATTTTTTTGCCTTGGAATTTTTCAATAGGAAGTATATGTATGATTGCATGTTTGGAGAAAAAGCACTTCATTCCCCTTTTCAGTCACCTTGGAACAATAATGCTTGTTGTCAAATTATCAATCATTCTTGGTGGCTAGAAAAGGTGTTTAAAGATCAATTTCATCTTTTCTCCATTTTTGAGCATCAAGTGGGCCTAGTTTTGATTTTTTGTCTTTTAAGCCTTGATTTGTCCCCACTTGGTTTTTATTTGATCATCAGTCCCAAGGGGAAACGAATTAAATATGCAAGTGAAGTGAATGAGGAAAGTAGTTTATTAAATCATATGCCTTGTATTTTTCCTCCATCCATGTTAAACAATAACTTGCATAAATTTTATGATCCTATCAGTTTTTGGATGGAGGATGGCTTCACTAGTCAGTCGTCTCCTCTGCATTATTTCATGTTGCACCACTCAAATCCTTCTTCAATTTCTGAACAAGTCAAGAAGATTGTGCTCTCAATTTCAATAATTTTTAATCCAATCTTGACTTGTTTCATCAATAAAAATCAAAGAAGAATCATTAATTTATTTGATGAATGGTTGCACTGGATTTATGATTTTACCTAACATTTGTGCTCACTGGTTAGAGTAGGGTAGGTAGGTATTGAATAAGCTCACTTGAGCAGTAGGATTTGTGTGATTTTTCTGTGTGCCGAGTATTGTCCCTTTTTCTTTTTCTTTTTTCTGCATGAGTTGAGTCTTGCTCCTTCCTAAGCTTGTCTCTTCTCCTGCATACATTTAAAAAAATTATAGTTAGCATTTCTATTGTTGGCTGCCTGTGCAAGTTGAGATTGCCTGATTTAAGAAGTTTTTCTTTTCCTCCTGCACAGTAAATAAAAATGATAATAATATATGCCATGTTAGTTTAAATTTATATTTTGACGCATTTTCAGTTTATTCTTTAGATTATTTTTCAGTTTTATTTTATATTTGTCCCATACATGCTCCATGATGGTATTCTAGTGTTTGTGAGAGCAGGAACAGGTGCAAGATAAAAGCTGAAAGCAAGGATGGTGCAGTACTGGATTGAAGATTGATGCAGAGCAGTTCGAGACCAGAGATTCTGAGGTTCTCAAGCGCTCTCTCCCTTAGAGCACTTGTCCCAGCTGGAGCCAGATGTTATCACACCATAGTAGCAGGGCTACTATTCTTGTACAGCAGATATCTGCACATTCCAGAGCTTCCTTTATTCCAGAGCATGGCTATATATTTTGGATCACTCATGATCAGAGCAGTACATTATTCAGATTTTATGACCTTGTGTCAAGGCTGAGCCTTGAGAGTTCGGATTTGATGACTGATGTGACCACTTATCCCATTACAGTTTCAGTTCAGTGCCTAGAGATGTACTTCAGCAGTGTTTCAGATGATGCATGATGATTGCTATTATGATGATGTTGTATGATCTATGGATATGTTCTCACTGACTGTGGATTATTAGCTTGTTGATTTAGTCATGATTATAGCATGTGCTTGGTATATTATTCCTGATGTGGCAAACTACTTAAAATGAACTGTAAACCTTAAAATGGACAATTGCTTGCACTTTTAGGTCATCTAACAAGACTTACTGGTATTTCACCTTACATAGACATGGTCTTTCCCGACACCAGTTGTCTGCTAGTGTAGGCTCCATATCCATTTGTCTCCATCCATACATGACCTTCCTGTTTGACTTTAAACCCTGACTTATCTCATTTGACTTTCTGATACTGAGGACTTCCCTATTTTTCTACCTCTGTGTTTGGACCGCATCCCTGTTTATTCAGTGTCTCGGCTCTGAGTTGGTGACAGAACTTGCCTTTGGTGAGTTGGATTGTAGGCCTTGGCTCGAACTCCCCCTAGTCACTTGAGAGGTTGTTGGCTAAAACTGAAAGCTCATGTTCTACCTGTGGAAACTAAATAAATTCGCCCATGGAAACAAAAAAGGGCAAGAGCAATGAAAAGCTAAAAATACTCCTCGAAGAGTATAAAGAAAGGTCCAAAAAGCAATAGTTCTTAAAAGCTTTATCTAAACAATTGCTGACCTTGTGAATATATAAAAAACATGCCCTGGATGCAAGCTGCAACTAGTTGTGCTTCTCAGCACATCTGAAATCCGAAGGGTTATGTAGGCCAAAAAGGCCATGGAAATAAATTGAATGATCCTAATGAACTTGGATCAACTTGATGTAGACATGATGCCTAAGTTGAATAAGCACTCTCTAAACAACTTATCCATTTGTGAGGCACAGCTATTCCCCGTGTTCTTTTGTCCAGCACAGAGTTTGTAGTTTCCCCCTTCTCCCAGTCCAAAGTATTTTTAAGTTAAGTTAGACAAGTCAAACCCTTGGCCCAACCTTGCTCCTAGCCTTCATCCTTCACTAGCAGTTTGACCATGTCCAATGGGTAAGTTTGTCATTTGAAATAGGGTGCAAGTAATTTTATATAATCACGGAATATATTAACTTGATTAATGCCACTGAATGGAATTTATACTTTGAGCTTAGCTATGAAGTGATTAAAGAAGCATTGTCTTAGTCTACTGATGTGATTTATCCTTGATTATATATATTCTTGGGATCCGTGATGATATGGACCATGTATGATGATTATTGGTGATGATTTATGGTCCCACATGTTTGATGATGATATCATATGATGGACATATGATACAGATGATGTTTGATCTAGTTCAGCAGGTTATTATTATTACAGATCAGCAGATTATACATTGTCCGTATATGGTGGACCCTACAGCTGGCCCATTAGGGCAACCCAGGGTGTATGAGTACTCATTCCTAGTGGATTTGGGTCTTCTGGATCCATTGAGACACTTATCTTTCAGTTCCGGGCACTTCTGACAGTGATTGATGCAGTTTTACACTTGTTGACCAGATTTGGGGCTGATTTCCCAGCCTGAGCAGCAGGGGCCCCGAGAGGCCAGTTCACCTAGGGCGCTGATGATGGAGGGGGTGGTCCAGCCACTTGTTATTACCATTTATCCCCCCTCCCGGAGAGCCTGGTGGGCTCAGATGGACAGCGCTAGCACCCTAGGAGGCAGTTTTGGCACTTTCACAGTTCCCGAGGCAGTTAAAAAATGGGATAAAGTGGTCACTGAGGAAATCGATTTGGGCAATTGAGGCAAGGTTTTGGCATTTGGTTTTCACAGAGGTCTTCCAGGGTGGCATCACTACCTTCCAGCCAGTTTTCACCATGTGGGTATGCCCGGATTGATCACAGGAGGACATTTACTGCTTGACTGTCATGGATTCTGAGGACAGATTTGGTCATTATTATTATATTGGACATATTTTATTATTTCATTGTGCCTTGGGGTGAGCTAGCAAGGATTCATACCTCCTAGCCCCACCATGTGCTTATTTTATCATGTCCTAGTCATCATGAGATGGATTATTGTACTTTATACCCCTCTTGTGGGATGACGTCACCCTCTATTGTACCATTTAGTGAGGGCGCTATCATTATATGGGTGATCCATGTGATATATGGTTATGATTTGTTATTAGCCATTGATTATGTTGTGAGATCTTTTAATCTCAACCACTCATTTCAAAAAGTGGTTTTGAGATCTAGGGTTTTGGTCTTTATTATCCTATATAAGGAGGAGACCCCCTCATTGTAAAACTCATCTAGAGATTTTTGGCTCTTGGCTCTTGGAATAAAATTTCTATCTTTTGGAGTACATGCTTGGATTGGAGTGGATGTTGGTTGTTTCGATTGTAAATGCTATTGTCCATTGCACTGGAGGATCTATTGTAGCTATCTTGCGTATTTGCCATACTTTATTTGCAGGTTGAGAGGGCGACTTTGACAAGTGCGAATTGGTGGGGAGGCTTGCCCTTCAAGCTTGGAAGAAGTCGTTTTGGGTTTGACAGGGAGTGGTTTTGCCTTTGTGTCAACTATTCTATGTTTTTCTCTCTCTTGCTTGCATCTACCTTCAATTTGTTAAACTAATTGATGCTTTGCTCCTTGGATTGACAGGTTAGAAGGAATTACATGTGGCTTGGAAAAATCGATTTGGCAAGAGGGCTTCAACAATTCTCCATTTGATCTTTGGCAAAGTAATCCTCGTCTCAACTAGCATTCATCTCTTCATCCAGGTATGTCCCAAGAGGTATGATTTTCTCTTCCTTGAATCTTCCATAATTTCTAGATCACAAAAACCCTAATCAAATTAAAACCCTTGTTTTTGGTATTTCTTAGATCTACTTAGATCTAGCCCTCAATTTGAAAAGTTATTGAAAACCCACCTCTATAGCATCCACCCCTAGTTGGATCTATAGTTGGGTGGTGATTGGCTAAGAATTGACCCATTTTCTAAGACAAAAAGCTCTCCTTGACCTAAAGCGCACTTCCTTGAGGGAGGCTTGTTGGGCTAGATCTAGCACATGGGTATGTGAGATCCCGTTTGATTTGACAACTAGACACTTGATAACACATACCCATATCCTTACTTTGGTGAAAACTACCTTGTGGACATCTCTCCATGTTTTGAGGGGTTGAAACCCCCCTTTGACCTCATTGGTAACTTAAAACTTAGATCTACTAAGATCTACCCATTGGATTCACTTGAAACTTTGAACATGCATAGATCGGGGTATTAGCATCCCGGATCTACATTTTGGTGGCCATTGGACTTGGTTTGGTCCACCAAAACCACTTTTTGCCTCTCCTTGAGAAAGTCGCACCCCTTGGGAATTTTGAGTTGGACCACTTCTAGGAAGTGGGTGTTGGAGATTTTTGTGGATTTGGATTGCTCATGCCTTGAAACCTAGGTCTAGACTATCCTTTTGTCCCGATCCACCTTGGGGATTGCATTCCTTGTTTTAAGGGATTGTGGTCCACTTTTGGTCATTACCTAAAAACCTAGATCTAGTAAAATCCAACCATTGGATCTCATCCAAACCACTTGACTTGGTTTCTAGGTGTCCCGATCTACACTTTGACATCCTTCTTGACCCCATTAGCCCATCCAACAAGGCACTAGTCCTTCTCCAAGCAAGGCGCACTTCTTGGGATTAGTGTCAAACCCTAGATCTAACACATGGGTAACCCTAGAACCAACTCTAACTTCTAGATCTAACCTAGATCTAGCCTATAGTACCATCTTCACACTTAGCTTCACCTTGTGGGCCCACTTAAAACCATTTCACACTTCCCAAGGCAATAAGACCCACTTGTGTAAACACATGGTACTATACTTAATAATCATACCCAATCAAGTGGCCTAAACCATACATAGGTTGAAACACTAACTATCCTTGTACCACCTTCAACCATGCCCTAAACATTAGGTCCACTTAGACTTGCATTGGTTTCCGTAACTCATCATTCATTCACCTTTGAAACCTTTGCTCGGGTCCAATCAACTGCGATTGGGGTATAGGGTCTCCCCCTTGGTCTAGTTATACCTTGACCTAAAGCGAAGAGTGCCTCGGTTGACGTGACTCCCACATTGCATTGGGAACCGTGGCATCTCTTAGGTCACCTCTTTAGTTGCCTAACTCCTCTACCGTCCCGGATGGGATACCTTTAGGGGCAACTACAAGTTGTGTGATAACAAGTTCCTCACGTTACCCGAGAAATTAATAATGAAAAGGAGTCTGTTGATTTAAATTTTAATTTAAGTAGTTGGTTGGCCAACACTAAAGTTCCAGTCCCAGTACTTGAACTATGTAAACTCCTTGGTAAGAGGGAGAAACTTTTGAAACTGTTAGAGCCTCATACGGATAATACTCCTCCTTATACTCCTAGGCCTACAGCTTCTGAAAATCCTCCTACTATTCCTAAACCCATTGCATCTGAAAAGCCTCCTCCACCTGCAAAGCCCCCTACCCCTAAAAAGGTGACTTTCTCAGAAACTAAAGAGCAACCTTCAACGAGTTGTACAAATGACTTTGGGGATCCCCCTATAGTCCTACATACCAGGGAAACAAGAAAAGAAGTTCACCCGCCTTTCTACATATCATTGATGATAGGTGATCTTCTTCTACATAATTGTATGTTGGATTCGGGATCTAGTGCAAGCCTGATGACCAAAATAGTCATGCAACAACTTAATCTAAAAACCACTAGACCTTATGGAAATGTATGTGCCATGGATTCTAGACCTGTCGAAGTTGAGGGGATGATTCAAAATCAAACCGTCAGATTGGCCAAGTACCCAGACATCCATGTCACCATGGATATCCTTGTCATAGATGTGCCTGATAAATGGGGGATGCTTCTTTCTAGAAAGTGGGGTGCTTCTTTGGGTGGATCACTACAATTAGACTTATCCTATGCAACTGTTCCGGCTTCCGAAGATACTCATGTCAAACTGCACTCAGAAAAAGAAAGAAGATACCATGTTGAAAATCCCCCGAAACCATCAAATGAATACATCTACAATACCGATGAAATAGGAACCTACCAGGTAAATTCCACCTTCTTAGATCCTGTTCATAAAGAAATGAAAGATAAGAAAGTTGATGGATTGTGGAAAATGGAGTGTGACGGTGCTTTTTCTAGAGCTAGCAAAGGCGCTTGTATAGTCTTGATATTACCTGAAGATAAGATTTTAAACTTTGCATTCAGACTTGAATTTGAAGCCACAAACAGTGTTGCAGAATATGAAGCACTTTTACTAGGCATAGAAATCGCTAAAGACATGAAAATAAAGATGCTTAGTATCAAAGGAGATTCTGACTTAGTTGTGCAACAGATCAAGGGTAAGTTTGCATGCCATTGTAAAAGACTTAAGAGGTATAGGAATGCAGTGTGGGACACCATGGATTACTTTGATGCATTAAACATAAAAGCAGTCCATAGGGAAGAAAATACTATAGCAGATAGGTTGGCAGTTGCGGCATCTACCCTCCAGCCTTCAGAGGAAATGTTGAACGGAGACTGTACCCTTGAAATAAATTATAGGCCATCAGTCCCAGACAACATAAACCACTGGAAAATTTTCAAAGATGATGAACAGATTCTAAAGTTTATACATAACCTGGATGAGTTCTCAGACTTCAAGATAAATAGGCAGGAAGAAGGCAAGCAGTATCCGGAGGACAACCAAAACCTAAACCCCATGTCACATGAAGCAGCTAAACTGGAGAACATTTTTGACAGGCAGGATGGAAAGAAAAATAACATTGACCAATTGAAACCTGGTGATTATATTGAGGTGAACATTGGATTGGAAACAAATCCGAAAATCATAAAAATAGGAAAAGGAACCTCTGAAAAGGAGAGGAATGCTCTAATAAGCCCGGTAAAGGAGTATAGAGACATTTTTGCATTTACATACGATGAGCTCAAAGCCTATAGGGAGGATGTTTTCCAACATACCATCCCTCTGAAACCGAAAATGATAAATACAAAACCTTTCCACCAAAAACTCAGACAAATAAATCCTAAGTTGGCTCCTATTGTTAAACAGGAGTTAGAAAAAATGCTGGCAGCTGGAATTATAGCACCAACCAGACATACGTCATGGTGTTCTAACTTGGTTGTGGTAAGAAAGAAGAATGGGAGTATCAGGATATGCATTGATTTTAGAAACCTGAACATAGCCTGCCAGAAAGACAACTATCCTCTCCCTAACATGGAGACCCTCCTCCAACGGGTCACTGGATCTACGATGATGTCCATGCTTGATGGATTTTCAGGTTATAACCAGGTAGTTATCAAAGAAGAAGATAGGCACAAAACAACATTCACAACCCCTTGGGGGACTTTTGAATATCTGAGAATGCCCTTCGGTCTCACAAATGCTGGGGCCACCTTCTAGAGGGCCATGGATTATGCCTTTGACAAATTAATGGGTAAAATCATAGAAATATATCAGGATGATTTAACCGTCTTTTCCAAAGAGAGATCCAGCCATGTTGACCATCTTAGGAAAGTCTTTCAACAATGTAGAGAATTTGGCATTTCCCTGAATCCGGCTAAGTCTGTTTTGGGCATTGAAGAGGGAAAGCTTTTGGGTCACATCATAAATAAAGATGGGGTCAAGATTGACCCCGAGAGAATCAAAGCTATCCAGGAGATTCCCCTTCCTAGGAATGTTAAAGGCCTCCAATCATTTAATGGCCATATAAACTTCATAAGGAGATTCATACCCAATCTTGCAAAGCTCATGAAACCTATGCAGCTAAGTCACCTGACACGAGGACACGAGACACGAGTGCCCCCAAAATACGAGTGTCCCCACGGGACACGGTGATCCCCGGAATCAGGACATGAAGGACACGTTTTATATACATATATATATATTTTTAAAATATATTAAAATTTAAAAATATAGACATATAGATCCAATAAAATTTAGAAACTAGAACATTTACAAATATTCAATAGAAATTAGAATCCCTTCACCTGCAAGAAAACAAACTTGAAACTCCTTCACCTGCAAAAAAAAACAAGTTTGGGCTCTCTCTAGCTCTCCCTCACTCCCTTAAATTCACAAATGGAAAAAAAAATCAACTTTTAAGGGCCCGCGGGTTCACTTTTGCCCGACGGAAGTGTCCTGGAATTGGGACACGGTGTGCAGAGACAGGACACGAGTTGGGACACGATGTGCAGAGACAGGACACGAGTGTCCTGAAATCAGGACACGAAAAAAGTCGTGTCCCCCACGTGGGGGAGCCGTGTTCGCGCCAACACGTCCCCACGGGACACTTGGCCCTAGATGGACGTGTCCGGTTTCTTAGCTATGCAGGCTCTCCTAAAAAAGAATGCTAAGTTCATTTGGACGGATGAAGGAAAAGAATCTTTTGACACCATAAAGGATTCCATTACTAGAGCACCTGTCTTAGTCAGCCCAGATTACACAAAGGATTTCATGATTTTTTCATTTGCCTCAGAGGACACCATTGCTGGTGTGTTGCTCCAGAAGAACTTCGAAGGGTTCGAGCAACCAATTGCCTTTATGAGTAGAGCGTTACAAAACTCCGAGTTGAAGTACACAATCATGGAAAAACAGGCATATGCCTTAGTCAAATCTTTGAAGCACTTCAGAACATATATAGGCTATTCCAAGGTCATAGGGTATGTTCCCCATGCTGCGGTGAAAGACATCCTCTCTCAACAGGATTGTTTAGGAATAAGGGGTACGTGGGTTTCCAAAATTCAGGAATATGACCTTGAGATAAAGCCCACCAAGTTAATCAAAGGACAGGGGCTTGCTAAAATGCTCACTCAAAAGAATGAAGAAGCCATTGAAATGATTGCTGAAAATGACATTCCCCAACCGTCCATGACTCCTGCCCTCCAGGAACTTGATAACATATGGTATTCTGACATCATCTATTTCCTCCTCCACTTCAATTGTCCTGATCACCTCAAGGGTCACAAGCAAAGGGCTTTGAGACTTAAAACTGCTAGATATTGCCTTACCCAAGAAGGTCTGGGTTGGAGAAACCCAGATGGCATCATACTCAGGTGTGTGAACGAACAGGACTCCAAAAGAATCTTGACTGAGTTTCACTCAGGATTTTGCGGAGGTCACTATGCAGCAAATACAACTGCTCACAAGATCCTAAGAGTTGGGTACTATTGGCCCACCATCTTCGCAGATGTTCACAAACATGTTAAGTGTTGCCAAGAGTGTCAACTCTTCACTGGTAAGCAGAAGTTGGCTGCACTCCCCCTCACACTTGTTGTGGTCCTTGCCCCTTTTCAACAATGGGGCCTTGATTTTATAAAAAAATTCAAAGATAACTCTAGCAATGGATTTTGCTGGATTCTTACAGCAACCGATTACTTCACCAAATGGGTAGAGGCCATACCTACTAAGAAGGCCGATGAAAATGTTGTCATAAACTTCATTGAAGAAAGAATCATCACCAGATTCGAAATCCCCTTAAAGATAACAACTGATAATGCCAAGGCTTTTAGTTCTGAAGAAGTAAATGACTTCTGTTTCAAATATGGCATCATCCTATCCCATTCCTCGGATTATTACCCACAAGGAAATGGACTTGCTGAGTCCACTAATAAAAATCTAATGAGTATCCTTAAGAAGACTGTGGGTGATAATAAGAAAGCATGGGACAGTAAGATTAAATATGCTTTATGGGCTGACAGAATAACCAAGAAAAACTCCACAGGAAAATCCCCTTTTGAGTTGGTGTATGGTCTCACTGCCACCCTTCCGGTTAGCATGCAGATTCCAATTTTCAGATTAATAAGCGAGTATGGAACAGAAAAATTGGAAATGGAGCAAAGGATAAATGAGATCATAGAATTAGATGTAGCCAGAAGAGCTGCCCTTGATCAATCCTTGAGACATCAAGAAATTATGAAGGTTACTTTTGACAAATCAGCCAAGCCAAGACCTTTCCAGTTAGGAGATACTGTTCTCCTATGGGACAAGAGGAGGGAGAAACCTGGGAAACATGGGAAATTCGACAGCCTTTGGAAGGGCCCGTTTATCATCCGTGCAATCGCTGGCACTAATTCCTTCTTACTGAACACCATGGAAGGAGAAGAACTGAGCTTACCCAGAAATGGGCAACACCTAAAGCCTTTCTATTGGAACAACATTCAAGATGACCAAGGGGTCATCTCAGGACATCTCTGAACCCATCTTTGTTGATTTTTATGTATTTTTATGTACCATATTGATGCATCATAGTTTTTTACATGTTAGATTCTTGTATTATATTTCATATATATGCTGAAAAAGAGAAAATTTTCATTTTCATGTACCTGTTATTTATTTAAAAAAGCAAAAAAAGCAAATATTATGTTGGTATTTTATTTTGGCATTATTTATCATGAAAATATTGGACTAAGACACTTCCGTTTCTGTGCAGGAAACTGATGTTCTGGGATTCTCGAACACTTTCTTTGATCCATAGATCGAGCAAGTGCCCGTCCCGCAGTTGGAGCCAGATGTTACCAACTTGTTTGTACCATAGTTGGATTATCTGAAGAGCCGCCATTTGACAAACATGATAAGTGTTTGACTCCAGTGTATTAGATGATCCAACATTTGTGACTAGCCAGTTTTGTTTTTGAGTCGACATGACCATGGCTCCATGGGGGTTTGTAATAAAGTGTGCTAGTAGGATCTGAGTGTCTCGGTTCCCCATGACTTGATTAAGCAACTAAGGTATTCTAGGGAGTTTTTTCCCTTGTCAATTATACTTTGCTTATAGCTGAGCTATAATCGATAAGGTTTTCTCCCGTTCCTCCAAAGCTGGAATGCCCGATTTTGAAAATTTTAGCCATGGGGGGTTATTAGAGTCCAACTAATGTATATAAGTCTACTCGACACTATTAGAATAGGTTTTGGTCATGTCCCAAGTCTCTAGGACCCTCAGAAAAAATTTCGAAATTTTTTTATCGGATCCATTGAGTTTGGGTTTTTTAATTATTTTTTAAATTTAATAAATTGCTCTATAGTTTAAATAGAGAAATAATAATTTGTAATATGTCAATCGTCCGGGGTCCGAATTCAGTGGTTGATGGCTCATTTCATAAGCCAAAAATCACACATGACCTATGGATCGGCTAACCCTAAGTTTCAGACAATTATTTGGCCTCATAATTAATATTTTCTCAAAAAATCAAAAAATGAGAAATATTAATTAAAATATTCAAAAAATAATAAATTGGAGATAATTTAAATCTCTCCAAAAAAGGCCAAATTGAATAAAGTAAAAGTCAAAATGACATGGCAAAAAGCATTTATGATGATTGGAATCTTTACCCACTTGATTCAGATCACTTTCGGAGCACTGGGAGTGATCTACAGTTGAGAAATTCGCCCACCTTCATGCAAATTCGTTTTTGTGATTTGGCAATCAATTAATGGGTTGTTGGATTATGAAATCAATGCATGTGGGGCTCCTTCCTCAAATTATGGGCTCCAAACTCAAGTTTAAAGATGAGTTAAGACTCCAAGCTCGATTTGGTTGGTGTTGACATGGATTTGATTGGTTTTTGATGGAGTTTTTGGCTCTCTTCATCACCAATTCGAATTAGGGTTTTAGCATTGAGTTTTGTTATATAAGAGAGGTCATTTGGGTTTTCTCTTCATGGAGATTTTGAGCATGAACACTCTGCCAAAATATTGTTGTAATATCTGTTTAATATTGAATAAAGTTTAGACTTTGGAGGTCCATGCTGGAGCAAGTTGGGATGTTCTTCACACTATTGGTGATATCTCTTTCATTTGTTTATTGTTCATGCAATCTCATTATTAGATGTATGTTTTAACTTTGATTAGAAATACATCTTTCGGTTTTTGTATGCTTTATAACAAGTTTTTTTGCAGAGATTTCCCGAGGTGGAGAAAGGCTTATTAAAAACTAAGTCACTCTTCACTTAACAGTGGTTCTTGGCATCTAATCAATCTGTCTTGCAGGTCTTCAAGCTCTTCTCTCATTTTCAAAGGAAGAAACTTTCAAGTAGGAGTTTTTGGCCTCTTCCTCCATCAACACACTTTCAAAACAAACCTTGGTTACCTAGCTTTGAGCTTCTTTTCTTCTAGCTCCCATTTGCTCCTTGTTTTCTCCTTTCCTTGACATCCATGCTTTAGATCACCTTCCTCTTCCATTCGTTTTTCATTGCCTTTGTCTTCAACACTCTTTCTCTCTCTCGTTTTGCCCTAGATTCAATTTCTCCCTCTCGTTTTGCCCTAGATCCATCTTTTTTCTCATCTATTTTGTTTTTGCCCATCTTCCCAAGCTCATCTTCCATTTCACCTTTGTCTTCAAGGCTCCTTTCGTCCATCATAAAGAGCCCTAAAACAAGCCCAAAACACCAAAAGCGAATTGTATGAGTTAGTTTGTAGTTTCATTCTTAGCTTGCAAAAGAAATTTGTTAGATTTAGATCTCTAGTATTATTGCTTCTCATACATCATCTTATGCATTCAAAAAGTTAGATCTTAAAAGCATTCTTTGTTTAATTTTAGTTTCCATTTGAAAGATAGAAAATTTTTCATAAACAATATTTCAAATTTTTATACTTTAGATCTCTTTCCCACTACATTCTAAGAGTTTGTTGTTCGCTGGTCCGTTTCATCATAGTTAAGGTTTTATGTCAAAATCTCATACATTTCACATTTTAGAGTTAAATTTTTAAATCTAGACTTAACTAGTTTCAAGTTTGTTTCATTTTCCTAATGATTAATGGGTGCATTGTTGAGTTGTTTTGAGACTTGTGTAGGTGTTTTGAAAGAGAAGAGAACTTGAAAAGCTTTCAAGAAGCAATATCCAAGAAGGAGCCAAAGAGAAGCTCAAGTGAATTTTGAACCAAGGAGAAGTGCAAACCATGAATGTCATTTGAAATAAACCACTATCCTTTGTACAAACTCATAAGAGTTTTCACCTTTTTTCATTCAAGTTTTATTTCTTCAAAGTCCTTCAAGGTTTCAAAACCCAAGGCATTTGTAATCTCATAATAAAATTTCAAGTGGAGGAGTCCTCCACTTTTTTGGTTTCTTCCCCATTTGGGGAAGAGTGTGGTGTTTGGTTAAGTTAGATCTTTCAGTTTTTTGCTTTAGAGTAGTTTATTTTCATCTTGTTGCTTCTCTTTCAAGTTTTGACCAGAGTAAGCTAACTTTGGGATTGTATCCCAAAGGCCACATAGTTTTGTGGTAGCTTCTCGTTCCCCCATCAGCATCTTGTGGACATCCAACTAGCTGGAAGGTTTCCAGGACTGACGGTTCTAGTGATTAGCCTTGTTCGGAGGTTTATCCCACTTTAGAATAAATCTGCTTGGTAGAACACTAGATTTTGTTTTCTATTATCTTCAAAGCATCTTTCTTTGTGGTTATCTTTATTTTTCAGTCATTTTTCAGTTTCATTTACTTCTTTAAGTTTCACAATCGCTTCACTTTTGCAATAAAATGAACAAAGCCTCTTGAACTTGGCCAAATCCAAGTCAAGAACACTCTCTGTCAGAGAGCATATAGATTTGCACTTTCCCCTTGCATTAGGCATTTTAAAGTAGAAAGTCTCTTGAACTGTGGTCTTAAGACTAAGTCAAGAGCGCTCTATGTTGGAGAGTTGAACAAGTGCTCTTAATAATAAAACACTTCAATCCACATTTCCCCCTTTAATTAATTTATCTTGGTCGTTTGTCCAACACCCATATGCTCTGCCAACCGGAAACAGTTGGGCTAGTACTTAGAAAGGTGGAAGACTTGTTAAGCTCATAAGTGATAACTAATAAAACTTTCACCCCCATAACCAACCAATCCGGAGTTGAGTGATAAAATAAGTTCAGTGGGTAATCTCCTAGTTGGGGGCGCCGAGTTGCCATGTTCAGCCTCTAGTTTGCTGGTTAGCATTGCGCGACCTGACTAGAGCACTGGGTGGTCCGACATGTCCTTGAACGGAGGCACTTGATACTGTCTTTCCGGACACTCTCTTGATATCCTTGGTTTTATCTTAATAATCAAGACCACTAAAATCTTCAATTTACAAAGATAATCTACATAACGATCTCACAAACGACACTTCTTCAAGACCCACACTTTCAACATCACAGTCCTTACTTTTCTTTGACTCCATAAGGCACTGGTTATCTAAAAGTTTATATATTGATCAGGACCATTTGTCCTTGTGTTTATTTCATCTTGTGAATGCTTTAGTGATTTGTGAAATCTTGAATCATACTGCCATCTTGTTATCTTATCTTGCAACGTGGATTGCTTATTATCTGTTGTTCATCTTTATATACTTTTGGTTTCACCACAAGAAAACTCCTAAACAACACCCATCCGCATCATTTCACCAAAAAACACAAGAGCCTTAGACAACTCTTTGTAGGGACTACCCCCCTTGGCTTCGTTAGGAGTTAGCCTAAACGAAGGAGCTGGGATTTAGGTGACAGTACCTAGCTCATTGCTTGCCCCCAAGGCCACACCTCTCCCCACTTTTAGTGAAGAGACAACTTTCGAAAGATTTCCGCTGCTGGTGTGCAATCTGGCGGACAACAAACCCAAAGTCACTTTATAACCAAAGAGGACTTAGGAATAAAATGTCAATATGTAAAAAAAATTAAATGATGGTGTAAGGGTACAATTGTTTGAAAAGTCACTAACAGTCTTCAAATTTGAAGAGCCTTCAGGGCCCTTCAAAGGCCATTTTACATGTCAGAGAAGGCCACTTCAAATTTTACCATGCAAAAAAAATTTAATTTCATGGTAAGCCCTTCAATAATTAAATTAACCACTACTGTTTAAAATTGCAACAGAAGGGTAGCTTCAAATTTCACCCATCAATAGTTTTCAGTGGGAAATTGGGAATGCGGCTACTAGCTAGGTGACTTGGGAGTGGGACTCGGTTACTCTCCAATATCGACGTGTTTGATCATCCATGGATCATGGACCATTGGGCCTCTAATAATATCATTGACCAACTTACGTGGACGGGCTTACACTGAGAAGCCCATGGCTTGAACGCTTCCAAGTTCTCGTGTTTGTAGCGAGCGCTTACGTGTTTAACACATTTAATGGCATCAACAAATTTATTAAACTTGGTTGGTGGCTCATACGTGTTGTTGGCAGCGGGCTTACCAAGTTACTAGCTATCACATACCAATTTGTGAATGCTGACTCCGTGAGTTAATTGAATATTCAATGTATAATATATTATGTTAATGTGCCCCGAATTTGGCATTTAAGACAAAATCCACAATCCAAAAACTTCTTGTAATGTTGCAGGTTGTTGCTCCCGCCCATGGCCCCTACCTATAGCCCTGTGTTTTCTTTGTTGTATCAAGTTAATCCTATCGTACTCTACGGCTCCCAGCCTCACACCCTGTGTTTTCTTTGTTGTATCAAGTCAATCCTGCAGCTCCCGAGTCCCACCTTGTGTTTTCTTTGTTGTATCAAGTCAATCTTGCAGCTCCCGAGTCCCACCTTGTGTTTTCTTTGTTGTATCAAGTCAATGCTCAAATTCCATGCTTTCATGGCTCCGACCATCAATATATAATATTACAGGAATACAAACAAGCTTTTTCTTATACCCCTACTCCATTGTGGTTGAGCTACTTCCAAGTTCCACCTACCCTATCTCCTCCAATCCTCTAGGAGAGTTTGCGGAGCGAAGCTGGCAATGCCAGCCTGCCATAAACATATTTAAAGAAATTCGTTTTCTTTGAGGAGCTCAAATTCAAGGCTGACTAGATTGCTGACATCCTATGAATTTACAGGTATGTACATCATTTTATCCATTCATGATCCCATCAAATATTTAAAAATTTTGTTATTTGATTAAAATTCTGTAACTTCAAAGTTCAAACACAATATTATTATTTGAATGAAATTTTGTTACTTCAAATGGGCCTTGAAGGCTACAAATTTGAAGCCTGGACCCAAGAGTGGGTTTGTCACAAATCTCCGTTAGAGGCTGTTTAGAACGACATTTATCAATTCCCAATTGTAGCAACAACAACAATTGCTTATTTCTTCATATGTCCTGTGTATACGCATATGATTCCATGTGCTCCTTGCCTTTCCCTATTTTCCATTGTCACCCGATTGAAGCTCTTGAGAATTTAGCTACCCTTTAACTTTCGTGAAATGGAGGGGACAAGGAAGACCATTGTTTTCACTCTGAAACTGAGTGCTTCCACGTTCAGCTGCCACTGGACATGATTGCATCCCTACGGGAAACAAGTGTGCGCAATGCGCCCCCCAGCTTTACCAAAAAGCCCGGGGATTTGGGGAAGTTCCCACTCTGCCAACCTCCATGCATCTAGTTAATGAGTCAGATCAAGAATCTATACTTTGTATCTAAAACTGTATTACATGAGCTATTTTCCCCAATTGCTCAATCATCGAATCGATACCTTCCTCTAGTACACAGTTTAAGATTCTTGGTATTTATTAATATGAAGACCACCGATGCTACTACACTTACAATCCGCGTTCGACTGTATGAACTGGGACAAAAATGTTTTTGTAATCTTGATTTTTAGAATGACAGTGCTACTTTACCTTTTGATTTTGTTGCCCTTATCGGTTGGTCTGGAATAAAACATGAACTTCAACCATATAACAAGAACATCAACCATCTATGCATCTCCTCTCTACTTGGTCTACCTACGTTTTACTTATGCTTCACAACCCATCCTCTACTCCATCATACCACATATTTAGTATGTATAACGAGATCTAGGGGGGGGGCTATAAAGAAGAAGCATCCAAGGTCCATAATTAGCTATTGAGAACAAAAGTTGCCTGGAGTCGGATAGTTCTCTTTGCTCAAACCATAACATAGCATGTAAGGAGTGCTTAAACTTATTATATCCCAAGTACGTGTGGCATTCATAGAGTTGAATGAAAAATTAAAACATATATTGTTGTCATTGGCATTCAATTCTGCCGTAGGGTACACAATTAGAGTGACAAAGAAACTTGCTATTAGTTTTTAATCCAATCCAACTTCTTTGTTGAACTGTTCTCTCTAATATACTTGCGTGAAGGAGGATTATAAATGGCAACGCAGTTGTTTGATAGAGGTGCATGAAAGTAAATTATGGTCCTCAATTAAACAAAGTAAAAAAAAGTTACCATTCAGATTCTTTCCCTTCACCTTTTTTATTGCCTTTCTACATACATCTCTATTGTTCACTAATTTAGCAACAAATACAAACCAAACTCAACGTCTAATGTTTTTGGCTTCTGAAACAATTTCTTCCTTTTTCGCTTACATTATCATTTTTTCCATTGTTAAGTAGGCTAGGTTTTATATAGGCTAGAATTTATATTAGTTTGAAGAATGCTAGTGATTTACAAAGATTGAACTTTTCCAAGAATAAGCATCACATTTCTTTTAGAAGAGTTGAAGAACCCAATTCTTCATCGAGCTTGTACTGTTCGAAGCATCCTAGGAACCCATTTTAAGAGGTATTAAATATTATTATACTGGTTAAAAGTTGGATTGGAATTGGGCTAGCAAGCTAATTGTAGCTGATGCAAAAAAAAAGATCTCTAAAATTAGTTATGGCAATTCACACTGAACATCTGGAAAGTGGATTTTCTATGTGTCTCCTAATTTATGTTTCACTAATAAATTCCTCATGTTCAAGCAGATCATGAAAGAGTAAAATAGTATTAATTTTGGCTATAAGGATGAAAGTTGGATTGGAATGGGGTTAGCAAGATAACTGTATTATTATACTGGTTAAAAGTTTAAGAGGCAAGATCAATTTGGGAAACTGCTAAGATGGAAAAGGTGGCATAGGGGCCTAGAGACTGAGCCGCTAGATCGGGGCGAAATATGGTTGTGTTATATGACATATATAATGTTTAGTGCTGCTATATCCACTGCAAAATAAAGCCTCTCGACTTTACTACGTCAGTAAACATTTAAATTTTGATGTACCAGTACATTTTCAAATGAAAATAATAACTTATTTTTACATGGCAGCATTGAAGGGTTCAATATCTCATAGCCCTTCAAAGTGAAATGGGACCCCACCCTTCAAATTTGATCCCTGGTCACTAACCAAACTAAAGAATCATAACCCACAATTATGACGCCGTGTACGAAGACCACTGACATCATGCAGTTTTTCCATGGATTGTATAGACGATATAGAAGGTATAGGTGATGAGAGAGATCAACGACCGAGCCGTATGGAATACAATTTGGCAACTTGGGGAATTGACAGCCTATGGTGGATGTACAACAGTGGAAATGCAGTGGTGGTTGTACAGAAAACTGTGTCGGATTTACGTACAAATTGTGTGATGGTTGTACAAAAATATCTGTGCTGTTGTTGTTGTAGGAAATTCTCCGTGGGATGATTGTACAGTGAATTGCAGCAGATCACAATGGAATTGTACGAACAACAAATCTAATGATTTAATTCATGAAAATGACCATGAATTTGCTATTTGTTTGAGGGCTTGTAACCCATGGAATTGGCCAAGATTGGCTCTAATACCAAGGTAGTGGACAGTCCCTGTTCACTATAATTTGACAAAAGAATTCTGTAATGCATACGAATATAATGAATAATAAATAATTGGCTGTGTTACCTGGAGTTGTATAAGGGCTAACTAAAACGCCCCCGACTCGCCGGAATCCGGCAGAGCAATTACAACTAAAATCGCAATTTGGAGTACTCAGATCGCAATTTAGGCGATCTGGGTAGTTTTAAAATTGGGCAATTTGGGTAGTTTTAAAATTGGGCAATTTGTCTAGAACAGGTAATCCCAATTGCTGAAATTACAAAATTGCGAAAATAGCAATTTCCAGCAAGAATTTTAACCATTTTTTATCCCAAAATTGCCGGAAAAGCGGGGCGTTTTGGTTGTCTTTTATCCTATGCGGTGTTACGCTTCTGCCATTTTGCAGCGTTCCAGCAGGTCGATTGGCAGAGGAGGGTTTTAAAAGGCCAAGTGAGGGTTCTCAAGCCGAGGTTAGCCATGACAGGACCCCTTAATTTTGTTCTTGGAAGTACTATGGCTTAGTGGCATTTCTGACTGCCCTTTTTGGGGCTTTTAGGCCCTGGGGTTGGTGTCTGGGGCTTCCAGGGGCAAGTTACTAAGTCACATGACCACCTTTATTATATGATTGGGGATAACTGTATCTTCAGGAAGGGATCTTTCTCTAGTTTATTCTCTCCCCTCACACCTCACTTGGACCTTCTTAGCTGCTATTTTAACCCTCTTGGGCCAAATCGACCCTATGACATCATCATCTTCTTCCAAGCCTTGGAGGCAGGGCAAGGTGGGCGTTGAGGGTTATTTCACCACCTGGGGTTAGCAGGGGCATGGCATCCTCCTTAGGCTCATGTTTGTAGTCTCAGTGAGGCCTTGGCTCCGTTATTTTGTCATTTTTGTCAGTTTTAGGCCTTAGTCCCCAATGTGTGGGTGACAAGACCTAGTTTTATCTTATATTGGAATATTTTAATATTATTTTGTTTTAATTTCAAATTGACATGTAGGCTTGGATAAATTTTAAGTCTTGTGATAAGATGGATATAAATATACCATCTAAATTCATTTGTAAATCACAAGACTTGGGGACAATTCACATTATGTTATTTTTTTACCTTTATTGGCTCTTTTGGAAGTGATGTGCACCTCTTGGAGATTGTGTTCTTTGGATTAAGGACCAAATTTGGATACTATCTAGGGTTTCTTGCTCATGCATGGTGGATGCTAGGAATTGTTGGAATGACACAAGCTCAAGGGAGGTCTAGGTTGGTCTTTCTTGGTGAAGGTTGGTAAGTTATCCTTCTTGATGATTGAATGGTGGCCTTGGAGATGCATTTTTTCTGATTTAGGGCATTTCTACTTTTTGTCAACTTTGCATGGTGGAAAACACTCTCTGGAGAGGTTTTCCTAAGTTTGGCCTTGGATCTCCAAAATTGTCCTAGATTAGGCTCTTACAACGAACCCTGAAGGTTGTTGGAAGCCCTAGTCTAGAGTCAAGGAGAGAATCATTCCAAGAGGGAGGCTGGTCATCTCGCCTCAAGGCCTAGGGTTTGAAGTTTCATTCTTTAAAACCCTAATCTTGTCAATCTTTTTTTAAAATTTCAGTATTTTGCATATGTAAATATTGCACTTCATGGTAAATTAAAGCTAGTTTTTAGGGTCTGCATTTTTTTTAAATCAGAAAAACCCTAAAATTGCAAAAAATTTAAATTCCAATTTTTTTTCAAAAATTCAAAACTCTGAGACACCCTAAAAATTCGGCCTACCATTTTAACCCTAGAACCTCAATGGAATCTCCATTAGGACTGCATTTTAACCTAAAAACCCTAAAAAAATCTCAGAAAATCAGAAACCCTAAAAAGTTTACAAAAATTCAAAACCTTAAAAATATTCCAAAATTCGAAATTTGGCCTCCACAACCAAATTCGCCCTGTCATTTCAGCCCTAGATCCTCTAGGGCGTCACCTTTTTTCTAGCCTGTAAAACGACTTGCAAAAGTTACCAAAATAAAGGTTAGGGTTTAGCAGTTAGCAATTTTCAGAGGTAGAACTGAATTCAGCCTGACTTGGGGGGGTACCTTGTCCTCTAAGGCGAGGTTGTTTGAAGAGTCTTAAGCTCCTTAAGGGTTGGTTCGACTGTGCGCCACTGCTACTGCATACTGTTGGTAATTGTTGAGTCTATATACCTCAAAGTATAAATTCTGATGACTGTTACAACTGCTGATTTGGCTATTGACACATGATCATTATCAAAGTTAATGTTTTCCCATTGGTTACACTCTTAAGTGCTAATCACAATTGCTGGTATATGCTATATCTACTGTTTCCTACACTGAATACCTGAATACTATGCTGCTGATTGTTGTAGACCACTGCTCGGGCTGCAAACATTTCATGACTTGTGGAGCATTACTTGAAGATTGACATTTACAGTAATTGTTGTAAAAGTTAAAGACCTTTTTTGTAACAACAAGTGCAGACCTCCTGTGCTGATATCGCAAGTTACTATGCTGATTACCAGGAACTAGACTGACATGGCATAATATATTAATGAACTGCTGCTAATCTATATCATTGTCAAATGCTGATTTGCTGCATATAAATGCTTAGTGACTGGATATTAAACATATTCTGGCAATATTGTTGATTAATACATTTTGTATGCAATTGAGATTACTTTTCTGGTTGTGGATAGTGGCTAATATATACAACTATACTTTATCTTTATTCTGATTCTCAAGTGTTGGATTTCTATACTGCTAGTTGTTGTACTGTTGCATTCATTATTTGAATTCATTGGACTTGTGATGACATCCACACTCACACTTGGAATGTTCACTCTCCTATGATCAGTTATTAGTTGGAGACTGCTATATAGACTCATAGATAACTTAAATCACACCTCCATTAAGTACCATTTATCCTAAGTTTATGCTTGACCCCATAAAAGGCACTGATCTTGTGTGGAGGTCGTTGGAAGTAGTAGTGGTTGGTGTTGACAGGTGCTATAGAAGGGCTCTCCCCCTTGGGACAACATTGGATCCCTAAGAAGTTGAGAGATTGAGTCGAGGTGATAGTGATTCAAACCTCTCATGTGCTTGCCATTCACTAGCAAGTCCAGCCTGCTAGTTCGAACGGTAACAGGTTGAATGACGGTTACAATGAGCCTCATTATGGTGTACATATATTCATTGATTGGTCACGAGGTAAGAGGTATGTCCCTTGACCTTTCACTTAGCTTAACTAATATGATTCATTATTATTATTATAATGATAATATTTGTGTTTGTTACAGTGAAGCAAATTAACAAAGCACCTAACATAGATGCCATGTCATTGGATGCAATTGACACCCTGAGTCCATGGAGAGTGGAGATCAAGAAGCCTGACATGGAGGAGGCCCTTGAGTGGTTGGAGCATGATGTCGAGAAGGAGGAGGGTGAACCAGAGGAGGATGTCCCACTTCCAGAAGAGAGAGATTATGGAGGAGGAGATTGAGAGTGGGTTGCACTCAATGCCACCTCCTCCACAAAGACAAGCAACTAGGGAAAGAGTCATAAGACATCCCACTTCAGCTTCCAACTTAGCCCCAACATCCTCCACCTCAGCCCCAGTAGTTGCATGGGAACCTTCCACGTCGAGAGCAACCTCAACACGCCCACCTATTTCTTCTAGAGGAAGAGTGGGAGCCTTTGCCCATAAAATGGGTGGAGGGAATTGTTGATTCCTTGGTGCACTATACTTGTAATATTTAGATACCTCATGATGATTCATTTCATGAGATACATTTCTTTTTGTTTTGATGTGATTTTGTATCATCTTGTTAGGACTTATGACTTGGATAGATATCATATTTCAGTATCGATGTGTGATGTACTGCTTGACATCTTATATATCAGTTTTCTTTTCATATTTATGTAGCAATGTGTTTTTTTGATGTTGTTGCTCTAGATGTTTATTTTTATTTATTATTTTTTTCTGTTTTTTTTTAGTTTCCCAATATTTTCCTCAATATTGCCAATAAGTTATATTCTGGAATCTGGATCCTTGATGACAAATTCGTTGATAAGATAAATGTAACACTATTGTAAACTAATTCTGGTAAAGAAATTAGGGTTGTAATATAATTTGGATTAATGATTAGGGTTTTGGATACTATAATATTGTACTATAAACAAAGAAGATAATACAATGAGATAGAGTGGAGAAACTCTTAGGTAGGCTAGTTTTCTCAGTTTTGGGTTTCCAAGGTAAATTTCTGTGTTTTGTGTGAGCCATTCTTATTTCTTGTGTTTTAGATTCTATTTTGTATTGTTTTTCTTACATAGTTTTATAAAACTCTTCATCTGGTATCGGGGTGAGGTTATTGGCTTCAAGAGGATGCCTTTGTTTCCAAGATATATCTCATCTTATTAAGAGCAAGGGTATCTTTGGTCTGTGATAAACCTATGTTAGAGTGAGATCTTTTCACAGTGAATCTTGTGTAAAGAAAATGGCAAGCAACTCAAGAATAGAAATAGAAAAGTTTAACAACCAGAGCTTTGAGTTATGGCAACTGAAAATATACTAGATCCAAATCCTAGGCTCTATCAAGTGCTGAGACGGATCAAATCTCTAGAGGTGCAAACCTCTCCTTGAATAGTTCCTTGAGTGCAATACCTGAGCCACCTAATCCTAAGCTCTAAAGTCTCTAGTTTAAGTCTCATATTTACTTTTTACTTTGTATTATTCTTTTTTGTTTATGGCCGACATAATATTTATTACTTTTTACTTTGTATTATTCTTTTTTGTTTACTTTGTATTATTTTCTTACTCGACTAGACAAACTCGACAAACACTCTAAAGTCTCATATTTACTTTTTACTTTGTATTAAAAGTAAAAAGTAAAGTCTCTAGTTTAAGTCTCATAGTTACTTTTTATTTGTATTATTCTTTTTTGTTTATGACCGACATAATATTTACCAGCTAATCCTAAGCTCTAAAGTCTCTAAGTCTAGTTTAAGTTTCATATTTACTTTTTACTTTGTATTTTTTTGTTTTGTTTATGGCCAACATAATATTTATTACTTTTTACTTTGTATTATTCTTTTTTGTTTGCTTTGTATTATTTTGTTACTCGACAAACTCTACAAACACTTGACTCACGAGATCTCCCTCATACTGGGCTGTAGAGCACCTCTCGGCGCAAAGATCTTCTTATAGAGAGAATAATGGATTGTTGTGGATCCAAGTACAAAACCCACTGCTATGTTGAAAGAAGATTGGGAAAAGCTGGAAATAAAAAGTGAGAAGCATGATCAACTATGCCTCTCAGATTCAGTGGTGTTGAACATCTTTAGAGAAAACAACATATAGAAGTTGTGGGATAAGTTGGGGAATTTGTATCAATCTAAGTTCCCAGTAAACAAGTTATTTCTTCAAAAGAAGTTGTATTATCTTAGGATAGAGGATGGTGACTTTGTGACAGATCATCTAAATGCCTTTAATATTCTGGTAAGTCAACTTGTCTTAGTTGATATTAAGATGGAGGAAGAAGATAAGTGTATTTACTATTACCTTGTTGTGTTCTTTGCCATATTTTTGGGATAATCTAGTTGTAGCAAATGGTAGTAGGCACTCAATCCACATTAAAGTTTGAGGATGTAGTTGCATCCTTGTTATTATAAGAAATGATGAGAAAATCCATGGATGGTGTGATAAAGGATGCTTTATATGTGATAGGTCATTGCCAAGAGAGGAAAACTAAGTCTTCTAGGGGTATCTCTATGTCTACAAGTAGATCTAAATCTCCAAGACAATTTGCTAAGAAATGCGGTAAATCTGGGCATTATAAAAAAGATTGCAAATCCAAGAATGTTTATAAAGATAAGGGATCTAATGATGCCCCTTCCACAGAAACAAAAACCTTTGCAAACAAAAGAGGTGATGTTTACATGGCATTTACAGGTACACATGTAGATCATGATGTATGGTTGATCAACTTGGGTGCTACATTTCATATGACTCTTGATAGGGACTAGTTTTGTTAATATGAAAATTACAATGCAGGTGATGTTTTCCTAGGACATGACTTAGCCAAAATCATAGGACGTTGAAGATTCAAGATGATGCTCAAAGATGGAAGGATTAGATGGCTACATTGGTGGTATGATTTCACTTCACCCTTCTCTGTTATCAATAATTAGGGTAGGTAGGTATAGTTTCATTTGAGTTCATCACTTATTGTTACCTATGCATTGCACTTGTCGTTATTTCATTTTGATTTTACTGCATTACATTTTGAACAAGGCAGGACGGATGTGTTTTCCTCCGGTGCATTTAATGTCTTGGTTGTTGGATGTGTGTGTAGATCTACAGGTACCCAAGAGATTCTAGGGGTTCTCATACACTCTCGAGAAGAGTGCATGTCCCATAGTTGGAGCCAACTGTTACACCTCGAAGTAAATGCAACATTCCTAGTCAGGTCTACCAGAGGGAGGGGTTAAAATTTTTGATGTAAAATCCAAGTTGAAGCATAGAGTGTTGATTTGGGGCTAAATACCCCTAATCATATCATGGATGGTCTGCTTGATTTCCACCTCAAAGAGGTGCTCGCCCTGTAGGGGTTGGTTCCCTTGGGGGGATAATCACTTGGACGCATGACCACACTCATTTATTTTCCATGTAAAAAGTGATAGCACTTTGTAAAGGGTTTTGTACCCTATTTAGGACACCTTATTTTCTCACTTGGGCCAATTTTACCCCTCCGCTAGGCTATGTTACCTGCAAATTGTACTTCCTTATTGAATAAGCCTATAAGGATAATGAAGGATGACATTGAGGGCACACATCTGTTGGGGTTAGTTGGGGCATGACATCCTCCTTTTGGAACACCTAGCACTTGGTGTAGCCTAATTGCATTATTATTATTATTTTTATGTCATTTAGAGTGCTTTGGCCCCCAAATTGTGGGTGAGCGAACCAAAATGTTATATTTTCACATTATCTTGTAGGTTCATAACTTAAAATTAGGTGAGGCTAGCTTTATATAAATAGTGCCTCCCTCTCATTGTAAAAACACAACAAGATATGGGTTCATTAAGAGATCTTTTCTATTTCTCTTAGTTTATTGGAGTTCTTGATGCTATGTGCACCTCTCTTGGGATGATCTTTCTTTCTTGAAGGTTGATTTGATGAAGTTCTAGGGTTTCTTTTACACATGCTATTGGTTGATGCTAAAGAATGGTTGTAATAACTCAAGCACAAAGGTGACCTAAGGCGATATCTTTCTCATCTTTGTTAAATGTTGGTAAGTTATACTTCTAACAAAGTTTAATGGTGCTTTTATGGTGCATTATTCTAAAGTGTTAGGGTTTCTTGCTTGTATTTTGTTAACCTTGTTATTCTAAAGTACACAGTCTGTTGCCCTAGCAGACTTGTGGTAGCAGAGAAGAAGTTTGAAAAGAGGCTATTAGAGCCTTGGAAAAGAGGGAGTAGGTACATGAATAGGGCCACAAGTGAAGAAAAAAAAGGAGGAAGAAAGGGATAAGAGGAACATAAAGAAGAGAAGAGGAAAGAAAGAAGGGGATGGAGGAAAGAGGGAAGGAAGAGGATAGGGAAGAAGAGGATATGGAGGAAAAGAGGGCAGCGAAGAAGAAAATAGGAAGAGCAAAGGCAAAGGAGGGAGAAAAGGCAGTTCGCAAGGGTTTTTAGGGGAAAACCTAGGTTTGATTTTAGGTTTAGGGTTTAGTTTTAGGAATTTTTTTAATTTTTATATTTTTAGGGCTTCCTAAAATTTCTCCCTAGGGTTTTTAAGGCTAAAGGAGGCGGGGCAAAATTGTAGGAGAGAGGGCCGAAATTTTATGAAGGCCAAAAATATCGAAAATTTTAATATTTTGATTTTTTAGGGTTTTTAACATAAAAAAGAAGACCTAATTACAAAAGAAAAAAAAAAATTAACCTAAAAATAATATTTACAAAAGTACAAACTAGGGTTTGAAATAGAAAAAATAGATCAACTTAGGGTTTTAATGGATGTTACTCCAAACCCTAGCCTTAGAGAAAGGTGACCAACCTTACTCTTGGAGGTAATTCTCCTTGCTACTAGCTTAGGGCTTCTTGAAACAACCTCTAGGGTTGGTTTCAAGAGCCTAAACTAGGGCAAAGTTGGAGCTCCAAGACCAAACTTTGTAAAAACCTCCTCTTGGAAGCGTTTTTACTATGCAATGAGGATAGAAAGGCAGAAAAAAGCCCTATTCAAAGATAATGTAGCCCTAGGGATACCATCCAATCATTCAAGATGCAAGATTTACCTACCATTCACCAAACAAACCTTAAAAATGTAGAAGACTTACTTGAGCATGAGTTATTCCAACCATTCTAACATTCACAAAGCATTAGAAAGACAAAGAAAGCATCCAACTTCATCCAAGTGCAAGAAAAATCATCCTTCCAAGAGGTGCGCATCACTTCATAAGGCTAATCTTGGGTAAAAAAGTAATATAATGAATTTTATCCCATAAGTTGTGATTTGAAAATGAAGTGAGGAGACTTTATTTATATGTTCTCACACTCACTTTTACAAAATAACCAGGCCTACATGCCTTAAAATGACAATTTAAAATTATAACATGTCAACTTGAAATTATAACATAAAATAATATAAAATAATCAAATATGTGGGTAACTTGGAGCATTTTCCCTAGAGTTCACCCAAAAATGGCTAAAACTAAGCAAAATACTCCAAAATGAAGACTGGAATAGGCAAGGGGGGTATGTCATACCCCATCTAACCCCAACAGTGTCGATAATCCCTCAACGCCCCCCCCCAGAACAAGTTGTACGACTTGGTGAAGATTATGACATCATCCTTGGAAGAGGCCCAAGGAGAGAGGGCACTAGACTGCAGAGGGACCAGGAGGGTGCCTGAGGTGATCTAGAAGAGAGGCAAGAGCCTCACAACAGAAGGAACTGTCCCCAGAGTAGTGGAACAAGTGGAGGGTCATGTCACTCAGTGACTCACCCCTAGGAGTCCCGGACACCAACCTCAGGGCTACAAGCCCTATAATGAGGCAGTCAACAAAGCCACTAAGCCATAGTACTCCTAAGAGAAGGACCAAAAGGTCTGGCCATAACCTCCACTTAGAAAATGCTGGATAACAACCCTCCCGGTCTGAAAAAAATGACCCTCTCTCCATGGGGACACATCTGAAGGTGCGCTGGTACTGGTACCACATAACATAAGGCACTTATCTTAGCCATAAGGCTTGTAGAAGGGAATTTGCAGGTGTGTTGGTGTCTACAAGTGTACTTCCTCCATTAGGTACTCTCCCCTAGGTTTAGGAGTTACCCGAAGAAGTTGAAGAGTTAGGTTGGGGTGACATTGGATCTAGCCCCTCTTGTATGCTTATCGTCACTAGCACAGGGCATACTTAGTCTACTTTGAAAGGACTGCTAGTTTGAGCGGTAATAGGGTCAATCAAGGATAATACTGAAGAACTTACTAGCATCCAAGGATAACTACAGTTTGAGAGTTAATTCCTACCATATCCAAAAAAGGCCATATTTATTCTAGGATCTACAAGGGAATAACCGAAGTAGTATCTTGAACACTAACTTAGGCATATTATTCATTAAGCATGGAATCATAGGGCATACGGCCAAGAGCTGAATATACACCACCTATTCAACCATAAACCCAAATAAACTTAACCTTGCAAAGTAAAGAGCTCACTTGCAAATCATCCCCAAATAACAACAATTGTTGATCCAAGAGTAAACCAAAGCATTAGCAAGACATCCACATCATAGTGCTAGCATCAACCATCTTTTGAAATCAAATAGAAGACTTCCTTTTAAGAACTGAATGTGTCCCCCTTTTCCAGATATATTCAAAGAATATTCCAAGCTACCTACAATTGAATGATCCATCAAGGAGACAACTTCTAAGATCATTTAAAATCTACTTCCACATAAGTGTTTCC
Organism: Larix kaempferi; assembly: GCA_027924585.1. Lineage (NCBI taxonomy): Eukaryota > Viridiplantae > Streptophyta > Pinopsida > Pinales > Pinaceae > Larix > Larix kaempferi. The sequence goes on along the minus strand of BSBM01000293.1, from coordinate 23,950,349 downwards.
TTGTTCTTCTATTGTATGTTGTTCAAATTCAGCAAATGATTCGTTTGATACTTTTAGTTTAGTAGTAGAATTTTCCATGTCTTCAAGATACTCAACATCAGAGTCACCACCTTCGAAGACCTTGTAATCATATAAGTCACTGCCCTCATTGCCACTACTTTCAATGAGAGCCCCACTACGTATGTGATTAGGGTCATCCTCAAGCTCAACCTCAAGGTCATCGTGTGCATCATGATATTCATTCTCCCCTAACTACAACACTTCATCATCAGTTGAACCTTCACTACCACTACCCTCCATTTGAGGATTCATTTCAGTAGAGGGAGGGATTTGTTGTGTTTGATCATCCTCAAATATGTTGTCATGAATGCCCTCTTATTTTCCGACTGACAAACTTGGCTAAGGCCTTGCTTCTTGATATTGTTTTTATATATCGACATAAATAGGACTATACACAGTCTGCAAATACAACTCAAGGATGCCTAGGGTAAATTCAGAGTGTGGGGAATAATAGACAATGAATGTACAACCCCTTTAATAGTTGATTCTCCATAGGTTTTAACTACCGAAAAGCATCCACCTGCCACCCAAACAAACCAAGTGTTTCCATGTGCTTTATCCATTTGGCATATCCTCTTGTAATATACTTGGGCCTCCACATATGTGTCATCTTCAAAGTATAGTTCGTGAGCTTCCATACTTTGGTTAATTTAACATATGACCCCTAATAAAATAATATATTTGTGAATGTGAACATGTGTGCCATAATAGGAGCCCCCATAAAGTGGTTGAATTATTTCATGAAGAGAAAAGGCGTTTGCTCAAAAAATATTATGACAAAGGGGTTGGACTACTTAAAAATAATTATCTTGTATGAACACGTGTGCCCAAAGATGAGCCCCCCAAAAGTGCTTAAATCAGCCTTATGAAAATAAAAGAGGTTAACCCCATGAAACCACCTCAAGAGTATGTGCTAGGAATATGCCATACCCCTGTCAATGTTGATACAAGCATGAAGATAAGCCTAATATAGGAACCATAATCCTCCAAGGCATCCATGACTGCATCATCAACTGAACTCACATGCTCACTAATCAACCAAAAACATACAACAATGAAGGGAGGACTAATATAGGAGCCATAATTGTCAACATAGGAAGAAAAGTTTTCCCCAACAATACATGAAGGCCAACCATCAACACCTCCAACACAAGCACATGCAACTTGAAAATGTGTATATCCCTAGGTCATCCAATGCTCCATCAACCTGTTGTGATGAAAATTACAAGTGTGAAACCTCATACAATGAGGGGTAACGCTCTCCTAAGTGTACAAAGATAGCTCTTGAGTGCACCAACAACCAACAAGGGAAATGAAAGAGGAGTTCTTTTTATAGAGGACTAGAAACTCAACCTCCTTCTTACTAAACAATTCTTTTCTTGACTCAAACCCTAGATCTATTCTAGAAAGACTCAAACACAACTAAAATCTCTCTTGACATGGTAAAATAATGAGTAAAATATTGAAAGTGGTTAAAACAAACCTTTGACAAGTCAAAAAGGAGGAGTGCCTCACCTAAAGGATGGACCAATTTGCTTAGAGGGTCGATTTGGTTAGAAGAGGGACAATTTGGTATGTTTTTAGCACTAATTTCCGCACTATAATGATGAACTAAAATTATGAAATATGCAATAAAAATTAGTGTAACTTGCAAGAAAATTCACCTAATTTGTCATTGAGGAACCTCCTCTCCCTTTGGGTTGGTGCATGCCAACCCCGGGGGGCTGTCCCTAACCTTTGTGCATTGTTGTCCAACCTTTAAATCTACAAATAAAACTCCTATAACAGCAGTAAAAGGATGATCTTTGACCTTCAAATAAGCTGCCAAAGAGATAGTAAAACAATTTTTTTGGTTTTAATGGCGGAAATTTCCTGCATGCAACCATGTTACATGGTAAATGGATGGAAGAAAGGTGCTCTAAATGACTGAAAACATCAAAATATAGGCCTAATAACTTCTACAACCTACACACAAATATGCCAATGCATCAATGAATTAAAACGTTAGAGAGATAGCATAGTCAAACTTTGCTTTGTATTAGTTAAAAGGTTGATTACACCATAGAGAAAGTTACAAAGCTAATCCATTGATGATCCCTACACAGAAATGAAGAAGCCAACAGAAAATGGAAGGAGAATGGAAAAGCAATACACCTCTACTGCGAAGAAGACACTCCTTCGCCACAAGCCCATAGACTCCATCGCTCCTCCTAATCCATGTACTCTACTAGATCCACTCCCCCTACATGAACATTGTCGTAACCTAAGCATCCCTGAGCCAACTCCAAGATTCCATATAGGAATCCAAGCTACCCCATGTTGTCTAGGGCCTAATGCCTTCCTCCAAGATGCACAACACTCCTTCTAAGTAGGGTGTTCTCCAAGCAAGCAATCAGCTTCATGTGGCCATCATGAAGGATGTCACCAAATTTGTCAACAAGCTACAATGCCCTAGGGAAGAATGCCAAGTGTTACCAGACAAACTAGTAGGGTTAGTGCCCCATAAGCACACGCAAGGATTTGTGACCCAATGTTACCTCGATCACAAAACTTTAACTTCTTCGGAGAGTCTTGACCTCCAAGGGGAGAGCCTTTGTAGAACACCTGTAGATAAATTACACCAAATACCTTCCACAACCTCATGCATAGATCAATGCTTTTATGGAGTCAAAATAGAGAATGAAGAAGACATATCAAGTTACTCCCAATTAGGTACTGGTCCAAACAAGTGTTGTAGTAGGGATTATGGGAATGCATATGATTAAGTGTTTTTATGTGTATATTTCAGTCGGACATATAGTGACACTTATACCCTAAGATAAGCAATGCCCAAGTATTGTCAGTTACCATGAATAATTGTGATCAATTTCAAGAGTGCATTAGGACAATGGTCATCCAAGAGTCATTACCAACATCAAACTACTTCAATGTGGTGCAAACCAACAAATGGAGTAGCTATTAAGTACTGTAATATTATACTTTGCAAAATAGTGAATATCAACTTGTTAAAGATCTTACAAAGCAAATAAGAGTTTAATGACAATTTAACAAAACAAAGCAAATCAGTACTGTAGCATGCAATTTAACAATTGGACAATATTAATATAAGCCTATTATAGCAGCCTTTTATTAACCAATGATTACGTGTTCCCTCTCACAAATTTTGATCTAAACTTGTACTAACTCCTTTGATGTTTTCTGTTGTACTTTGTGATAGGTTTTAGGGCAGCAGTGGAGTGAAGACAGGCTTCCTTGTTAGCAGACCTGTGATGGAAGAAAAAGAGGGTGTAAGTAGGTGGTTGGAGGGCTAGGTAAGGCAGGTCGAGGGGATAAGGAGGTAGGCTGAGGTCTGCACAGAGTGGGCCAAGGGATAGAAGGGGGCTTAAGACCTGAAAAGAGACGATCGATGGCTGAGAAAGGCCTGGAAGTGGTGGCTGAGGGATGAGAAAGGCCTGGAAGTAGGGGCCGAGGGCTAGAGAGGTAGATTTAGGGTAGGCCGAGGGTAAAGGAGGGAGGACCTAGGGATGTAAGGTGAAGCCGAGTGAAGGAGAAAGCAAAAAGGAGAGGGCCGAGGGGTTAAGGGTCTAGGCCGAGGCTAGGAATAGTGCAGGCCGAGAGGTAAAGAGGTAAGGCCGAGGCCTAAGAACGGAGGGCCGAGGCCCTAAAAAGGCATTTTATTTTTATTTTAGGGTTTTATATTTTTTTAGGGTTTTTCTGATATAAAATTGCAAACCTAAGAAAATAACCTAATCTACCATGAAATGCAATTTTTACATATGAAAATGCAAGAATTTTGATAAAAACTTGATCAAACAAGGGTTTTAATGGATGAAACCCTAAACCCTAGGCCTAGAGGAGAGGTGACTAGCCTCCCTCTTGGACTGATTTTCTCCTTGAATCTAAACTAGGGCATCCTACAATAACCCAAAGGGTTTGTTGTGGGAGCCTAATCTAGGGCAAATTTAGATATCTAAGGCCAAACTAGGGAAAACCTCTTCTAGAGAGTGTTTTCCACCATGCAAGGTTGATAGAAGGTAGAAAAGAAGGCCAAAATCAGAAAAAATGTAGCTCTATGGGCACCATTCAATCATCAAAGAAGCAAAACTTACCTACCTTCACCAAGAAAGACTAAACAAGACTTACTTGAGCTTCATGTTATTCCAACAATTCATAGCATCCACCATGCATGAATTAAAACCCTAGAGAGCGTCCAAATTCATCCATAAGCGAAAGAAGAAAATCCTCCAAGAGGTACGCATCACTTCCAAAAGCCCTAATTAGGGTAAAAGAACAACATAATGGTATTTTATCCCATGTGTTATGATTTACAAATGAAGTGAGGAGATATTATTTATAGTCTCTCAACCTCACTTCTACAAATAACCAGGCCGACAAGCCAATATAATGTCAATGTAAAAATATAACATAAAATAATATAAAATAATCTAAGAGGTGGGTAACTTGGGGTATTTTCCCCCATAGTCACCAAAAACTAATAAAAATAGCTAAAACTGAACAAATGGCTTCACTCCGAAAGATGGAGTGAGCAGGGGGATCGTCATGCCCCATCTAACCCCAAATATGTTGAAAAACCCTCAACGTCCCCCCTCAAATTATGCTTGAAGTCCTAGGAGACAAGATGACGTCATCACTACGCAGGGCCTAAGGAGAGAGGGCGCTCTGCTGAAAAGGGGCCAAGATGGGTGCATAGGGTGACTGGAAGAGGAGGCTAGTGCCTTTGAGCTAGAACACTGTCACCTATGTGGAAATCAAGTAGGGGATCATGTGACACAGTGACTTGACCCTAGGAGCCCCGGACACCAACCTTAGGGCCACAAGGCCCATAACGAGGCAGTCAATAATGCCACTAAGCCATAGTACTCCTAGAGGGAAAATCAAGGGGTTCGGCCATAACCGACCCTCAAAACTGCAGATAATACCCCCATCCTGGCCCTGAAGAAGAATAAAAACGACCCCTCTTCTTGGGTAGATATCTGAAAGTGAGCAGGTACTGGTATCGCGTAACACCAAGCAAGCATCCAACTGAGGTCAAGCAACCACTTAGTAGCATATCTCCAATGTGCAAATTCATCATGGACCATCTCCCTTGTGCAAATCCATCTCAAACCATCCAAGGGCTGAACATATGCCATGTATGCAAAATTTCATGAAGCACCCCTAAACTTGGTGTAAAGACTTTCGGAGTAACCAAAACCTAAAACCTTCAAGAAGGGAGGCATCCCTTCAAGAGGGGGTTATGGGGTCACATTACAAGGGCACACACCCCAAGACGGTGACTAGGACAGTCTAGTCAAATATATAAAATATACAATAAAGAGGATGTTTAGCCATAAAAGACACGTGAAGATTACCATCATTCCAACCCCCTCCTGTTAATCTTATCATGGCGCTAAAAAAGAGGTTGAATAAGGAACAAGAATTTCACACTCGCTATGGTATGATGTTGAAATCACAAAAAAGAGATCAGGATCAAATGGAACCACCAACAAACCCTAAATCACTATGAACCGTAAGCATATCATAAAGAGAAGAGAAGATGAACCCATGAACACGAGAAACACAATATATGGTGCTTGTAGGCTAAAGAATCAATCACTATGAATCAATATGATGAGATGATACAAATGAGATAAATTCACAACTTGAGTTGTCCCTTCAAGAGGGAGTTATAGGCCCATGTAACAAGGGCACACACCCCAAGAGGTTGACTAGGCCGACCTAGTCAAATATATAAAACATTACAATAAAGAGGGTGCTTAGCCATAAATGACCACATGTGAAGGTTACCATCATTCCAAAATATACCTCTTGAGATCAACCTACATGTACATGACTAGTCATGAACTATATCAACCATTATGTCCAAGGTTGACTACAAAGTGGACACTCTAACTGACAGAATATTTAGGTAATACCGTAATATAATGACTAAATTGCAAATCGGAAGCTTTTCCTGATCTAGAGACTAACCCTACTCTGATGTGATAGTTGACTTATGCAATCATGTTTGGATATCGTTATCTATACGTTTATGGTTAAGCAGGCTTTGATCTTAAATTGATAGTTTAGTTGCAGAGGTCCGTAATGGCACAATCTTATATTGATTAATTTCATAAAAACAATAAAATTCCTAAAACATATCCAAAATGCTAGTATGTAAGCATACAATAGATGGTTATTTCTTTGCCAAAATAAAGATTCAATGTTTTATCATATAGAACATGATGTAATGAATTACCTTCTAGAGCTGCGAATGACCTCTCTGACCCAAGAAGTTGCAATGCAATTGGTTGATCTTGCCCAAAAGCTTCCCCAGAGGCAATCTGTACAGGAGAACATGTAAAACAAGATATCATCATTAGATTTATCATGTCAAACAACTATAGTCTTCTAGTAATTATGAGAACTAACAAAAACGTCATTAGAGAGATGTAAAATTAACAGCTACTTTGAATAATTGGCAAATGATATGCTCAAGTCTTATTTTGCTCCATGGACTTACCTTAATATAGTGGAGAATTTCCATGTTTGAGATCCTCAAATGAAAATCCCCCAACTTAAGGAGGATATCAACATAGAAAATTTTAGTGGTTGAAGATTCTCTTTTTCTGCTAACTAAATTGATATAATTGTTGATTAAGTTGAAAATTTAATTGAGTTTTTTTCAATGTAATATATATATATATATATATATATCTCTTTTTCTGCTAACTAAATTGATATAATTGTTGATTAAGTTGAAAATTTAATTGAGTTTTTTTCAATGTAATATATATATATATATATATATATATATATATATATATAACTCTTAGGATGATTCATCCTTTTCACTAAATTAAAAAAGGTCAATGAAAAGGATTCAACTCTTCATCAATGCCATGATTTAATGCAGTGGCCAACTATACAAATTAGTGGATATTTTAATTGAATCTATCTAGTGGATGTTTTAATTTCTTAATGCTGGAATTTACTTGTATGAAGCATCACATCATCCTATTATCCATGTGTTGAATCCTCTTTACTTTATTAGTGTTATCTTTGTTTGGATTTAACTCATGTGATGATTTTTCAAAATATAAATCTGTACATCATATTTCATCACACATCAGATTTATATCTAAAGTTTAATGCTCTCATTGATATATCATTTCTAGACTTAATTCACTTAATCATTTAACATCTAAGAATACCCCTCTTGGCATTTGGAGAGTCATCCAAAAATGAGAGGAGAATTGTACTGAGATGATAGTGGTAATTCTCCTAGATTTACCTCAAGGATGCATCTGTGGATTGGGACTTTTTCCACTTAGATATGAATTGAAGAGGGAACATACCATTCATAACTATCCCCAACTAATAAAATAATATATTGAAAAGCTTTTCAACACATCTGGGTTAAAATATTTTCATCTTAAACTATACTTTATAATGTTCTAGTATGTCTTCTTAACGAAATCCATTTGCCATTGCTCTTGGCAAAGGTATCATTTTGTTGTACCATACATAACTATCTCTAACTAACAAAATAATCCATTGAAGAGCTTGTCAACACATCTAGTTAAAATATTTTCGTCTTAGATTCTACTCTATAATGTTCTAGTGTATCTCCCTAATGAAATCCATTTTTCATTGCTCTTGTCTTTTCTTTCTAAAGAAGCTATGAAACAAGACAGCTGATAAAAGTATAACCTAACAGTGACAGCATCAAGTTGAAAAGAAATAATGTGATGTTTCGTATGTATTACTCATGGCTTTGAATATTTATATGAGTTCTCATAACATAAAAGTTAAAGGCTCATAGAAACTGAAATTTTAAAACATAGCCAGGTGAGAGATTGAGCTGAAATTCGTGTTTTCATTCTACAGTTTCTGTTTACGTGTATGTGTTCTGTGTGTGGGCACAGGTCTGTAAACACAAGTATGCACTTTTTTGCAGGTTTCTACTAGTTGTATATTCATATTGTGCTGGTATTTTATTTGGATTTGGAGATCAATATTTGAGCAGGTCATTTATGGTCCTATGGATGATAATTAAGCCTACTCTCTCACTTTCTACCAACAAAGTTGTTTAAAGGAGAAAACATTACTGAAACAAGCTTTCTGAAGCAGGCATCTATAGACTGATAAATCTGAGCTTTAGAGGGGGCTACTGCAGCATAATAGTGATGGGTGCACTCTTTTGCATACATTTGTTTGTTTTATGTATCTTTTTATTCTAAGTTCTATATACCAATGAATGATGCCCAAGCCCAACAGGTTAGCTCAATCAATTGTCACCAATGTTCTTGGGCATTTGGCTCCAAGCCCAACAGGTTAGCTCAATCAATTGTCACCAATGTTCTTGGGCATTTGGTTAGTTAGGTGCCAGAAGGTGCCCATTTCAAATCCCTCCTGGTTAGGCACAATAGTCTAGACCAATGGGTTTACTAAGGTTTCCATCCATGAATGTGGGAAAGCATCCCTTGTGTTTCCCCACAAAGATTTTTCTTGGAAAAAAAAAGCCCAAGGGGTTAACTCAACCGGTTGTTGCCAATGTTGTTGGGCATTTGAATAATTCCGCGCTAGCAGGTGCCTAGTTCAAATCCGCTTGGGTGAGGTGCACTAGTGTACGCTGACGGGTTTACTAGGGATGCCATCAACAAATGTGGGGAAGCATTCCTAGCATCCCTTGGATTTTCCGTGAGGTTTTCCTTGAAGGATATATATATATATATAATGTTAATCTTCTCTTCAATTTTGGTTGTATATACCAACTTAGACTTGTAGTTCCTAATAAAATGCAAGTAATCAAAATATCTCTTATTACATGCATCAATGCTAGCAATATCACCAAGTTTTTATGTTCGGGAACAATACCATGAAAAGCAGATGATTTGATATCATTCCTGCAGCACCTGATACTGCAACTTTTATCAGCTTCTTCCATGACTTCTGCTTTTCTTCCTGAATCAAAGAATCCATATCTATGTTAGAGTTCCAATTTCCAAAATCATCATCGTATTTTCCCACTCTTCTTCCTACTTAGTCCTCTATATATATACAAATTTATTGCTGTCTATATGCTTCCCCTATCATCCTGCATTCATTACATAACTATATGCTGGAAATAAAGCAAAATGTAAAGAGAAGGACTAATTGAATAATCTCTCGTTCATTTTTTTATTCTCTTTGTCTCATTTGTTGTCTTCTCTGAAGTAAAACCGCTGATATTATACACACTTCTAGAAGGAAATATCCAATTTTTTAAGAGCTATTCACTAGCCCGCATGTCTCGTCAAGTCACCACATGACCAAGATGAAAACCGAAAGTCTATCTCAGTGCATAAGATGCAATTATATCAACTGAAAAGTTACTCCACAACAACTAATAAGCATTCTATACAGACAATTCATAAGCCATCTCATTCAATTTGATCAAGATAATCCCTGCAAAAACATTATATAAGTTTAAGAGAAAAAGGTTATATGCCTGCCACATCCATAACAATATTGAACTTCAACCTTCCAAAAATTAAATAATGGAGAAATTGCTCCTATTTCAGTAGCGTTATACTTATTATCCCAAGACGAAATGGAAAATGTTTATGAACTTATATCTGTAGATAGCAAAAAAAGTATTGTTAGTTGAGAGTCGAGACTGATATTACATATGTTTCAGCCCAAAAGGCAAGATGGGCAACACAGCAGAGATTCCAGAAATAATCATAAAGGCAAGATATGAAAGACCTGCTCAAAAAAGGAACTTAGCCTGTATTTCTGAAATTAAGCCATACGTATATGAATAATGGATGTCATTTATAAAGAAAGGACCTCTATTTACTAAATGCTACCTTACGTACATGAATAATGGATGTCATTTATAAAGAAAGGACCTCTATTAACTAAATGCCACCTTAGGGGGATATTGTGACACATTACCTGAGTAGCCTCCATCCCCAAAAGGAGAAGGAGATGATGAAGTTGTTCCATATCAAGATTCAGAACAAGGTGTATGCTAGGTTTGATTCTAGTTCACAGTTGAAACTCATTGCAAAGGACCTGGTAAGTAAGCTTGGCTTAGAGGTGCATGATCACCCTCATCCATACCCTTTGGGATGGGTAATAAGGATGTAGTTGGAAAGCATGCAACAGTCGTTAAACATTAGTTCTCTCATTTTGCTGGCATGTAAGAAAGGTTTACTGCCACAGGATCGGAGCACTTCTTTGATTTAGTTTAGAAGGTGTCCACGAAAGAGGTAATCAATAGTTAGGGACACCCCCCTGGCATTGGCTAGAACCAACCCTAAAAGAGAGACATGAAGTTGAGGTGACAATTGGCATTGTGTTTACAGTTGCAGCGAGACTCCACTAATCAAAGTAGTGCTGGTTTGCTTGTAAACAGGGAGCTAAGTACTTCCTCACCTTTATTGATGTTTTTCCCTGCTTTCTTTGGGTAGACACCATTAAATCTAAGGATGAGATGTTTCGAAAGTTCAGGGAATTCAAATCTCCCGTAGAAAATCAAAGTAACAGGAAGATCAAGTTCTCAACAGTAATGGAAAAGGTGACTATCTTAGCAATGCTTTCTAGTCATCTCTCATATCTCAGGGCATCTCTTGGCAAATAATTGTTCCTTACACTCCCCAGAAAAATGGATGAATAGAGCTATTATGGAGATGGCTTACTGTATGCTTCAATCCAAGAAAATGAAGCTTTCATTGTAGGGAGAGGTGGTTGTTTGCACAACCCATATCATCAATAGAACATCTATTCGTGTTGTCACAAGTATGACTCCTATGAGAAATGGTATGGATAAAACCCCTTTATTTCGTATTTTAGAATTTTTGGATCTAGTCCATGAGTCCATGCTCATAATGAAAGGTGAAACACATCAGCATCTCTAGACTGACTCCTATAATCTGGTTGACTAGAATGAAATTTTTTCAGGGATACCATCTTTATGATCCCATCACTCACAGGGTGGTTGAATATAGAGAGGCTACTTTTGAGGAGGTTCATATGCACGGTTCATAGGGATCTCTCCCATTACTTCTTTCAAAAGATTCCTCCAATGGTTCTCAACATGCTTCCAGGGATCATGCCTCGTCTTATCACTCTAGAGTCTAGAAGTCCTCTTTTAGATGATTCCTATCATGTCATATTGGACCCTCCTCCTTCACAGTATGTTGTCGGTCCTCTTCCTACTTCTATGAGTACTCTTCCAAGTTCCAAGTACTCCTGCAATATCTGGTCATACTTCTATGATTGCTAAGGACTCTATTGATGGCTCATCCAAATTTCCTATTGCATATGTCTCTTCACTACTTCAGGACACTCATCATTGGCTCATGCAATCCTCATGTTGCAGAAGATGATGTTCTTGTCAGTGGCCCTTCTAGTTCTCATGTTCCAAGTGCCAATGCTCCTATCAATTCCACTCTGTTATTCAATGATGATGATAATGACTTCCCATTTGCAACAGTTACCCTTCCTTTGCATAGGCAAAGACCTATGCCTAAGTGGTGTTATCTCCACCATTCTTAATGAAGTTAAGTTTCTTTTTGGTCCTTCTAAGCATTATCTGAATATTTTTTCATCTCCATCCAGAGGCCTTGTTACTTTGATTTTTTATTTTCCTGCAGAGTTCAAGAAACTCCCCCCCAAATTTGCTCTAGATCACAGTTCTTGCCCCTAATGATCCCAATGGATTCTTGAGTGAGCGATATGGAGTTTTGGAAGGGGGGGAGTAAATCTTTCTCTCCATGCCCCTAGTTCATCTTAAGGGGGTTGTTGGAATTATGGCTGTAATCTTCACATGTGGCTACAACATTCTCAAATTTATCAGTAATGTATTTATAAGCATCGCTAAGGCCATCCTTTGATAATTTATTATCATTTATTGTAATACTAGGGAGTTGTTAAGGTTGACCTAGTCAAACTTGTACACGTAGCCTCATTAACCCCGCTTGGACATAGCACCCTACTTGAGTTTTGTATAAATATACCACAACTGTCATTTGTATTATGACATCTTGTGTTCTTCTTGATCTTTTTTATGAAGTGTTTAATCCTAAGGGAAATTCATATGTTGGTGCACTTCTTCTAATTGTCATTTTCTCTTTTTAAGCACACTTGTGCATGGCTACTGCAGTGCACATGTGCTTGGCTATTTTCTCTCTCTCTCTAGTGCACCAGGGTTCTCTCTTTAGCACACTTGTTATTGAGTTACTATAGAATTTAGGTTTGTTTTGGTTACATTCAATTACTGGCTTTCGCTTGTGAATCTCAACACTTTAAGTGTTAACATACACATCACATATTGATCCTCATGCCACAGGTTGTGTTTAGGCTTCGCCTAAGGGTTACAACATACTCAAATCACTATTTTAATGTTATATAACCAACACCCTTATTATTTTCTAAGCCTAACAACGATTGTCTTTCACTAAAGTTGATGGCTAGGGTTTAGAGGCCAAAGATGAAAATGAAGCAATGGTTGAAACGAGGTCATTCTACACTTTCACATTTTAAAACATCAAGAAGGAGGAAGCATCTAGGTGCAGCTATTCCTATGCTTTGGAGTGGACACCCAAAGCATACTTCCCTTGGCTGAGTGGCCATCAACTGCAGTACGATTGCAGCAAGTCTATAGCTTGCTGATCTGAGCTGATACATTGATTTCCAGCAGAGTTTTCTTGTAATTTAGGCAGATCCTAAGGAAGGGCGAATTATTTATTCCTCCAGCGGATCCGTCTCTCTTCTTTCAGCGAGTTTGGTTGGTTTTTCTACCTTGATTCAAAACCATTCCTTCGGGCAGAACCCGTGATTTGTGTGGGTTAAACAGAGAGCTTGGAGTAGGCTCACGTGGAGTTCTTCTTTGATTATCCATGGCAGTTTTAAACAATCTAAAGCAAGTGTTTTCCTGGCATTCAGCACCATTCCCCTAGATCCAGTCAGCCATTATATGCTTGCCTTCGTTAAGGCAGTTTCTTTCAGATTTGCTTTGGTCTTTTGTTTGGACTCTCTAGTTGTTATCTCATCTAATTGACGATTGTGTATTGATAAGTTACAACATCAACATCTCAAAGGTGCATCATTTACAACTATCAATCCTGTTGTATTATATTTGATGTCACGTAATCTTCAACATTAAGTGCTTGTTTACATCTAAATGGAATTATTTGGTGTGTTATTAAATCCCTACGGTTTGTTGAACTGAACTTATGCTAATCCAAACCTAAAAGCAAATAAACTACACAAATAAGACCCCAACTTCTTACAACCATCCAAGAAGGACACACCTTGTAGGTAAGTAAAATCAATGCCTTCTATATTGAAGACCTAAGACTTCCAGCTTTAAACTACACAAATCAGACCCCAACATCTTACAACCATCCAAGGACACACATTATAGGTAAGTAAAATCAATGCCTTCTATATTGAGGACCTAAGATTTCCTGCTTTAGTTATTGGGAAGAAAGTCGCTAATATCATGGTAGATATCAGAGCAGAAATAAACATCACATCTTCCATCTTTTGGGAGGAAGTTCTTTGGAAGCCTCATTGCAACATGGTAACATATGTATAAGGGTCGCTGACTATTATACATGCCTACCAATGGGGGAGTTAACTACTATTAAGAATTTAAGACACACTATTATGGAATTAAAACCATTGTGAGTTTTGAAGTTTTGAAGATGCCTAGAGATGCATACATACTGTTGTTTGAAGTTGCTAGCATATGCAATGAGAAGAGCAATATGTTCAGATCAGTGATTCCATAATTGCTCCTCCCCTGTTTTGATCCCTCCCCCAAATTGCTGAATCATGAGTTTGACTCGGATTGGGCCGGAAAAGAGTTTATCCAGGTCGACAAGTCATACATAGTGTTGACTGAGTTTGACTTGGTCAACATGAGTTTGACTCACAAATAATTGCAAGTTAAACTTTGAGCACCGATTTTTTCCAGAGTTTTTCTCAATCCAAGTTTTTGTACTTTTGTATTTCTTTATATTTTTGTACCCGTCGAGTTTTTCCCAATTCCAAGTCTGGTAACTTTCATATTTCTAGTATAGTAGAGATCTACTTCTATGATTGTTGGAATTTTTATCAAATATATAGGGGTGGTAGTGTCTACTGGGAGCCTAGGGAACTACAAAACGTCTACCTTATATTCAACACTTCTATAGTAAGGGAATCCATGGATCCACTCAAAAGTCTCTATTTGAGACTTGCTTGGTATTTCTTCTGTCAACCCCCTTTGACTTACCTTTTCAGGTATTAGAAGAGGGTTCAAACTTCAAACAAGCAAGATAAAGCTGAACCAATGATCGTAGGCTGTGAATTTTGTGTAGTGAATCCGACAAATCTAGGAATAGTTGCAAAAGAACTTGCAAGATAGTCTGACAAGTACAAACAAAGCCATGATAAACATCGGACCGGGATGACACGTACCTCTCAAGATGGGGACCAAGTGCGATTGCAGTTTTCAAAAGGAAGGTTTAAATTCCCATACAAGAAATGAAATCGATTAAATACAAAAAATTTTAAGAGTCTAGAGAAGATTGGAGAAAATCTTCCCAATTAGAACTAACCTCATACATGGGCATTTGTTTTGTGGTGAATATGGATCAACTGAAGCTTTTCGAGCCATCTTTATGGGATGGAGAGGATAGCAAAGAGAATCTAATGCCTAGAATTATCATATCAACAGAGAGTGTTACAGAAAGATAAAGTGTTGTAGAAGAGAACCAGAACCAGGTCCACTTGGTAAGATGAAATAGTGTTATTCAAGATTAGAAAGAAAGGAGAACACTCCATGTCTAATAAATGACACACTAAGTAGAAGGGATAGCTAAAATATTCCCGCAATTAAAAGTTGACAAGGACATTTAACTTGTAAGGGGAAGTTTGATCTAAATTGGATAAGGAAAGTTTGATTTGCAAGGTTGCATAGGTTGTAGAAGTAGGGAAAAAAGAATGCAGAGTTGGTTACAAAGTTACAAACGACCCCAAGGTAGCAGGGTTGCAAGTAGATTTCAAAGTGTAAGGCTGTAGAGAGGTGTAAGATTGCAAGCCCAAAGTTGTGAGAAGCAGACAAGAACACAACCCCAAGGTTGCAGGGTTGTGTACAAGACAAAGTCACTATAGCAGTTCGACACCCTTTATCCTAAATTGTGGAGCTAACCAAGAATGCAACCTTTCTTATAGGGGAGAAGACCATATTGTGGGAATCAAAAGACCTGAAGCTCAATATTGCCACAACATACGCATCCTTGAGCTTCACGACCTTGAGCTGTATGTCACACTCAAGTTTAGATGGGTTTCGGCTAGTGTCCATGTTCAATGCCCTCAATGCACCATTCCATCGGCACATACCAAGAGTCGATGGATCACCCCCACCCAACGTAGTCTACACCTCACTTCTCTCAGTGCCATAATAATCAGTAACAACCGATCAAACTAACCATCTATTATAGAACAAATTGCATATCCAGACAAGATCAGACACATACTACCCACTAATGACTCAACTAAAGCTGGCTCAAACAAGATCTACATAATCAAATAATTATTAGATATGATTGAACATAATTACATCATTATTGACTAAATGTGCGTATTCTATTAACAGACCAATATTAACCATAGCAATACAATTACTAAACGATAATTGTATGAAGTAAAAAGATCAATATATACAAAATAAATAGCAAATTTTACCTCTTTTAGATCATATGTAAGACAGAATATGCCAAAGCAATCTGTTCTCTTGCCATCCGCAGTCAGGGTAGTAGTGGGTGCAGGGGTTGGCGTCTGAGTTTGGCTACAAAAATGACAATAACGACACTTTAGAATTCGCCAAAATGCAGAACGAATCTGACAATTTCACCATACATTTTCCAGTGTGGATTTTACCTTGGAGCAACTGAGCATACAATTTTCATGGGCGGGAAACATTTTTTTGTATTGAAATTGAAGGAGAACTTGACTGGTTTTTGCGGCAAGAAAGAACTGCTAAGATTATATAGAGAGACGTTCGTCTTCCTCTGAAAAAGCTGAGATGTCCCAGTAAACGAGATGTCCGCCATGGCCATATCCAAGCTGATCAAGCACCGTGAATTCAAAGATGACGGAGCTTAAATTGAATCGAAGAATATAATCCAGACGGTTTTCTGTTGTATTTAATTCAGAGTTCTGAAGAATGTCCCGTTTTTAAGTTTTTTATTGACCCCAAATTTGATTAAAAATCTTCTCTTTTCGCTATCTATGATTTTATCCCATCCACCTGAATTCTATCCACAGAAAACTTTGTGATACTGTACAATCCACGTGTCATTATCCGTAAGAACTATCTCTTGCCCTCTCACCAAGGTGAAGCATTCTGCCATTGGAGGATCTACTTACAAATTTCAAAAAGCACTATCCATTGTGATTCTGAGCCGCTGACGGGGCTTTACACATAAATTGAATTGCGGCTCTTACACATAAATTGACTATGTATTTATCTATTAAAAAAATAGTGAATTATCCCCTGGAAAATAACAGAGTACTATCCATTGTGATTTCGAGCTAAAGATGATCGCAATTCGCAGGTTGCATGTAAATCGATTATGTATTTATTTAAAGAGTGAGTTATCTATTATGATTTTGAACCGCTGACGACCGGGGCTTGCAAATAAATCGACTATATAGTATTAAAAGAACGGGTTATGTATTTATTGCGAGATGTCCTGCCTCATTTTGCAAATAAATCGACTATATAGTATTAAAAGAACGGGTTATGTATTTATTGCGAGATGTCCTGCCTCATTGTAAATTAGATTTTTTGAAATTTGCAAAAGAGATAATGTGAGTCATGAATTAATTGGACTATGATAAGTTGGTAATATAATTTTCAGTTATAAAAAAGCTTGCTAGTTAAGTTGAACTTCTTTATTATTCTAACACTCTTCTTACTACTATGACACTAACTTAAAAAATGCTTAGCAGTTTATTCCAGCTTCTCTTGTGTAAGGTGGTTATCAATCTCAAAATATTGTACTTACAAGATAAAGTTTATATTCACCTTCTTGCATTTGCATATAACACTAATCGATGGCTATAATTGTAGGTAGCATTAAAATATGTAACTTTAAGCTAGTATGAATTACATATAGAAAATTTTAAGGATTTATAGATGTAAGAGGTAATTTAGTTCTCAATTGTAGCAATTTGTTTCTTTGCATGTTTAAGATTTGAAATTCATTTACAATGTTATTGTCAAAAATATCTTATTCTCAAATCATATGTACATTTTGATAAATAGTTAACAATATAAGTTAGACAAATCTGAATTAATTTATATAGAGAGCAATTAAATATAAGAGCAACAAAATATATGAGTAAACATATATATTTTACTATAAGGGTAAACATATATATTTTACTATAAGAGTAAACATATATATTTTAGAATGTGTGCATTCAAGGGTTTGTTGGACCAAAGACCACAAAAAAATAAAATCAATAGAAAATCCATTTGCCCGTATAGTCATTTGGGATAGCAATGCACTCATTATCTATAATTTTAAAAATATGTTGCTTTTTTTTAGCATGGTCTATTTCTTCATTTTCCATTGAAACTATAGTCAAGAAAGGATAAAAACACCTTATCACATTGTATATAAAATATAAGACAATTGCTCAAAAATAACTTAATGGCATAGTATTTCATGAGTATTTTATTGATAAAGTGTTTCATAAGTCAAAATTTGATGATGAGTTATTTTTAAATTCTGAATGTAACCACTTATGCTAAAAAAGATAGTTGATTTATGATTTGTCATAAAGACTTGAGATGTTTTCATATAAATTACTAACTCCCTTTCACTAGTATAAATATTTCATATTACTATCTAATTATATTCTAGATTTACAATATATTAAGGTTCTTAGAAAGGAATTATTGATAGAAAGCTAGTCAAATAGGACACATCTATCTACCCCAACTCCTCCAAAGATACCAATGCTTCCGTACTTGGCCGCTCTTCTAACTTGGAGCACCCAACAACATGCAATAATCCAAAAACTTTGTATAATGCTCCAATCACTGTATCATCTTCAGCTTCACACATTCATATGAGCTAAAGACCTCCAAAGATACCAATGTTTCCATACTTTGACAGCTCTTCTATCTCAGAGCACCCATCAACATACAACAACCAAAGCTTTGTACAATGCACCAACCTCTTTAACTTCACATAATCAACTGTCATCAACTCCCGCAATGTTTCCATACTTTGGCAACTCTTCTATCTCAGAGCACCCATCAACATACAACAACCAAAGCTTTGTACAATGCACCAACCTCTTTAACTTCACATAGTCAATTGTCATCAACTCCCGCAATAATATTGCCCATTTAAAAATAATACTTTTTATTATATTTATGATTTTTATATAATTGTAAATATAATTCTTTGAAAATATAAATTTTACACATATTTTGTTTCTATTACAAGTTTCAAGAATAAAACATAAGCCCGTCGAATATTGTGCTGGGAAACTAATTATATGATACTCTTGGTGTAAAGTAGACAGATCATATAATAAACAAGAGCAACATTTCTTCCATCGTACAAATTATGAGCATATTCAAAATCATACAGTGTCTCCCATCACTAATATCATATTCAAAATTATGCACAGAAATTTCCACAGCTACAAATGAAAACCTGCAAAGTTGCAAACATTAATCAGCAACACCGGACATTAAATGAGAATACTTATATAGTAAGCAGTGACAGTTTCAGCTGAGTCTCTCAACACCAACTTTATTTGCATTCCAACGTTGCCAACCATACTGTATGCATATCATAATATTCGGCGAACAATATTCAACCTGCTATAAGCTATTTAATGCAGCTACAACAAGCCTACTTAAGATCCAATCTACTTAAGATCCAATGATTAAGCCTACTACAACTACATTAAATAACCTGCAATAAACTGAATATTGTTCGCCACTACTAATGTAAGTACTCATAAGACAAATTAATTAATACAACACAATACACTTCTCACCTGAGGATTGGTCCTACATCTGTTGGTCTCCATTGAGAAATCTGGCATGATCAGGAACCCAACTGATGTCGAAGTCTTAGTAAAAACGGGCTCCTAATGTCGAAGTCTTGGTAAAAACTCCCACTCTTCACTTTACTGCCTGTAGCCGACCCTCGCACAATAAAAAATAAAATCAACTGCAATATAAAAATTGAAGATGACGCTCTGAAGATGGAGGAAGCCATGCGTAAGTTCGTTCAAGTAGCTCAAATATAGAAAGGGGCGGTCTAATCTTGTGATCTACCCATTCTAGGTGATCTGCTTCCACATGGATTGTTATTTACGACACGCACCACATTGTAATGGAGTAGATTAATATGCTTCCGGACGGATCCTTGAAATCTGTATCGACCGACGGATCCTTGAAAACTGTATCACTGTACTGTTGATAGCATTTCGAAGTTGAAGAGCTAGCAAGAAGCCAATGTAGACATGTGACGCAGGACAAGCATTTATAAAATATTTAAAGGTCTGTGCAGAGAGAATGATGTATTCCCACTGCCAAGGGTGGCTAGTGAGGCCCCTCGACATTTAACCTTGCTGCAGCGTTTCAATTTGCGTACCTTGGCATTTATTCCTGTCTTCCTTGACATTTGATGTTCTTTTTGCAAGCAGGCTCTTTGCATTTTCGTTTGGGAAAGAGTCTGGATATCGATTCCGGTTCTTTGGGCATTAGGTAAATGCAGGCTTTGTAAATCGATCTGTGAGGTTTTCTAAGATTTCAAATTGCAAGGCCATCAAGAAGAGGGAAGTCATCAAGGGAGGCGTTGGAAAACTGCTAGGTATGTTTTCGAAAAATTAGATGCATTGTCTTGTTCTTGAGTCTTTTGTTGAAGAACTTGGACTTCGCCACGGTGCCCAGGTTCCGATGGTTACTGGGAAGCGTTGATATGAACAAGAGATGCGTTTAGGTTTTGGTGCAGGGTAGCATTATAAAGAATATGTTTTTTTGAAATAACAAATTGTTTTTTCCCATATTGAGTAACAGTCAAAATATGGATGTTTATAGCGATTGAATTGTCAATCTTGTCTTGCGTGCTCGTAATATATTCGAGGGATGGAATTGGTAAGAAGTACATATGATTTTTAGAGCGTAGGATCTGAATTTAAGTACTCCAACTCAAGCTTGTTAAGATTAAGGCAATTATGCTTTTGTTGGAATCCTAACATTTTATGGGCCCTCGTAAAAGCAGTTTTATGGTGTGCACTAGTGCTAGGAAGAAGTGGTTATATCGCAATACCATCCAAGATTGAAGGTTTTTTCTTGTAAATCCCATATGTTAGAATGATGTCAAGAAAATTCTACTGCATTTGACCCTTTTACCCCAACTTTCATTCCTTTTTACTTTTTTTGGCTTATCAATGAAAGGTGATTTTCGGTCTCAATTATCAAGGGGGACACCCTCTCTAGATAATACTTCTCTATAATATGTATGCTACTTCTCTATAATATGTATGCTAATCGATCCATTTAATATATATTCCTCTCTTTCATTGTAATACCCCCAGTTTTGACTGGGTGATGTAAATTTGAAAAGGATGACCAAGAGTATGTAAATATGTACGTTTTGACATTAATATAAAATTTCCACTAGCTGCAAAGGAAGAAGGATGAAGAAGAGATAGGGGGGTATGACCCCATAAGAGGGGAAGTGATAGTGGGCTAAGGGAAAATGACCATGGTGGGATTAACTTTTCTCACTAGCCTTAGCTTTAACCATTTCAACTAGAGTCCCTAAACCATGATTAAGAGGGGTTTAAGAGGGAAAAGTGGTTCCATGTGGAGTGGCCATGTGGCAATCTAAACTATGCTTATAAAACTGAGAAATCAAGATTGGGAGGGGGTTCATTCCTTATGGATTTTTCCACCATTCAAATTGCATTCACGATCACCCTTCCATCACTTTGGACTGTCGTAGCTTGGTACCTATGATAGAGAACTGAGAATCCATTGTTGAATATGAATTATGCATGCCATTAACCTAAGTAGACTGGTGTGTGAGAGGAACCTAGCTTGCAGTTGGTGCCCTGGAGTCCGAATTCAGAGACTTCCTGTCCAGCCTGTGATGGAGCGCTAGAAGGGAATTGGAGGTTTCCTGAGGGGCTTTTAGCTCAAGAAGGGAGCTTGTTCCTGGCACTGTGTAGGTTGATGGGGAAGGATAATTGAGGATTGGGACAACTATGGATGGGGTTTCTGCACTAGTGTGTTTCATGGTTGTTTGAGCTTAGTAGAGTGGCATTGGGAGAGATTTGTTCTTATGGATTGATATCCCTAGCTCGAGGGTGGTCTTTCGAGGTAAGATATGGATTGACAGTGCCTATGGCTGGGAGGGATGTCCTTCACCTATAGCCAGTTGGAGAACATTTTATTTAAAATACAAGTCTCTAACTATGTATAAATGCCATGGTTTAATCTGTGTTTGTATACTGATTATTTACTGTTTTAAGAATGTCTAAATGTATGAAAATGCATGGTATGGAATGTGTGTTTGCTCATTCTTGAATTGCCTGTAAATTACTAATAATTGCATATGATAATTTGGGCCACTATAAATATTAATTCCATTATTAAATTGAATGGATTTATGGAAAACGAATTTGGAGATGAATGATAAATTCAGAGACGCAATTTGAGTACCTTGTGGTCTCAATGGTTCAAAGAGGCAACTGTGTACGTTGCATTCATAAACTAAACATTATGGCCTCTGTTACGGGATTGTATTGAACAAATTAGAGATTTTCTTTTGTATATGGAACTTTCACATTGTTTTTTAATGTTGGTGTGGTATTTAAGGGAGGTTTTGAATAGAAGGTATTCCTTACGGTGGTGTTAATTTTTGAAAAGAGCATACATATGAGCCATGATTATGTGTTTTTTTTGTATTGGTTTTGTAATATTTATTACTTACTATGATGATATGTATTGTTCTTGTGTTGGTTTTTTGAAATTGTATTAGTAAATTGTTGGTGGTTAGTCTGGAATGGATTTGAAAAGATCATATTGGAAGGGAGGATATAGATTTTGTGATTGTTAAGTTGGGACATGGAAGATATCGTCCAAATCAACCACAAAGTAATTCTCTAGGTTACCAATGCTAACCTTCAATTTCATTTATACTTTAGCAATAAAGCATTTTCATTTATTTTGGTTAGAAAAAGTTTTTTAATTACACCATCATAATGATGTATACTTCAAATTAAAATAAAATTTAAACTAATGGAAGACAACAAAATTGATTAATTGGGGAAATATACTTATTGGGATTAGAATTGGATCATGTAATGAAGACAAAGAGATCTTAAACATCAAGTGATGGTTTCAAGAGCATCTAGGGATCCGCATTGAGAGATCGGCATGGATGGTGGGTATTGTGTAAGCTTGATGTTCCATATCGTCAACATCATACCAAGTCTCGAGGAAGCAATAGAGAGTGACTTGGCTATGCATATTCGAGGAAAATTCTAGAGCATACTTGATGTACACCAGTGGATTGAGGAGTATTTTGATTACCTGCAGGGTTTGGTTGCCTCTACCTTGCTTGGAGATTCCAGTATATCCTTCTGAAGATGCCGCTCTAGGGACCATAGGATTTAGTTGATTGTATTATTTCATTAGCAAACCTTGATGCCTATGATCCCTTATGAAACCGACTGCACCAAATACCATGCGCATGTCTAGTTTGTGTTGATATTTGTTTATGCTGAATTGATTGTTAGTCTTCATTGCATGAGAAATAATTTTGAGGAATGTTGTGGGGTTAGCGCAAGTGAAATCATTTTGTAAACCTTACTAGAATGACATAACCCAGTTCAAGAAAACATAACAAGATTCTTTCTTATAAATCTGAAACAAAATTAAGTCTATATGTTCATTATGTGCAGACTTTGTTCACTGCAAAAAAAAGACTTGAATCTGAAGAATTTTTTACAATATTTACAAGCATGCCCAATGTAGGAAACATAGTTGTCTTGTAAGGCTTCAACCGACTTCCATTTACCAAACCCATTAGGATTTATCCATTCAATTTCTGCAATTGTACAACACCTCCTTCTGTCACATAATTAATTGCATAGAGTCCAAACCAGTGCATTCTTAGCTTACCAAAATGTTTGAAGAACTTATTGTCATATAGAAGTACTTGATATCCTCTCTGAAACTACTTCTTCATAATGTTGCGATCATGCCATGCCTTCTCTCTATCTTTCTGGAGTTGTTGTTGAAATCCTTCTATAAATATATCCTCCTCCAATTGGAGTAGTTGCAACAACATTTCCTTGACAGTACCAATGTCCGACATACCTGTGAATGCAGCAACCTTCAAACTTGGCACAATGTACTCGATTAGCATGACAGATTCTTGTCCATAAACCAACTTGAAGGGTGTATGGCCCATTAACTTCTTGCACGTTGTTCTATATGCCCATAAGACTGCAGGGATCCTCAAGTCCCAATCATCATAGTTCACATTACAGACTTTTGTCAAATCATGTTCCAGTATCTTGTTGAAAGCTTCGACCGTCTCATTAGCTTATGGATGGTATGGAGTGCTCTTCCAATTATAGATATGAAACTCCTCGGTAAGTGCCTCAATAATCTTATTGACAAAGTGAGATCCTTGATCACTCAACAAAACTCACGGGAAACCAAATTGAGTAACCACATTTTGAAATAAGAACTTTGCAACAATTGTATCACTACAATTCTTCACTGGTTTAGCTTCAACCCACCTGGTCAAGTAATCTAGCGCAGTAATTATGTAACGTTCTCCTTACCTCTTAGTAGGTGGATTGATTGGTCCTTAAAAGTTAACAACCCATTTCTCAAAATCCTGCAAAGTTACCTGTGGCATTAGCGGCATCTCATCCCTCCTAGATGGTTTCCCGGTTCTCTAACAGACATCACAAGACCGAAAATAGTCCTTAGCATCTTTATGGAGTGTAGGCCACCACAACCTTGCTCGCAATATATTTTGAGTCGTATCCTTTCCTGCGTAGTGGCCTCCTGCAACACCTTCATGAACCTTGGCCAAAATCATTGGTCTCCCATGCTTCATAAGAAAACGTCTTAATACTTCATATGGTCCCATCTTATATAAGTGACCTGCTATCAATTGATAATCTGTTGCTTTGACAACCAAATGTTTCTTTTGATTGACATACAACCCTACCAATGTCACTCTTGTTTCCAAAAAGGTTACAATGTCTTCAAAGTATTCATCCACCATGATGACCAAAAACAACTATGCATTTGGGAGGTTATCATCCAAGTTAACCCTCTCTTCTCCTATTTCTAACCTCAACATATGGTCAAGTCCCGCATTTAGCCTTCCTAGTTTAACTATAATCTCAAAATCATACTCCTGAAATAATAAGAGTCCTCTGCAAATTCTCCCCCGCAACACTGGCTTGTTAACTAGGTATCTCAAAGCAGAATGATCTGTAAACATTTTAAAATGACCCCCTAACCGATAATGCCTAAACTTTTGTAGTGCATAGACCATACCTAATCTTTCTCTTTCTCTCGTAGTGTAGTTTCTTTATGCAGTGGATAAATTCCTACTAGCAAATGCGATAGGATGATCAATAGATCCCTCTCTTGGTTGAGCCAAAACTGCACCCAATGCAATGGATGAAGCATCAACATGAACATGAAACTCTTTTCGCCAGTAAGAAAACACTAAAATATGCATTGTTACCATCTTTTCTTTCAATGTGTCGAGGCTCTACTGGCACTCCTCATTCCACTGAAACTTAGTGTCATTCTTTAGTAACTTCTCCATCGACGTTGTGATCTACGCATATCCTTTGATAAATTTCCTGCAATACCCTATATGTCCCAAAGTTGTTCTTAATTGTCGAACCGATGTTGGTGGTTGCAAATCTACTATAATGGCGATCTTTGCAGGATCCACCAACATACCTTGTGTACAAACCACATGACCCAACAATATACCAAATGGAGCACAAAAAATACACTTATTCAAATTTAGTGATATCTAGTACTTCCTACAGCGATCCAACATTATCCTAAGATTCTCAATATGGTCCTTCAACGGTCCATAGATTGTCTAATCGTCGAAGTACACCTCCAGAAATTTATGTATGAATTCCTTAAAAGCTGCGGCCACAGCGCGAGAAAAAATAGTTGGCGCATTCTTTTGACTGAAGGGCATCATTGTATACTGATAGAAACCCCATTCAGTCGCTAATATGGTCTTATGTTTATCCTCCTTAGCGATTTTAATTTGATGATAGCCCAAAAATCCATCTGTGAATGAGTAAGCCTCCTAGAGACCCACATTCTCTAATACTTCATATGTAAAAGGTGTCGAGAACAGATCATGCAAACAAGCATCATTTAGCTTCCTCAAATCTACACAAATTTGTATCTCACTAGTCTTTTTTTCTTGGACCACCATTAGACTAATCAATTTAGATTCTTCAACAAGCTCTATAATTCCTTCATCTAGCATTCTATCAAACTCTGCTCTTACATTTTTCGTATACTTCAAGTTCAATCTGTAAGGGAGTTATTTAATAGGTTTCGTATCAGACTTCAGTGTGATTTTCATCTCCCTTAGGTCACCAACAATACCTTTCATCTCTGAAAACTTCATAGGAAATAAATCTTGATATTCATGCAGTAGGTCAATAAGCTTACCTACAGTCTCATCATCCCAATAGTCCCCAATGTTAGCAAATTTAGGATTTTCATTTCGACCGATATTTACCTTCTTTGTCTTCAACGACTACAAAAATTTATAAGATGTGATTTCATGGCCCTCTATATCTCGGCTTCCATATGTTTATGGAATATGCAAATCTCTCGGATTTTCATCCGGATCGCGAGTAATATTGTAACATTCCATTTCCTGCTCAAGTTCCGTGGTCCATTATGGTAGATTAGGTAACTGCAAAGGTACTTCTTCATAAATCTTGGCCTTTATTATCGGCAAAGCTACGTCTATGGACATGTGTTGGCTTGATATCTATTCTAGAGGTTTTCAATATAGATCCAGGTTCTTCGCGGTTACAATGAACCAACAAAACCCCTTCTCACCAGCCCTTTCGGAAACAACCTGCAAACAGGCTGAGGTCTCACCCGAGGTGTAGCTATGGGGGCACTACGGAATTAGGTTTCCACAGTGAGTGATGAGTTGTTCAGACAAGACTACTACGCATCACACTATTAGACTTGTGCTGCGAACTAGGGAGCTGCACGACGATAGACTGCATCGCAGTCCACAATACCACAACTTAACCGCTAT
Organism: Larix kaempferi; assembly: GCA_027924585.1. NCBI lineage: Eukaryota > Viridiplantae > Streptophyta > Pinopsida > Pinales > Pinaceae > Larix > Larix kaempferi. Next base: position 23,923,914 of record BSBM01000293.1, on the reverse strand, counting down.
GAGGCCAACGCATCCAATGACTGCGCGGCTCGGACATAATGTAAATACTAGGACGGCGCAACTAGCTATACGCTTCCTCTTCCCGACTTAACAGATCTTGAAGACTTTACTTAACATTAACCATTCGTCTATTGCCTTGAATTATTAACCTTATAACAATTGTAAGCAGATAAAATACACAATGCTGCGCACCTTCAATGCACTGAATCTAAAGAATTACGTAGTTCAAACTAACCATTGTTGTTATTCCATAAACTGATATATTCACAGACTTAGAATACTAAGCATTCTCCATTCATCTATTCATGTAAGACTTAACATATTATTCCCATCTTTCCTCTATGGAGAATACATATAAAAGCATTAACATACAACTTATAAATGCAAATCCAAACACTCGAAGTAGGAAAACATGCAAATGCAGAAACACAACAATCACACTACACAATATTTAACGTGGTTCACCGTCGAATGGAGGCTACATCCACAAGACCTATTGTTATATATATCTTTTGGGAAGGGTACAACAGTTATTAGTCTGTGCACTCAGCTTGCAAACTCTCTTCTCTCTCAACAGGCCTCTGCGCACTCATCTTGTAGAGCCTTTACAATAGCACTAAGCTTTAACAGAAACAACAATATTCAAATGTTTAAAAAAATAAAGAATGACTACGAGAGATTAACCCTTTCCCATACAAAAATGCCTTATTTATAGATCATGCCCGTAGGTCATGTCTTTACAATCCGCAGGCAAAACCCCTTAGGTTTACAAAAACGGTTACAGTTTCCAGCTCATCGAGATTACTGGAATTTGGTAGCGAATATTCTATCATGGCCTGCCCTTCACGCATGCCCACGTCACTATCGGCCTTCCTGTCGCATGCGTGCTAACAGGTCACTTTCACCGAGTTGTTCTTCCTCTAATGGTCTTGTGCGACTGGTTCAAGTAGTGGCTCCTTCGCATGTGCGACCAATCGCTTTCTTTCTGCATTGCTCCTTCCCATCGCTTGGCACTCCTGGAGCATCTTTACCAAAAATAGACCGTCGATGGTCTAATCGAAACACGTGCCATCTTCCATCCAACACTCTGCCCTGCTAGATCTTCGTAGACTGGACACTTCGCAACACTGATCTTCGTAGCTCTTTCGACACTGCGTTGTGCGCAACTTCGCAGCATCCCAAAACTTATACAAAAAATGCTTTAGATGAACTGCGCTCAGCTTCATAGTTCCAAAAGTCCTTGTCCAAAACTGCTACACTTGGTCCAGGCCCAACAGGCCCCTAACACTCACATGTGGCTTGTCCCCGAGCCACCTGCAACTTCGGCTTCCCTGAGCTGTTCCACCTCCTGTGGAGCTAGCTTCACATCAAACTCATTGTATGTAGCAATCAACTTCTAGACTGCTTGCTTCATGTCTTACTCGATTTGGTTGACTGTTTCCCTCATCTCAGGTGTGATCTCATCACCTGTCTGTCCTGCAACCTCTTCGTGGTTCTCGTGTAGCTCTTTTAACTTCTCCTCGATCTCTTGCAAGATCATGCTGGCATCTTCCAATAAGGGCTACGACTTGTCTCCCAATTCGGTCTCTTTTTCTCATAAGGCCTGGACTTCCTTCTTAAGCACATTGATTTCACGGTACTTCGCAAGCCTGTCTCTTGGCAGCAAGGCTTTTACTTCTGTATCCAACTGCTCTAGTGCAACTTGCTTATCCTTCACTGCATTCTTTACTTCCATCAATCCCGGGTCTTCTTCGAGGGCAGTGGATGCCTTCGACACTGCTTCCAACAGACTCTGGCACTTAGCCACTTCGACAGCAATATTCTCTGTTGCGGCCTTTACTTCTTTTGCTCTCAACTGTTGTTCATCTGGTGGTGTCTGTGGGTTTATCTGTTCCTTCAAGGCAGCAATGTTAGCCTCATGGAGAATCTCCATGTCTTTCATCTCTGTCTTAAGACTGGTAACCAGCTCGCCAATCTTAACAATAGTATCCGTTGGTTCTATTTGTACTTCAAATTCATCTATGTTATCTATGACCACAGTGATCGCGGTTTCAAGTCTTAGCCGACAATCATGTTCATCTTGCAGTTCCATATCTCTCTGCGAGCTAGCTTCCTCCAACTGTCTGTTAGCTGCTTGCAGCTTAGCTTGTCCCTTGAGTGCATCAGTAGTTCTTTCATGCATCTCCTCGACACACTGCAGTTGTAAATAATGTAAGCCATGCAATGGTATCTTTGCAAGATCCAACTCCATGCGCTCTACATCCTTTGTGTCCAACAATAGTTGTTCTGGCATCGACAAGCTTACTGTTATCGGGTCCAGATGGACGATACAGGACTTCACAGGGATATCCATGGTTAACTACGGCTCTTGCTGCTGCAAAGTCCCTCCTGACTTCCCTTCAGACTCTGAGTCCTGCGACGAGTCTAATATTTTATGGATTTCTTCGATTTTCTCCATAATCCCCTGTAGCGTCGTTAGATTCTTTTGCAGGCCGTCCTGAATTTCTTTGTCCTTTTTCTCCTTTGCAGTCCACAGATCCTCCATAGATTCTGTGACCTTTGCAACGATTGTATCATAGTCCTCATCATGGAGTACTGCGTCTGACTGGCTCTTGTCAGCTTTTTGCTTCTTCCGCGCTCCCTTTTTCTGCACGGGGCTCTCCGGCTCCTTCCCTTTTCCTGTCTCCTTTTCCTCCTCTATAGGACATGGAATAGGTTCATCCTCTTCAGAGTAGTTGGGCACTTCTACGACTTCTACTCGGAACTCAGCAGGCCATTCCTTCATGATATTGTCTATATCTTCTTCATACATGTGGTAGCTTCCTGTGAACCACTCCATCTTCCTCTTCTGCATTTTTGTTGAAATATGGATACTACGCATGTCAGCATAAAAATAAACAAAACGAATATATTTACTAGTTACCTGTTTCGTTATCCTGGGGGTGACTATAATTGCGTCGCGTAGCTGGTTATAATACTGGTAGAAAACCTTAGCTGTCGTGTACTGCCTCCGTGAGTTCATATTTGCCCAGAGGTTTGAATAATGGGGCCCCTACATTCGTTGGCATCGGTGATTACTCCAACTTAATCCTTTGGTTCTGTCCATCTGACAAAACGAACAATACTATAAGCCAAGTATAGTGGAAATTTCCTCCATTGAGATATTTGTCATTGAGTTTCTCCATAGACTCATTCAGCAGATATTGAGACCAACTGAACTGTTCTCCCTCCGTAGTCGCGATGCCAAGTAGTATTGCACCAGCAGATACCTCCAGAGGTCTGCATTTCCTTAAGATTTTACCTGCTAACAGCTGTGTGACTAACTTCGTCGCCTTATCCTCGATGTCGTCCGTCTGAAATCCCCTCTTTCCTTTGACGACCGATTGGGTTTTCTTCATCATTGCCACAGCTTCTCTATCCATGCTTTTTCCTTGGAAAATTTGCTTGGGATCTTTTCCTCTTTTACTCAGGCCTGTGATACGGTGGATTAGATCAATGTTGAGTTCAATATTGTGGCCAAGCCACAGATATCCTTGGTGAATGCGTTCCATTAGTGTTCGCACCACCGCATTCAGCTCTGGCGATCTATCAAAGTGTGGGAGCCTGAGTAGATTGAGCAACCCGGACTGGACTACTCCAGATAGCCAACTTTCGGCGACCAAGTTAAGTTGACCCTTTGCATCCTTCTTCCAACACATGTACTGGTCAGATTGGAACCGTGGGAACTTCGGCTCATTGGGCTCCTCCTTCTGTATTGCGAGCAGATCATAATCCTCCCACCTACATGCTGGAAATTTTCCCAACAGATTCTTATCTATGTCAACATGCTTCGATATGGGCAATAGCAGAATATCATATTTGGCGTTCTTGATCAACTTAAATACCGGTGCGTCCAGTGCACGTGGTGAGATGTATTTTAGGGTCATGGTCAAGGGTATCTCCTTATCCGCTACCGACGGCTTTTGCACTGTCGAACCCATCTTTGGCACCTTCGTTCTTGGTGCCATTGGATTTTTACCTTTGTCCTGCATTACTGGGCCATGTCTTGGTGATCGTCTAGACGCTTGACTTGGTTCTAAGACAACCTTCTTAGATGGGGTTCTTATTAACCCTTCAATCCCTTCGTGTTTGAAAATCCACACAGTCTCCTGAACTGTGAATTCTTCTTCGATTAAATACCTCTCAGACATCCACTGTCTAAAACTCTCAGGGTCTCAGATAGCTTGCTAAAGACTGGCTCACACAGTATTGTTCGCAAGAAAATTCTAAGTGTTGGGTAATGCCTGTGAGACTAAATGCAACATTACTTCTAGGCGCAGCTGATCTCCTCTGCGCCCCTCAACGGCTAGATAAGCATTAATTGTGGTATCCATTGGCCAAATCCGATAGATCCTTCAGTCCTTTCGTTCGAAAATCTGTCCAAAACGACTATCTGTGCATTAAATGCCCAAGCGGTTGCTGGTAACGGCTATTTTTCGACCCACACTGTAACGACTATTTTTTTGAAGTGTTGCGTCGAACTGCGCGTCAGGTCCTCCTTGCTCCTGCGTAGTGGCTTCGCAGTGCCTAATTTCTTGCTTCTAAACTTAGTTTTTGTATTCTCTATCTTGATCTTCGCGGTTGCCATTTGGACTTCACAACTGCGCTGTTCCTCTTTTCTTTTTCTTTCTTTTTCATATATATATATATATATATATATATTTTGTGCACACAGCTTCAACAGTGCTGCACGGTATATACAGGCTCTTCATCATACATTACGTACAGACTCTTTCCGATTTCCAGTGCCCAATTCCAACTGTACTTGGCACTTAGAAATTTTGTCTTTTCGATCATCACAGGTTCTATGAAGCAGGACTATCCCGATAGGGTTTTAGTCTATTGCCGTTAACTAAGCCAGGCAAATTATCTCCTGCTAATGTGGCTAACTGAGCTACGCCACCATTAGTAACATGGACAATAATGTATGGACCAAGCCAATGCGTTTTAAACTTTCTAGGAAATTTCATGAATTTACTGTCATACAGGAGGACTAGATAACCTACCTGGAAAGACTTGTTCTTGATGTGGTGATCATGCCATGCTTTTTCCCTTTCCTTCTACACTTGTTGGTGGAATCCTGCGATGAAGCGATCCTCCTCCAAGCCAACCAAGTGTAGAATCCTTTCTTCCAGCGCATCACGGTCTTCCATTCCTGTAAACGCATCCATTCTCAAGCTCGGAGCAATATACTCCATTGGCATAATGGCTTCCTGTCCATAGGCCAACCTGAACGGTGTATGGCCTGTCAACTTCTTACATGTGGTTCTGTATGCCCACAACACAGCGGGAATGTGCAGGTCCCAGTCATCTCTATTCACATTGCATACCTTAGTGAGCGCATTCTCCAGCACTTTATTGAACGCTTCAACAGTTCCATTCGCCTGAGGATGGTAAGGCGTACTGCGTTGATGGTGAATGTGGAACTCTTCTGTCAATGCCTCAATAGTCCTGTTCAGAAAGTGAGTACCCTGGTCACTCATGAAAATCTTCGGACATCTAAACCTCGTAAGGATGTTTTCAAAAATGAACTGCGCAGTAGTTGCTGCGCTACAGTCCTTTACTGGCTTTGCCTCCATCCATCTGGTGAGGTAAGCAGTTGCAGTAATAATATACCTTGTGCCAGTTTGCTTCCCTAGTGGGTTTATAGGTCCCACAAAATCAATTGCCCATTTTTCAAATGCCTGTAACATCAATTGCGGATTCAATGACATCTCATCCCTTCGCGACGGTCTTCCTATCCTCTGGAAAACATCGCAGCTCTGGAAATGTTCTTTTGTATCCTTGTGAATTGTAGGCCACCATAGCCCTAACATCAGTATCTTCTGTGCAGTGGCCTTCCCTGCATAGTGACCACCTGCTGCTCCTGAATGTGCATCAACCAATATGAACGGCTTTTCATGCTCTAATATACATATGCACAGTACTTCATCCGGTCCCAATTTATATAACTGACTTGCAATAATGGTGAAGTCTGTTGCTCGCACTACGAGTTGCTTCTTTTGCTGCGTAGTGAACTCTATGGGTGCTAGTCCAGTAGTCAGAAAGTCTATGACGTCTTTATGATAATCGTCAGCTATATGGATAGAAAACAACTGCGTGTCCGACAGATTGTCTTCAATATTGGTAGGCTCTTCTCCTGACTCGATCCTTAACGGATGATCAGGTCCCAAGTTCAATCTTCCAGGTTTAACTATTATTTCAAAATCATACTCCTAGAAGAGTAACAGCCATTTGCAGATACGCCCCCCTAACATTGGCTTATTGACTAGGTATTTCAGCGCAGAATGGTCAGTAAACATCAAGAAATGTGCACCAAGCAAATAGTGCCTGAACTTCTGCAGTGCATAGACCATCGCGAGGCCTTCTCTCTCAGTGGTGGTGTTATTCTTTTATGCATATGAGAGCTTGCTGCTTGAAAATGCAATGGGATGGTCAATACCTCCCTCTCCTAGTTGTGCTAAGACAACTCCCAATGCTATACATGATGCATCCACATGTACATAAAATGGCTTCTCCCAGTCTGGAAACACTAGGATCGGTGCAGTGACCATTTTTTCTTTCAAGGTGTCAAAACCTTGCTCACACTCTGCGCTCCAAATGAATGGCGCATCTTTGTTTAGTAGCTTCTCCATGGCTGCAGTGATCTGTGCATACCCCTTTATGAATTTCCTGTAATAACCGGTATGCCCCAATGTAGTGCACAACTGCTTAACTGAATTTGGTGTGGGCAAGTTCACAATGACTGCGATCTTCATAGGATCAACCATCAAACCTTATTTACAGACGATGTGTCCCAATAGAATCCCATATGGAACACAGAAAACACACTTTTTTAAATTCAAAGAGATCTGGTTTTTTCTATACTTTTCTAGCATAAGTCTGAGGTTAGCACCATGGTTCTTCAGCAATCCGAACACAGTCCAGTCATCAAAATAAGCTTCTAAAAACTTATGCATAAAATCTTTGAACGCTGTGACGACAACTCTGGAAAAGATGGCAGGTGCGTTCTTTAGACCAAATGGCATCACTGTGTACTGGAACGACCCCCATTCTGTAGCAAAAGTAGTTTTGTGTCTATCCGCAGGATCAATCCTTATTTGATGATATCCCGAAAAACCATCCGTAAAAGAATATGCCTCATTTCCTCCAACATTATCAATCACTTCATTCGTGAAGGGTGTAGGAAATGGGTCATGCATTGAAGCATCGTTCAGCTTTCTGAGGTCCACACAAATCCTGATCTCATCTTTTGTCTTCTTATCCTAGACGACCATAGGGCTTATCCACTTAGATTCTTCCACTGGCTCAATGATCTCTGCATCGAGCATCTTATCTAGCTCTGCTCTCACTCTCTCCTTGTATTGTGGGTTCAAGCGATATGGTCTTTGCTTAACAGGCTTCATGCCTGGCTTAAGAGAAATTTTCATAACTCCTAAGTCCTCCAAGATGCCTTTCATTTCTGTAAATTTTGTTGGGAATAACTCCTGATATTCCTGCAATATATTCGCGATCTCTGTGACAGTCTGATCATCCCAGTAGTCCCCAATAGACGCGAACTTTGGCTCTTCGCTGGTGCCAATATTTACTTTCTTTGTTTTCACAGGTCCGCTCATATCTGGAATTTCCAGTGGAGGTCCCTCTACCTCGCGCGCACCTTCGGACTCAGGTATCTTAATGTTGCGCGGGTCCTCCTCATCACTACCTTCCTTTGCTTCAGCTTCCTCAGCGAGGTTATAGCATTCCACTACATGTTCTAATTGTTCCGTCCATTCTGGCTGTAAGCATTCAGGTACACTGTTAGTTCCAAAGAATTCTTCCAGTGTCATATTTATGTGTGGACAATCTTCTCTGAATATGCGCTCCTTAATTATTTGTAGAGCATCGTGTATAGTCGGGTTTTCATCCTCAAAGCTAAAGCTCTTCTGGAAGTTCGTAGTCAGCATGTCCTAATCTGTGGTTCCTCTACGCAACTCCATGTCTAAATACCATTTTTTTGTAATCTCTTCTTCCAGCGCGTGCACAAACAGGTGCACCCATTTTGTCTTTGGTCTTTCTTGCCATGCTTGTGAGCAAACCTCAATATGTTGTCTTGGATCTGTCTGTCCATTATATTTCTCAAAATATAGGGTAACTTTGTCAGCAAACCTGATCTGCATCTTAATTCTGCATTGATCCCATGTGGTCAATGTCTGCTTATGCGCATTCCACCATCTGGCGGGTGTCTCACGCAGTGCCATGTCTAATGCTTGTAAGCGGTGTTCATCTGGAATTGCTGTAGTATAATCTTCAATGAAGGAATAAATGTTAGATGAACCATCATATGAAAGGATTGGGCTTACCTCCTTTCCAATCCAGTGCAGTGACCTTATAACTCGTGCGCATCTCCTTGCAGATACTTCATGCATGCGACTTTTCCAATTCTCTAGTCCTGCATCCAAGTCTGAAATGCAAAAGCTATTGCATCTCTAGCTAAGTGTGCCATCCGCAGTATTATTAATGTAATATTCCTGGTTCGCAGTCATCTTGTACAACCGGTTTAAGCCTTGATCTCTGGATTCCTCCTGAATCGGCTCGCAGTTATCCTGGTTGGCAGCCATCTTATATAGTCTGTTCAAATCTTGAGCCCTAGATTCTTCCTGAATCGACTTGCTGTATCTGTCTCCATCAGTAATTTCCAATGGCGCAATGACCCTGGGATGCTTCCCTTCGAAGATCATCTTCCTTGTCTTCAAGTTTATAATGGCGAGGTTATTGATAGCTTAGTCAATTCCTAACAACGCAGGAAAAGGCTGACTATCATCCACAATCTCAATGACCTCAAAATCTGCGTGACTCTGCACTCCATCAATGTCAACAACCACATTGGCTAACCTTCCAAAAGGTATAACTTTCTCCTGACTGGCCATTCTCAACTGAATAGGTGACCATAATAGCTTTGGTCTCCCCATCCGCTGCCATGTCTGCTTGGTTAAGACATTTACTTCTGATCCTAGATCAAGAATGATCTCATCCATTTCATAATCTCCTATCTGTGCGCTAAGTCTCAATTTCTCTGCCTGTTCTCTTGTGTTTCTTAATATGATGAACTGCGCTACCAGCAGTTTCGTTCTCACTGCGCGATTCATATTGGTCTATCACCTTCTGTAGTTCTACTATCGCATTTGGAATTTTCAACAAATTCATGCAACTTCTAAGGAACTGTGCAATAGAAGTGCATGTTTCTGCTGTGATGCTTGTGTTGTCATAAGCAACCAACATATCTTCCATATGCGGTGTTTCGCTGCGCAATGGGATTCTCGGTGATTTTGGTGTTGTTTCTTTGAAGATATCCCGTGCTTCCTGAAAATTTTCCTTGTTTTTCTTCAAGTCGAATGCTGGCTGTTTCCCAACATATTTTCTTATCCATATTGTCTCGAGAGGAGTCTGCTTGGTATCAAAACCCCCAGAAGTCGAAGCTTCTGCTCCTCTATTGCGCCCTGTCGCAGCACCACTGCGCGTTACTACATTAATACTTTGATCCGCAGGTCTCCTTTCTGCTGCGATCAAATGAATGTTTGGGGCCGGTGCCTCCGACCGTATTCTCTTATGCATTTCTACCTCCAGCACTGGGCAGTCTTCTATAACATGATCGAAAGAGATACAATAGCTGCATGTAGTGCATGGGTTTGTACAATCTCTAGATACGTGACCAGGCTAGCCACAATTATAACAGATCACTTGACCGCGGCCTCTTCCTTGCGCCAGGCCATTGTTCCTTCCTCTCTTGCGGTATCCTCCTCCTCCGCAGCCTCTGTATGCTCCTTGATCTTGCGGTGCATTTTCTTGCTTCGGCAGAGTCTCTCCCTGGACTCTATACATTCCCCCATACATATACTCAGAGTCTTTCTAACATGAGCTCATATGCACGACAATTACATTCATCATGCCCTACAGACTTACAAAAATTACAATAAAGGTTTTTAGGTGTTCTCATGTATTTCTGTATCATGTGGCAGTCTTCTGGCCGATGTCCTCTCGTTCTGCAAATTTCACACCATGGCCTTGGGTGTGGGTTTAATGGGTTCGATCCTCCCATGTTAAGGAAATCCTGGAATAAAGGGCAATGGTCTTTAGTGTGTCCTTCTTCCTTACAGCCTATACACCAAAATTCCTTTCTCTCTTGCTTTCCTTGCTTTATGTCTTGCAATTGTAGTGTCAGGGTAGCTAACTGGTTCTGAATCTGCGACATGCCAGCGCTAGTTTCTCCCATAGGTGAAGCTTCCAGCTTCATCGCAATATCCAAAGCTTCTGGCTGCGACCCCACTTTCTGTTGCATCAACGACTGTCTAATATGGGGAAACAGCGCAGCTATGAACCATTCCTAATGCTGCTGTGGTGGAATATCAAAGCTTACTTGGTCCAGTAGCGTCTTAAATTTCTGATCAAACTCCTAGACTGTTTCATTAGGTTTCTGTTTGATCTCTTTCAACTCTGTGATACACTGCGACTCTGACTTCGGCTTCTTAAATTCTGCTAAGAGTGCAGCCTTGATCTCTGCTAGGGTTATTGGGTGTGCCTGCGAATATTTCACGAACCAGTGCAAGGCTCGATCTCTAAATGTGGTGACAAGCTGTGCTTGCTTCACAGCGTCGTCCTGTACTTGCTTTACACTCCATACAGATTCACATAGAAACCAATGTTGATCAAGGTCTTCTAGACCCGTTCCTTTGAATATCGGTTGTTTGATATCATCAGCCATCCTCCTTCGAGGTGGCGCGGTTCTCTGAGTGGTGCTAGGGATAATATTTTGAGGTTGGATGTTCTGAAGTGGTACGGCCTGAGATTGACTAGGTTGATTGGGGATAGCCTGGCCACTTGCTCCTATGGTGTTACCAGTACTAGTGTTCTGCGGAATGGGTTGCACGGTGCTCGTAACCGGTGGGTTCTGGACTGACGGAGTCTGAGACAGGGGAGGCACGGTATGTGTACTCGACGGATTTTGCAGTGTTTTAGGATGACAAGTGGAAGATAGAGATGTGGTTTTGCTATCAGGGTCAGCGTCTGAATGTATGTCTACACGGAGTCCAGGTCCACTATTAGTTTTCTCAGGGGTGAACTTGTATCTCTTTCCACTTCTCAGGCTATGAATTTCTTCATAGGAACCACTATATGTACTGTCTACCATGACAGATGCAAATATTTTACTGCATTCTAAAAGTACCTTTCTCGGCCAAAAGCATTTTAATGTATAAACTTACCTCTGATTCCCTTGAAAAATTCTCTTTCTGCTGCACTGTAGGACTTTAGCATGTCCATAGCAAACTGTGTCACAAAAATTTGTAATGTATTGTCAACCTAGAAGTCGACTGGGCGCACGAATGGATTATCTAGTGCTTTGAGCTGTTCAATAAGCTCCGATGTCCACTCAGTCAATGCGCTTCGCGGGATACAATTTATGTGCTCCACTGTGAAAATTCTCACAGCAGATCTAAGAGCTGATGTATACCTCACAATGAAAGAATTTAGGAATAAGATTAAGAGAGAATAATGCAGTAAGAGAGAAACAAAATAATACAGTAGAACTCGGATAGAAGCAAAATAACTTCACACACACTAATTCATTAATCACAAATGGGCAAATAAATAATACAATGCATGAGGATTCGAGTGCCAAGGTGGCAATTCGAATTAGCCTTCATGGAGTGATCAAAAGATTACTGGAGTGTCATCAGAGCACAACTAGAAGTCTTCATCATCATCAGTGGAGTCATCAATGCTCAAGTAACTGTCAACCATCAGTCAAACTGAGTCTAACTGAGTGTGGTAGGTGTAATTGAGTGTAACTGGCACTAACTGAATGAAGGAGGCTCAGTGGAGGGCGCATGAGGAGATAACTGGAGTCAGAATGGGAAGTCTAGTCTCACTGGAGGTCCATCGGAGTGATACAGTCAGTTGAGAGTTAGTCTTTCCTTAAATCAAGGAAAGAACTAAATATAACTGAAGTGCAACTGAGTGGTAGGTGAGAGAGGACGAGTGGCTTCCTAAAATCAAGGAAGAAGGGCACACTAAGCTCTAGGAGGGCTATAACTGATCAGTAAGAAGCTCCTGGGGCTAGCTAACTGACGACTAGGTGCTGGGACTGATGACTGGGATGCCTGCAATTGCATGCATGCAGAAATGTATGCAAGACTGAAAATGCAAATAATGAAAATGTTGGTAGGACTAGGATGGAGTATAGGAATATCCTAACATCCACAAGTCTTGAAAACCACTCGTGTAGATCGCATCCAAAAGACGCCCAGAAAACTTCGTGTACGTCTTTCCACGGGTATTTAATCAACCATTGAAGGTGAGAGAGATGTGGGTTTCTGTTTTCTTTCCTTGCGAAGTCTCTCTCAATCTTGTCACACCATGCCCAGATTTATTTCTTGTCTAGATACCAAAAGTCGATGCCCAACTCAACTTCTTCTACTTCGCACATCACGACTTCAACTCATCACGGATTCTTAGCGCGACAATGGAACCATTTGTTGGCTTGATATCTATTCTAGAGGTTTTCAATATAGACCCAGGTTCTTTGCGGCTATAATGAACCAACAAAACCCCTTCTCAACAACCCTTTTGTTGAAATATTGTAACTTCAAAGAATATTATATTTGTACTTTATTATTCCGGAGATGTTTCATTCCTCCGTAAAGATCTTATTGTATATCCGGAGATGTTTATTCCTCCATCGGAATGTGGTAACTTGGGTTATTAGACTTCCCTAGTGGGGGTCGGCCCTGTATGTGTTATGTGGGTCAAAGGGTTGTTATACCACCCTAGTGGGGTCATCCCAGTCAGTTATAATAGGGTATTTAACCTAATGGTTAAATACAAGCCTACATGTACTTGTGTAAAAGGATATGTCAGAGTAGTGTATAAATAGAGGAGGTGTGTTCCTCATTTGACACACACACTCACTTGAGAAAGGCACACTTGTGGAGGAGAGGTCTGCTATGGTGGAGGAGGAGATCATGTCTTTGGTTTGCATCTTTGTATATTGCTGGTCATCTATATTGAGGAAGCTTTGCTGGGTTTTCTACCCCATGAGGGTTTCCCAGGATAAATCTGTGTCTCTTGTGTTTATGCTATGCTTGTTGTTTCTTCAGTGATCATGTATATGCTATTATTGTGAAATGGAATGTAATCCTGTTATTTTCTATCTTAGCATATTAAATCTTAACATGGTATCAGAGCTAACCCAAAGGAAGACAAGGTCGTAGATAACATCTCCAGGTATCTTGTGTCCAAAGGGCACCCTCAGATTCGTTGTACTTTGTAAGTTATGATCAGTACAAGTTAGGGTTTTTGCCTCTTCCAGATATCAGTCAAAATCATGTGACCTAGGAAAAAAGGTCATAACTTGGGCTAGGAAGCTCCAAATGAAATTTCGTAAAAAGTGACAGATAGTACACAGACTGTACTATCTCAGAAATAGAGGCCGAAGCTGAACCAGTGACACGTGGCACGCCGTACAAGTTCGCTCTCCTGTTTTATCCCATAAACAGGTCACGTTGCGACACTTGGCATAACTCTCTCTCAGAGAGTCCAATTGAGGTCAGACCTATCAGGATGGAAAGATAACAGGGTGCGCTATCTCAAGAAAAATTTTCAGAGGCCTAAGTTCAAACAGTGACACGTGGCACACCGTACAAGTTCGCTCTCCTGTATTATCCCAAAACAGGTCACGTTGCGACATTTGGCATAACTCTCTCTCAGAAAATCCAATTGAGGTCAGACCTATCAGGATGGAAAGATGACAGGTCAGGCTACTGCAAAAAAAAATTTCAGACCCTGTGGAGCGAAAATTTTGGAGTTATAGCAAAAACAATCAGGTACATATTTCTGTCAAAACAAAATTATTTTTGGAGCACCTTTATTCATGGCTTCCGGAATTTAGGGTTTCAGAGAAAGTTAGAATTTTTGGAATCGGAATCCACGGCTGAATGCTACTCAGGAAAATCAAAATTTAGAGACCAAGATCGAATTTCTTGGTTGGGTAGAAGACCGGGCTTGATCACAACCCAGTTCGGGATTTTGATCGGAAAGATAGAAAATTAGGGCTTCAGCAAAAGTTGGAATTTTTTAAGTCGGTAACCACGGCTGGAAGCTCCTCAGAAAAATAAGAGTTTAGAGCCTTGGATCAAACCTTTTGATTGAGAAGAAGGGTGGGTTCATCAAACCCTAGTTCTGGATCCTGTCCAGAAGATCCAGAAGTTTCAAAGGCAATTTTGAGGGGTCAAATTTTGGAGATTTAATTTTGAGGGGTCAAATTTTGGAGATTTCAAAATTGAAGTATGCTAGTTTGATCAGCTCAGCAAGACACATCCTTCCATTCATTCGAAAGTGTGAAAGTCAAAGATTGAATTTTTAGGGTTTCCCTAGCAAACCCTAATCAAGCTCCAGATCAAGTTTCAGGGGGAGTTGAGGCTAAGGCATTACATAAGAAGACTACAAGAAGTCTCGACAGGTATGACTTAAGGAGGTTCAGGTATGTCTTGAAATCTGATTCTTGATTAAGTTCATGATGTGTTTGTCTTCATATTATTTATTAGTACAATCTTGATTAATGTTAGAATTGTCTTATCACCCTAGTAACAGTATGAATGCATGTGAATGATCGAAGACATTCATTGATTAGGGCTATATGATTGTACTAATACATTATGGTTTTATGTGAGGTTGATTTTGTATGCTAACAAGATACAGGTACATCACAAAAGACAAATCAAGTTCCATGACCATGACAACATGAAGACAAAGACTCATCCATAATCTTTGTTCTACTTACGAGGTATGTATGACTTTGTTATATTATATTTAACCTATGAGACATGCAGGTTCTAGGTTAGGATCTCTAAATCATTGAAGAGATTGTTTAGGTATGTTGTACATAACTAAGCAGGTATACCAATCCAGGTATGTTTTCCTATGTCATGTTAGAATCTTACCTTGTGTTAGGATCCCTTATATAAGTATACTTGGTATGATTGGTTATGCTTATTCATAAAGTTAGTAATCAAGGGTTTATGCATATTATGTCTCTTATATTGGTTGATGATTTAACTATCTATATCAAACAAGAATATGAATGAGTAAAAGAAGACTTCCTTGAAACCCTGAATACTAATGATCATGACTATACATATTCAAGATTATTTAGAATTAGAATGTTTTGATAATATTGAGAATATACTAATGAATGTATGTTTGTGTATGAGATCATGAGGATGACACTAGTGCACACTTGAGCATGCACAGTGGTATAGAATGAATAGAAGTTCAGAAGACATACAGAAGATCAAACGGGAGACAACCACACAAACATAAACGATAAGTATTTGATTTGTTATTAGAAATAGTAAATGATATTGCTTGTATGCATATTTGTATTCCTAGAATATATCATGCTACTAATATGCATATGATTGGTAAGTTGGACAAACATTCCATTGTTGCTTGTCTAGAATGAAACCTCTTTGCTGACATGCTGAGAGCTATGCACACTCTCGATAGTATGTTCTGGTAGAGATGGAAGGAATCTAGATAGCCACTGTATGCATACAGGATATGGGAAAGTGTTGTGCCAAAGTATTGGTCAAAATAGTTGCATAACTATGTAAATGATATCTGTATGCATAATAGGTTATCATGTCAATATGATTTGATGATTATGAAGTATTACTAATCCTGTACTTAATTTTGATTTGTAGGAAAGATCATGATGAATGATGAACACTGAATAAGCGATGGATGTTCAACAAAAGATTTACAAATCAAACACACTATAGAAGGCTTGTGGCTAGAAGATTCTCTTCGAAAGAGGAAGAGAATCATGATGAGATGTTTTGCTCCAAGTGGCTAGATAAGACCATTCTCTTAATGGTGTAATTAAAGAAGAAGTGTGAATCAGGTTCTGTATGGGTTCCCAGGATCGATAATCAATTGATGAGCTTAATGATCACCATGGGTGATGTGGATCTCAACCTTTGCTACAAGGTTGAATATGGTTTCTATACATAGATGACATGGATACAAGAAGGAACTCACCTCAGAGTTCGAATGATGTTGAGGTTCGTATCAGTAGACCCATCTAACGAGAGATGGCACAGATAGATGGCTGCATAAAAGAAAATGAAAGATCTTAGATTAATGTATTACTTCCTAGGTCTGGAAGTATGGAAAGGCTCAGAAGGAATCTTTCTCAACCAGGGAAAGTATGCCGAGAAATATTAAAAGGACTTGATATGTTGGAATGCCCACTCTCATGGATTCCAACTTGAAGCTGTTAGTGAATGAATCATCAAAGTTAGTGTATATAACTCTGTACAGACAAATTATTGGGTCATTGATGTATCTATTAAATACTAGGTCAGATATATGCTTTGCTGTGAATACCTTAAGTTAGTATCTAGTGGAAACTAGATGTGTTCACCTATTAGTTGCAAAGCATGTGACCAGGTACCTAAAGGATACGATAGACTTTGATCTATGCTATTTTGGAGATCATGACTTTAGATGGCTACACAGATATTGATTGAGCAGAAAGTGTATCAGACAGGAAGATCACATCGAGAAGATGTTATTGTCTGGGATTAGCCATGATCTTGTGGTTTAGCAGGAAGCAGTCTAGCACAAGCGGAATATATGGTTGCTTGCTCTGCTAATTGTGAAACGACATGGTTTCAGAATTGTTTGACTTAGAGATGGACCCAACTATGATCCTATGTGACAAACAGAGTTGTACTAAAATGGAAAAGAATCCAGTGTTCCATGATAAGTCAAAAGCAAATAGAGATCTGGCATTTATATATACGAGATATGGTGCAGATAGGAATTAAAGTTCGAATTTGTAACAAGTTACCAATGTACTAACCAAACCTCTACCGATCCGATGTACTAACCAAACCTCTACCGATCCGATGTACTAACCAAACCTCTACCTCAAGTAAAGTTTTCCGAGACAAACTTAATATAGTCCAAAAGGACCCTCCTCGAAAGGGGGAGTGATGTGATCACTTATGATGAGATTGCCTACATCGACAGTGAGGTCGCTGATGTGAATACCTATATTGGTGATGCCGACAGAGAGGTTGGTGGATGGTCCTTAGACAAGGTCTAAGGTGACAAGGGGATTGCATCATCCTTGAACACATGTTCTAAAAGGAGCTGTAGACGTATGTCTTCGAAAATGAAGTCCTTGGTGGACATATAGGATTGCATCATCCTCAAGAGAGCCGTAGATGTATGTCTTCGAAAATGAAGTCCTTGGTGGACATATAGGATTGCATCATCCTCGAGAGAGCCGTAGACGTATGTCTTCGAAAATGAAGTCCTTGATGGACATATAGGGGATTGGATCATCCTTGGACTTCAGTCCTAAAGAGAGCCGTAGACGTATGTCTTCGAGAATGAAGTCCTTGGTGGACTTGAGGGGATTGGATTATCCCTGGAATTCAGTCCTAAAGAGAGCCGTAGACGTATGTATTCGAGAATGAAGTCCTTGGTGGACTTGAGGGGATTGGATCATCCCTGGACTTCAATCCTAAAGAGAGCCGTAGACATATGTCTTCGAGAATGAAGTCCTTGGTGGACTTGAGGGGATTGGATCATCCCTGAACTTCAGTCCTAAAGAGAGCCGTAGACGTATGTATTTGAGAATGAAGTCCTTGGTGGACTTGAGGGGATTGGATCATCTCTGGACTTCAGTCCTAAAGAGAGCCGTAGACATGATGTCTCCGAGAACAAAATCCTGAATGAACAGGTAAGGGGATTGGATCGTCCTCGGACTTTAGTCCTTTGAATTGAGCCGTAGACATGATGTCTCCAAGAACAAAATCCTGAATGAACAGGTAAGGGGATTGGATCGTCCTCGGACTTTAGTCCTTTGAATTGAGCCGTAGACATGATGTCTCCGAGAACAAAATACTGAATGAACAGGTAAGGGGATTGGATCGTCCTCGGACTTTAGTCCTTTGAATTGAGCCATAGACATGATGTCTCCGAGAACAAAATCTTGAATGAACAGGTAAGGGGATTGGATCGTCCTCGGACTTTAGTCCTTTGAATTGAGCCGTAGACATGATGTCTCCGAGAACAAAATCCTGAATGAACAGGTAAGGGGATTGGATCGTCCTCGGACTTTAGTCCTTTGAATTGAGCCGTAGACATGATGTCTCCGAGAACAAAATCCTGAATGAACAGGTAAGGGGATTGGATCGTCCTCAGACTTTAGTCCTTTGAATTGAGCCGTAGACATGATGTCTCCGAGAACAAAATTTTGAATGAACAAGTAAGGGGATTGGATCGTCCTCGGAATTTAGTCCTGTGAATTGAACCGTAGACATGAAGTCTCCGAGAATTGAATGATAGGACTGGATCGTCCTTGAGATTCGGTTCAAAAGGTACATGATAGGACTATATCGTCCCTGAGCTTCGGTTCAAGAGGTACATGATAGGATTGGATCGTCCCTGAGCTTTGGTTCAAAAGGTGCATGATAGGACTGGATCGTCCCTGAGCTTCGGTTCAAAAGGTACATGATAGGACTGGATCGTCCCTGAGCTTTGGTTCAAAAGGTACATGATAGGACTGGATCATCCCTGGACTTTGGTTCAAAAGGTACATGATAGGACTGGATTGTCCCTGGACCTCGGTTCAAAAGGTACATGATAGGACTGGATCGTCCCTGGACTTCGGTTCAAAAGGTACATGATAGGACTGGATCATCCCTGGACCTCGGTTCAAAAGGTACATGGTAGGATCGTCCTTGGACCTCGGTTCAAAAGGTACATGACAGGATTGCATCATCCATGGACCTATGTCCTAAAGAGAACAAGATTGATCATCCTGTAATATGATTGTGTGTGTTGATGTGGTTACTTGTATCGGTATGGATACTTGTATTGATGATGTGGTTACTTGTATCGGTAGGATACTTGTATTGATGATGTGGTTACTTGTATCAGTAGGATACTTGTATTGATGATGTGGTTACTTGTATCGGTATGGATACTCGTATTGATGATGTGGTTACTTGTATCGGTAGGATACTTGTATTGATGATACTTGTATTGGTATGGATACTTGTATGATGACAATGCTGATGATCGTGTGATGATGATGTTGATGATCGTGTGATGACGATACTGATGATCGTGTGATGACGATGCTGATGATCGTGTGATGACGATGCTAACAATGCCGATGATCGTGTGATGACGATGCTAACAATGCTGATGATCGTGTGATGACGATGCTGATGATCGTGTGATGACGATGCTAATGATCATGTGATGACGATGCTGATGATCGTGTGATGATGATGTTGATGATCGTGTGATGACGATGCTGATGATCGTGTGATGACGATGCTGATGATCGTGTAATGACGATGCTGATGATCATGTGATGACGATGCTGATGATCGTGAGATGATGATACTGATGATCGTGAGGATCCAGATGTTGATGTTGTTGTAGCTGTTCGAGTGCTGCAGAAGATAAAGACTTAGTACTGAAGATGTTGATGTTACAGTATTGAAGATGTTCCAGTAACTGCTTGAGTTACTGATGATGTTGAGAAAGCTTCCAATGATTTATAGATGTATCATGTATGATGTTGATGACTCCTTGCTCGTGTAGATACTGTTATAATATCCTTCTCGTTAAGGGGGAGTGTTGAAATATTGTAACTTCAAAGAATATTATATTTGTACTTTATTATTCCGGAGATGTTTCATTCCTCCGTAAAGATCTTATTGTATATCCGGAGATGTTTATTCCTCCGTCGGAATGTGGTAAATTGGGTTATTAGACTTCCCTAGTGGGGGTCGGCCCTGTATGTGTTATGTGGGTCAAAGGGTTGTTAGACCACCCTAGTGGGGTCGTCCCAGTCAGTTATAATAGGGTATTTAACCTAATGGTTAAATACGAGCCTACATGTACTTGTGTAAAAGATATGTCAGAGTAGTGTATAAATAGAGGAGGTGTGTTCCTCATTTGACACCACACTCACTTGAGAAAGGCGCACTTGTGGAGGAGAGGTCTGCTATGGTGGAGGAGGAGATCATGTCTTTGGTTTGCATCTTTGTATATTGCTGGTCATCTATATTGAGGAAGCTTTGCTGGGTTTTCTACCCCATGAGGGTTTCCCAAGATAAATCTGTGTCTCTTGTGTTTATGCTATGCTTGTTGTTTCTTCAGTGATCCTGTATATGCTATTATTGTGAAATGGAATGTAATCCTGCTATTTTTTGTCTTAGCATATTAAATCTTAACACCTTTCGACAACAACCTGCGAACAGGCTGAGGTCTCACCCGAGGTGTAGCTATGGGGGTACTGCGGAATTAGGTTTCCATAGTGAGTGATGAGTTGTTCAGACAGGACTACTGCGCAGCACACTATTAGACTTGCGCTGCGAATTGGGGAGCTGCGTGACGATAGACTGCGTCGTGGTCCGCAATACCACAACTTAACCCTTGCGAGGCCAACACATCCAATGACTACGCGACTCAGAAAGAATGTAAATACTAGGACGACGCAACTGACTATACGCTTCCTCTTCCCGACTTAAAATATCTTGAAGAATTTACTTAACATTAGACATTCATCTACTTCCTTGAATTATTAACCTTATAACAATTGTAAGCAGATGAAATACACAATGCTGTGCACCTTCAATGCACTGAATCTAAAGAATTACATAGTTCAAACTAACCATTGCGGTTATTCCATAAACTGATATATTCACAGACTTAGAATACTGAGCATTCTCCATTCATCTATTCATGTAAGACTTAACATATTATTCCCATCTTTCCTCTATGGCGAATACATATAAAAGCATTAACATACAACTTATAAATGTGAATCCAGACACTCGAGGTAGGAAAACAAGCAAATGCAGAAACACAACAATCACACTACACAGTATTTAACGTGGTTCACCCCCCGGATGGAGGCTACGTCCGCAAGAACTGTTGTTATATATATCTTTTGAGAAGGGTACAACACTTCTTAGTCTGCGCACTCAGCTTGCAGACTCTCTTCTCTCTCAACAGGCCTCTGCGTGCTCAACTTACAGAGCCTTTACAAAAGCACTAAGCTTTAACAGATACAACAATATTCAAAAGCTTAACAAAATAAAGAATGACTACGAGATATTAACCCTTTCCCAGACAAAAATGCCTTAGTTATAGATCATGCCCATAGGTCATGTATTTACAATCCATAGGAAAAAACCCTTAGGTTTACAAAAATGATTATAGTTTCCAGCTCATCGAGCTTGCTGGCGTCTAATAGCGAACATTCGATTGTGGCCTGCCCTTCGTGCATTCTCACATCGCTATCAGTATTCCTGTCACATGCGTGCCAATAGGTCTCTTTCACCGAGCTGTTCTTCCTCTAACGATCTTGTGTGACTGGTTCAGGTAGTAGCTCCTTCGCATGTGTGACTAGTCACTTTCTTTCCGCATTGCTCCTGCCCATCGCTTGGCACTCCTGGAGCATCTTTACCAAAAATAGACCACCAACAATCTAACCGGAACACGTGCCATATTCCATCCAACACTCTACCCTGTTGGATCTTCTTGGACTGGACACTTCACAGCACTGATCTTCGCAGCTCTTCCGACATTGCGCTGCGCGCAACTTAGCAGCATCCCAAAACTTATACAAAAAATGCTTTAGCTGAACTGCGCTCAGCTTCGCAGTTCCAAAAGTCCTTGTCCAATACTGCCCCACTTGGGCCAGGCCCAACAACGTGTTTTCATATTCGTAACTAAACATTATCCTGAAATTCATAACCATGTCATCCCATTCTATTGTACCTTGTCACAGTTCTGAAGCTGTATAACAAATTTGTGGTATAGTATCCAGGGTATGGATAAACACATGAACCCACTCTTGCTTAGGTACATGTTCCCATTCTTTCATAGATATGCAGGGCTAATTATCCTAGTATACTTTTCTTTTCTATAGTATATTCCTTCTTCAAATATGACTTCTAGCAGCTTTCTGCACTATGAACAACCCTGTATCTTTTCCTTATGGGTATCCCACCATCTTGCTAGAGTGGCTTTCAATGCTACATCTATAGCTAGTATTATTTGTTGTTCAGGTACCTTGATTTCAAAATAAAAAATGAAAACATCTAAATTATGTAACCCCTCGTAAGTAGGTAGATCACGTACCTCTTTTCCAACCCAACGAAGTGATTTTGTGACACGAGCACACCTCCGTGTGGATACTTCATGTAACTTGTTCTACCAATTTTCCAGTGCTTCCCTTGAGTTAGAAGCACACGAGCTAATGCTTTGCCAACTCAAGGTATCGTCTGTTGTTGGATTGACATCTATGTTGTGTTGGCTTTGGGAGCATGAGATGATCGGGGACAGGGGGACGAGTCCTCGAGACGGCTAGATCGCACCCCCAATTTTTCAGGGGATGAAAGGTTATATATATATATAACTTTTAAAAGTTAGAATTCACCATAAAAATTTGTAGTTGCTTGTAATTACAATAGTTTATACTTTATATTATTATGCACATCCCTTACATTTGCTAGTTTTGAAAAAACTCAAGCAAATAAGAAAAGGACAAAGCGACCATTATTGGAACTTGAATGTGATAAAAATGTAGTTTAGCTCTAGGAAACTTAAGTTTAACTATTTTCAATCTACATTAAGGTCCATGAAGGGTCTATGAGAAGAATGCTCATCTCTATAACAACTCTTCTTCCTTAAATTTCTTGTTTATAATGATTGGGATAAAAACCATTCCCTTAACAATTGGTTATGCATATTTTTATTATTGTGTTGAAAACCACTACAAAACACTTTGGGATATACATTCTGTAAGTAAATTAGAATCATATTTTAGGTTAAGAAGGTTATTCAATAAGAATTTATTTAAATTTTTAGTACCCAATCTAAGTCTTGAATAACTCCTGGACACCTATGTACAATATGTTAAAGTTAGAAGAACAAGAGAAATACCCAAAAGGATCAAACCTTTGAGTTGTTGCATTTCTTAGTTTGTTGACATGGAGGCTTTGCAACTTGTAATGATGTTGCTAAAAAGACAATAGTTAAATCACCAGAAACCCAAATTGAAATCCATCATACACAACCCATATTTTGAGCTGCAACTTGTACAGTTTTAGATTTAGATTTAGAATAATACAAAAAATATGGATGGGATAACTGATCATATTGTCCAATCATCAATGCCCATTGTCAAAACTAAAGATACATGACCAAAACATCTAAAAAATATGACTAAGACATCTTTTAAATCTGCTTGCAATGTCTTCAAAATCTGCCTGGAAGTCCCTGAAAGTTGTTGGGGAGATTTTGGGTACGACCAACAAGTCCCCAAGTCCCTAATGAAGTCCCCAAAATATTAGGGACGTTTCCTAGGGGTCCCCAAGTCCATAATGAAGTCCCCAAAATATTAGGGACGTTTCCTAGGGGTCCCCAAGTCCCCGAAACATAGGGACAACATGTACGAGGCTTTTTTTGGGGGGGAACGAATCCCCGTGCAACATAGATTGACATAATCATCCATTCTTGAGGTGAATTTGTAAATATTGTCTAAGTATTTAACATTGTATTCCCCTAGGGAAAGTTTGACATACCTCAGACCCTCCAAAGGATCCAAAGGTGCAACAACTCTGATATACCCTCCTTCAAATGTCATTAGCCTTTTCTTCAGATTTATGATAGTCTAATTTTCAATTGCCAAGTCGATACCAAGCAATGCTGGGTATGGATTGGTATCATCCACTATCTCTATAACTTTGAAATCAACATAGCTTTGCAGTCTGTCTATTTCAATAGGGACACCCACCATTCTTCCAAATAGTATTACTTTCTGCTAGTCAGCTAATCTTAACTATACTGGTGTGTAATGTCCCCAAATTTTTACTATGGGCCACTCCATTACTAGGGAATTCAATGGTCTAAATTCACTTGGAAAAATTAAAGAAGAATAGTAAATTCGTGAATTGGGGTCATGAGGCACTATGGAAAACCAAGATCCAAGGGAAAAATTTATGGAGCAAGGAAACATTCACTCCTAAAGATCAATTTTATTCATATTTTGAGATAATTTGGACAAGGAGGGCGTATTAGTGGTGGAATAGGTCCAAATGTGTGGTGTAACTCCCATCCAAGGTGGAAGGAATCTTATCATGGAGGCATCTCATGGGTTGTAACTCCCCGGGCTAAAAATAAATAATCTTTGACAACCTATGACATCTATGACAACTTATGACAATAATTAGGTCCTATGACAGATCGTGACAACTTATGGCAGCCTACGACATGTTGCAAGTCCTAAATTTAGCTAAGGAGGGCGCTAGAGAAGAGGGGTGGGCCCACATGCTAGTGTAACTTCCCCAAATTCAATCTAAGCCTCTCTAATTCGAATTTCCAAGGTAGATGAAGTTATTATTTGGAAAACTAACATTAGAGAGGAAGTAAATGGGTCACAAGGTATCATTCTCTCATAAAAATAACATTTATTAATATTTTATTAAATATTTGTGAGAGAATTCTAGAACGAGGGGGAAATGCTCAATGAAGATTTATAAAAAGGATGAAGACACAAGTGAAGGGGCTTTTGGTTATTTGAATTTTGGTATTTGAGAGCCATTGATCTTCTCAAGCCTGGGATATGTGTCTCTTTCTACAAAACTAGTTTCCAATTCATTCATAGCTTCGTTTCCAGTGGGAAACACTTTTTGTTTCATTCAAAAAAGTTTCCATATGCCTGAGGTATCATCATTTTACTGAATCCACTCTATTCGACATCTCTTCTGGTGGAGGGGAACACCTCTACATTTCTATCTCTGTATTTCTTGGATTTTGAGCTTCTGTAAGAGTCATGTATTGTTGTAATCAATATATTTACTGCTTCCATACATTCATAATAAATATTTACAGTTCCTTTCATCATATGGTGTTCAATGTTCAAGTTTATGGATTATTTATGTGCAAATATGCTAGTATGGTTAAGCAATCTTAAGACAATGTGTATAAAAATTTCATATCAGATCCCTGAAGAATATTAGTAAGTTATTTGTGTTGATTTGGGAGTTTCAGGGTTGAATTAGAGTTGTTTGGGAAGATTTGGTCTGATTAGGAAGTGTTTGGGTCAAGTTGAAAAACTAGTATTCCAATGTGGGGGAAATCGAGCTAGTTTTTCACTAGTCTTGAGAGGTTGTCTTTCATAATTCTTTGGAAGTTCTCTAGAGAATATAAATGTGTCATATAGTTTTATTTGAGTCTATTTGAGTCCATTAAAATGATATTGGGAGAATTCGAGTCGCTCTGGTAGTGTTTGGGAAGAGTTGGAAACCCTATGTTCGTTGTGGCCAAAATTGAACTAGTGTTCATAGTTTCTTTAAAAGATTCCAATTTTATATCAGATCTAATTTGGTACACATATCAGTGGACTCTAAACACATTAATGAGTTTCACACCTTCAATGGGCATCATAAATACACATACACTCCACTGTTGTTGAACGAGAACATCTCATAAGCCTTCATAAGCCACTGTTTGGGAAAACGTTGAAAATCAACATAATTAAAGTTGGCACCTTGGATATAATATTCCTAATTTCTGATTGGAGATATTACAGTGGTATCGAAGCATGGTCTTAGACAACTATGGGAACTAAAGGATAAATTTGAATAAAATTGCATAACATAACCCTCACTTGAAGAAGAGTTGCAGACATGAGGTTGGAACCAGATGCTTGGGAGCTTGAGGAGAGCTTAACATGGGAAGAACCATTCTCTAAATATGGTTTCATTTCTTCAGTGGAAGACAATGAGGATTTGTAAGGATAGATGGAGGATATCATGTTTGACATGAGTTGGAGGATTCTTTATGTGATATCATATACAATGTTGAATTTGAAAATTATTCAATGGAGAGACTTGTAGATGGAAAATTGTTACCCACTTCCCTTCATGCCTCGAGCATAGAGGAGAAGAAGTTTGAATTGTAGAAAATAATGGAGGTCCATGAGAAGCTGTACAAGACATATCAAGAGATAGAGAATAACTTGCAACAATGTCAGGCCTTATTACAAGAATGCTATGCTTCAAGACTTATGAAGAAGATATTTGGCTTCTCTAGGAAAGGAGAATCCAAAGGTTCCTATGGTAAAATTGACTCAAAAGGTAGTAAATACACTATCATTGTTCAGCCTTCAAATGTACACGATGATAGTAAAAATTAGCCATCATGTGGGAGTCCTAAAGCAAATGAATCCATGTTCAAAAACTCTTTTTATCCATATGAAGGTTTGAATCAAAGGGAAGCACATATTGCAACCTTGAGTCTTCTAGTTGAACACAAAGTGGAGCAGCATGACCGCACAGATCAACCACATGGGAATGATGAAGATGTGACATGAAGGCATGACAAACATTTTGATTTTTGCAGCAGTCCTATTTCTTTGCATCATCAAGAGATAACATCCCTTCCACATGGGGATAATTGTATTGTAGAATCTTCTAATGTTGATTTGGTTCTTAAATATGCATTATGTGTTGTGGATTCATGCCACAAGAATTCTGATTTTTTATATCAGCCATTAGAAAATGTAAACAAGGCTCAAGACGTGGGAAATGAGTGGTTGCAAAGAGCTATGGAAACAAGTTTGTTGGCAGTAGGAAGAAACCTATCTCCCACCATTATTTTATCCAATTGAAGAATGTGCAGAAGTAGAGCATGCAAGGGAAAAGGATGATTTGGGGAGGGTGACAATGGAAACAAATCAAAAAATTTAGTGGAGGGATGTTCCCATGAGTTGCAACTCTTAGCAGGGTAGTTGAAGGTAAGCAAGGAGAATGATAGGACAACCATGAAAACTTTTGATGACACAAATGCCTTGATACGAACCGTTACACCAAAACCTCAAGGTGTTAGTGAAGGCCGCCCACTAGGATATTAACATACCACCACACTTTGCAGTCCAGACTCTGGGCTAGATGTGCGCCCGTACGGTGGTGTCCCCTTTGATCCGTACGAGCCTCGGGTGAACACTGCAATGCCGACGTTGCCACCCGCTCTGTGACTTGAACTTGGGTGGAGGCTCTGATACCAAATGATACAAACCATTACACCAAAACCCTAAGGTGTTAGTGAAGGCCGTCCACTAGGATCTTAATATCCTACCACGCTCCGTAGTCCAGACTCTAGGCTGGATGTGCGCCCGTACGGTGGTGTCCCCTTTGTGCCGTACGAGCCCCGGGCGAACACTGCAATGCCGACGTTGCCACCCGCTCTGTGACTTGAACCTAGGTGGAGGCTCTAATACCAAATGATACGAACCGTTACACCAAAACCTCGAGGTGTTAGTGAAGGCCTCCCACTAGGATCTTAACATCCCACCACACTCTGTAGTCCAGACTCTGGGCTGTATGTGTGCATGTACGGTGGTGTCCCCTTTGAGCCGTACGAGCCTCGGGCGAACACTGCAATGCCGACGTTGCCACCCGCTCTGTGACTTGAACCTGGGTGGAGGCTCTGATACCAGATGTGATGCACCTGCAACAATTAATTAATAAAAATATGCGAAATAGTATAAATGACAGAACTCAGAATCACTTTTATATTGATCACAGGCCACTTCGAGGGGGCAACCTCCTATGAGCAAGCTCAATACAAATAACTTCACGGTGCCTTCATAGGTCTCAACACACACTTATATACTAAGTCTAGGCGCCAATACTATGGGTCAAAACCATGGGCCACTACAAACTATGGATCAAAAATACTACGGGCGACTTACAAAGCATATGCACCAACAACAATAACATAAACTATTGATCAAAAAATACTACGGCACGACTTACAAAGCGTATGCATCCAACAACAATATACTAACAAAGTAAAGACATGGGTTCCTAACATGCCTTGGTGACATATTATTGTTGGATATCTTCAAGGGAAACTGATAGTTTGAAAATAGAATATTACCTTGCATATTCTGAATCCATTCGAAAGGCAGTGGAAACCATGAAGACTAACTACATACACCTGCTTTCCGATAGAGACCATCGTTTTAGGCTTGTTGAGATGTACCATTGTGCATTACAAGAAGAAAAAGGTCAAGTTGACAGGATCACCCATTAGCTTGAGATCACCCATGATTCCTTGGATAGAACACAAAAAGCACTTCAAGAATCAGATATGGAGGTTGAACAACTTCATAGGGAATTGGAAAGATCGCACCCTTCCTACTAAACTTCAAATAACCAGTTGTATATGGCTGATTTCATTCATGGTTCGATGGAGGAACCTCATGTGGGGTTTGAGCATGAGGAGATCTAATATTTGTAGGTACTTGAGGAGATATTTGACATGGGGAATGTTGAACAAGTACTTTGCATTAGGAGGATCATGAGCTACATTTATGGGAGAGAGACTTAATCATGGAGGAGACAGATGTGCACACTTTATATGGACCAGCCAAAATAGGAGGTTACACATCCATGTATTTGGTGGATAGATGTATGAAAGAGGTGGACACACATTGGGTTCAGAGCATACCAGTCAGTGTTCAGTCTTGTGAGTAGCAACAGAGGCATCTATTGTTGTTATCAGATTCCTTCATTATACATGGTAGGACATGGGAGTTTCATCTGATTCGATTGGATGGGACTAGTGACATTGATCTGAGACATATGACCAATGAGTAGATTGCACAAGAGGAGCTTCATGTTATACTGTAGAGGCTCACATAGGTTTGGATGAGAATTGGGAGTGATGAACTTCCACTTTGGTGGTGGGATCCTGGCATTCCTTGGAGTGACATATTGCTATAGGTGACAATGATGATGTTTGGAGGAATGCGGAACTGACACGGAACTGATAGTGGTATCCTAGTATCGTTGGGTTCAAGTTTCTTAGACACTCTACATTTCTCAGGTTCATTTGGGACCTTGGGATCATTTTGGGACTCATTTGTTTCAGCTGGGTTGTTGGTAGGATGGTTGGGGAGATTGAGCTATCTCTAGAGGGATGATTATGATCAGAGTTGCGCAGCAGAAACATGGTGGTTCCATTTTGGAGATTAGTTGGGGATCTTAGAGTTACAGTGCACGGCATATTTTTAGCAGCAGACCCAGAGTTGAGAGTCAGTTTTGGATCTCATATGATAATATTCTTAGCAGACCAGTTTTTGGGGATTTGATTGAGTGGTTGCAATATAGAGTCACTCTTCTTATTTGCACTGGTCGGGAGTTTTCCTATGTCAGTAACGTACAGGACCATACATTGAGCAAAGTGTACTTCACCTCCTTTCGATTGGGATGGAACCGTGACATCATTTTCAACCTTATTGCAGTTCAGATTGCGGGATGTAGAGTTGATGATTTGGTCCACTTGAAATTGTAGTCTTATGAAAATTCATCACTAAGGAAGGAGGCATAAAAATCAATGAGCATACGTTGGGGAAGAAAAAGAAGCATTACCACTCCTAGGTTTAAATTTCTTGAGGAAAAGCAATCTTGGGTGGGGAGGACTGTAATGTACCCAAATTTTTAGTATGGACCACTCCATTACTAGGAAATTCAATGGTCTAAACTCACTTGGAAGAATTAAAGAATAATAGTAAAGTGGTG
This sequence comes from Larix kaempferi, assembly GCA_027924585.1. Taxonomy (NCBI): domain Eukaryota; kingdom Viridiplantae; phylum Streptophyta; class Pinopsida; order Pinales; family Pinaceae; genus Larix; species Larix kaempferi. The sequence continues at coordinate 23,894,209 of BSBM01000293.1, read as the reverse complement.
AATTGGGGTCATGAGGCACTATGGAAAACCAAGCTCCAAGGGAAACATTTATGGAGCAAGGAATCATTCTCTCCTAAACATCAATTTTATTAATATTTTGAGATAATTTGGATGAGGGAACATTAGTGGTGGAATGAGTCCAAATGTGTGGTGTAACTCCCATCCAAGATGGAAGGAATCTTATCATGGAGGCATCTCATGCATTGTAACTCCCTTGGCTAAAAATAGAAAATCTATGACAACGTATGACATCTGTAAAAACTTATGACAAGAATTAGGTCCTATGACAGCTTATGACAACTTATGACAGCATATGACATGTTGCAGGTCCTAAATTTATCCAAGGAGGCACTAGATGAGAGGGATGGACCAAAATGCTAGTGTAACTTCCCCAAATTCAAGCTAAGCCTCTCTAATTAGAATTTCCAAGGTAGAGGAAGTTATTATTTGGAAAAATAACATTAGAGAGGAAGTAAATGAGTCCCAAGGTGTCATTCTCTCATAAAAATAACATTTTTAATATTTTATTAAATATTTGTGAGAGAATTCTAGAATGAGGGGGAAATGCTCCATGAAGATTTATAAAAAGGGTGAAGACACAAGTGAAGGGTCTTTTGGTCATTTGAATTTTGGTATTGAAGATCCATTGAGATTCTCAATCTTGGAAGATGTGCCCCTTGCTACAGAACTAGTTTTGGTGGTAAAATATTCTGCCCTAGCTAGCAAGAGAGGATAAATCACTCAGATTTATCAATTGTGCTTCATGTGAATGAGAGGTGAGGAGGAAGCACTTAAATTTATCAAGTGAGATTAATTTGATGCAGGTTTAGATATGTTCCTATTTATGGTTTGAATTCATCTACAAGTGTTTGGAATTTCAAGTTGTAGCAGCAAAGGTTTATGGTATTTCCCAGGAATTTTGGGATATTGATTGAGGAGGGCACACCATTAGATCCATTTTCACTTGAAGAGATCATTATTGGGAATTGTATGACTTATATGTGACATAGGGATGAATTTGGGAGGCTTCTATATCATTTGAAGGTGTTTCTTGTTGATTTAGAGCTTGGATCAATGAAGGAGGGCCAGAATGAAGGTTCTATTTTAGACACTTATGATAATTTATGGGATGTGAGACTTATTCCATTGCATTAATAGAAATTTTTCCAGTGGGAAACAATTTTTTTTATTCAAAAAGGTTTTCGTATTCCCAATATATCATCATTTTACTGAATCTACTCTATTCGACATCTTTTCTGGGGGAGGGGCGCACCTCTACATTTCTATCTCTGTATTTCTTGGATTTAGATATTTTGTAAGAGCCATATGTTGTTGTAATAAATATATTTACTGCTTTCATACATTCATAATAAATATTTACAATTCCTTTCATTATATGGTGTTCAATGTTCAGGTTTATCAATGATTTATGTGCAAATCTGCTAGTATGGTTAAGCAATCTTAAGATAATGTGTATACAAATTTCATATCAACTCCATGAAGTCTATTAGTAAGTTATTTTTGTTTATTTTGGAGTGTCGGGTTTTAATTGGATTTTTGGGAATATTTGGGCTGATTAGGAAGTGTTTGGGTCAAGTTGAAAAACTAGCATTCCAATGTGGGTGAAATCGAGCTAGTTTCTCACTAGCCTTGAGAGGGTGTCTTTCATATTTCTTTGGAAGTTCTCTATAGACTATCAGTGGGTAATATAGTTTTATTTGATTCTGTTTGAGTCCATTAAAATTATATTGGGATAATTTGACTCGAACTGGTAGTGCTTGGGAAGAGTTGGAAACCCCATGTTCGGTGTGGCCAAAATTGAACTAGTGTTCCTAGTTTCTTTACCAGATTCCAATTTTATATAAGATCTGATTTGGGACACATATCAGTGGAATTTAAAAACTTTAATGAGATACACCCTTCAATGGACATAAAAAATACACATACACTGCACTGTTGTTGAACGAGAACATCTCATAATCCTGCATAAGCCACTGTTTGGGAAAAAAGTTGAAAATCAACATAATTAAATTGGAACCTTGGAGATAATATTCCTAATTTTTAATTGGGGATATTACATGGTGAACATACCAAGTTAGGTTTTCCCATATCTTCCCATGTACGTTTAGTACTAACATTCACATATGACCCTAGATCTAGAATAATAAAATCAATGTCAAAGTCCCCAATATGTGCACTAAGTCGCAATTCCCTTCTCGTTATTACCTTGTTTTGCAAATTATTTAGAGCCCTTTCCCAAGGAATTTCCTTTTCAAATTCATCAATTAAAGTCTGCAACTCCCTTAAAGCAGTTTCATCTTTAACCAGGTCTAGACAAATTTTTAGAAAAAATTTCAGTGCACTTACCTTTCCCGATCTTTGCTATGGAGCTGATCGATTGAAGTAGAATGGCATATATATATATGGGAACTTCATCAAATACCGGTGGTGTAAATTTCCAAGGTCCCCTATGTGTCATAGTAAATTATTTCCTTGCATCCACAAATGTTTATTTTTCCTTTTGAACATTGATTGGTACTATTCGCTACATGGATGGCCTGATTCTAAGGGCACGTGGATCATCGCATATTCCTCTATCACCTCCTGTCACAGCTCCTCCTATTGTAACAACACTGAAAATTGGATTCTCCTGTCTTGGTTCTACTAAGATATTTTGGACATTCCGGTTCTGGTTTTAATTTTGATTTCCCTTAGCTTGCCACTTTGCTATGAGTTGTGGACAATATTCAATAGTGTGATCCAATGCTCTACATTATGTGCATGTCGAACATGGGTTTGGACAATACTTGAAAAAAATTGCTAGTTGAACACAGTTGTAACAGATTACGTGACCTCTGCCTCGACCAAGTCCTCCTCGTCCTCATCCACGGAAGCCACTCCTTTATTGATTAAATTATGCACTACTCCCTTCACCTTGTTCCTCACCTGTCATTATATATAAGCGTTTGAAGTTCATTTTGTGAGAAGACGATATGCTCGATAGTCCTTCTAATCATGACCAACTGATCTACATAATTTACATAACAAGTTTTGTGGACTACTTACAATTTTCTGCAATAGGTAGCATTCTTCTGGTCGATTTCCCCTAGTCTGACAGATCTTGCACTAGACTCAATCTCCATGGTTTAGAGGGTTAGGAGCTCATAAAACTATATAGTCCTAAAATGTTGTGCATTGATCCTTAGAATGACCCTCTTATTTACACCCTGTACACCAAAATTATTCTCTTTTTTCATTTCCTTTCTTGATGTCTTGAATTTGTAATGATAAATTTTCCAGCTGCGACTGGATTTGAGCCATATCTGCTCAAATTTCTCCAACAAGCGATTCTTCTAGTTTCATAGCTAGTTCAAGGGCCTTAGTATGCAATATGATCTTATGTTTCATTAGGGGGACTCCTATTTTTGGTAGAAAAGCAACTATAAACCATTCTTTATGTTGAGCATTAGTCATCTGAAAGCTTACATGGGCCATCCATGTCTTGAACCTTTGGTCGAAATCCTAGACAGATTCATTTGTCAACTACTTGATCTCTTTGAGTTCAGTAATACAGTACTATTCATACTTTGGATTCTTAAATTCATCCTTTAATGCATCTCTAGTTTCTGCTAGAGTCGTTTGTGGTTGTCCAGTAGGTACCTTTGCAAATTTCATGAACCAATCCAAAGCGTGATGTCTAAAATTTGTAATTAGTTGCACTCATTTTACATTATCATCCTTCACTTGCTTGACAATACAAATAGAATCACATAAAAACTAATGTTTTTATGGGTCCTCTGACCTATTCCAATGAAAAAAATGGTAATTTCATATCATCCCCAACCATTCTATTTCTCGGGGGTATTGGATGACTTGGCATTATAGGACTAACACTTATAGTGGTGTTACTGGTTGAAGTATTGTTTTGACTATTACTACTATTACTTGCGTGTATAAATTGCAATGGACTAGTGTTTCTTACCTCATTTTATGGAGATGAATGTGGGGTCACAGGTATGTTGCAGTGTCTGGCCTGAGCTGGTTCAATATGATCTTCTTCAGAAGCGAGCTGGCATAATTCTTCTTTGTCTTCTTCTTTATCTTAAGATTCTTCTTCAAGCTGTGGTATTGGTTCGTAGTCCCTTCCTTCAGTCACGCTGCAACCCTCTCTTTTTGTCGCAATTATCCTTCTCTTACTTGACTGAAATATTATCCCACTTCGCAGTAGACCACACTCTTCATCTGTTTCACTGTCTCCTTCCCTTTTCATGTCATCTCATTTCTTATAACATACTCCCAGACCATCCCCTACCAACATCTCGAACTGCCGTGCAGAAATGGTTTGCGCATTAGACTCCATCCTCATAACCCCTTTTTCACAAAGAAACATTTTAATCCACGGTTTGAAATATTTTAGGTACTTACCTCGCGGTCCTTGAAAGAAATCTCGTTCAACAGTGCTATAATATTTTATGGTGTCTACAACAAACTATGTAATATATCCTTCCAATATACTATCCAGCCAATAATAAACATCGCAAGATATCTTATTATTAACACCTTTAAGGGTTCATACTAGATCATGTGTCCAAACTGTAGGCTCACCCCCTTGAAAGAACCTCTTTTTTGCAAGGTTAACCTTGTCAACCATTTAGTCAATATAATAGGAATTCTCCAAAGAACACTCCATGCATATTTGAGAAAACATACTTTCGTAACCATGTTTCTGCATCAAGGCATGGATCTTTATTCTGGTCTTCAACAAACACTCTCAGCTTCTTAATCATCCAAACCTGAATTTCGGGATTAGTCGGATGTCACATCCCCCTTCAACACAAATCCTGGTCCCGACAATGGAACCATTTTTTGTCGCAAATCTACTTTGACCGAGGTTCACTCAACTAATCACCAACAAAATGCAAGACACTGTCCCTTTCGACATCACCTGTGAAGCAGATGAAGTCTCACTCGAGGTATCTATGGGTAATGCATGAACTAGATTTCTGCAGTGGTGAAGGGGTGCGACAGGAATCTACCAAACATAACATTCCAAACCTTGACAAAACACGAGGATTCAACAGACCATAAGGTTTCTATACATATCACTTAACTAGTCACGACATATATTTTTTAACTAAGCAACATCCAATCATTCATACTTCCACATTATTTAACCTTTATTCATCATTATGCAGAATGTAACATAATGACATAGCACACCAGTTAGATCATTCACACACATTGAACACCAGATATAACGTGGAAACCCAAATGGGAGAAAATCACGAAAGCACTTTCTTTATTCACGAGTCGTAGTATAATAAGCACTTCATGTTTGCATCAACAGCTTACAAATTTCTTCATTTTCTTTACAATGCATCTGCGCACACAACCTATAGATCATGCGACTCTTTTCTCACATCATACAATATATTCGACATACAAACCAAAAAGGATAACCAAATGACTGACTAAATATTAACCAACGAACTAACAATCTCAAAAATCCCAACCTTTTACATATTTATAGGACGCACACAGCCTGCCCCACTCCCACTACTCCACTACTCAACTGCTCAACTTATAAATGTATGTGGACACAAAATCCTAACTATCTTACCCAACTCCACCCTTGACATATTCAAAATACCCAACTTCCTTTATTCTTGGCCACTACGTCGGACCACTTCGCCTTGACTCTGTTCACACCAAAACTGCACAAAACTTTGCCCAGCCCAACACCTTCAACATTATCATTAGACTTGGGATTATTTTGATTTCCCTCCCCTTTCTTGCCCTTATTATTGTTATTATTTCCACCAGGTTATTGAGGACCTTTTGGATTTGACTGCACATTATGCATAGTAGTTGTTTGGGAAGGGGGAGTAGAAACCTTAGTTGCTTCTGCTATAGAGTGTTTGAGATATATTGTTTTCATTTGTTTTGCAAGTAATTCTACAGTGGGATTTTCAATCGAACCTATAAGTTTTAAACATTTTGTAGAGAAGCAAAACATGCATATTCTTTTAAGAAAAATAGAGATTATACCACAACATTCACACATAATACACTAAGATTTACCTTGGAAACCCTTAACCGATAAAACCAACAAAACTTAGAGCCACACCTCTTAATTTCTCATATTGATTATTAACCACTCACAATACAAATATAGGTATTCCGCAGCATCGAAAACCCTAATCCATTAACCGGGATTAGAAAATAGACTCCAATCCCTTAACCAGTATTAAATTATATATTTTTAGAAATAGCTCGAAAATAGCCCAAAATATTTTGAACTCGCTTCGCTCGTATCGAAAATGGGCTAATGCCCATTTCTGATGTTCACTTCATGAAAGGGGGAGAGCGTCAACATGAACCTCCTAATAACCCCCCTGAGCGCTTCGTGCAACGCCCAACATATACTGTAGAGCACCAGATGGAGGGGATCGTCAGGTGTGTGGTCAAGTACGCACCCTCCCCCACACACAGACATGCAAAGAATATAACACATACTCAACAGAACCAACAATGGCATTAGCATGCGGCCCTAGTTTGAGCCTAGCAGGATCAGTACTCGATCGCAAAGCATTAGGAATGATTTCATATGAAATCCTCGACTAAGAATAGATCAAATCTAATTGTTGGGCTTCATCCATTTCACTCCTTTCAAGGATCTGATTTTCTAAATCTTTTGAGTAAGTACTTATGGCTGAAATAAAATTCAATTTTGCTTTATGACTCAATGCATCTGCAACCTTGTTCTCTTTCCCTTTAATATGCTGAATTTCGAAATCGTACTCACTTAAGAAAGTTAACCATCTAGCTTGTCTAGCATTCAGATTTGTCTGATCTAATAAATATTTCAGACCCATGTTGTCTGTCAATAAGGTAAACTTTCTGCCAATAAGGTGGTGACACCACATTTTTAAAGCATGAATTACTGCTAATAATTCTAAATCATAAGTAGAGTAATTCTTCTCATGTATTTTCAGCTTTCTTGATTCGTATGCCACCGCATGCCCTTCTTGTGTTAGGACTTCACCGAGTCCGTCATTACAAGCATCTATGCAAACTATGAAATCTTTATTAGGATCTGCTATATACAGTCTGTGTTTAAACAATGAGAGTCCATCTTTAGTAAATATGAAGTTTTGTTGTCGTAGATTAGATATGTTTTGCTACAATTTTTCCTTTATTTCATCACTAATTTTGTCATATTTGATTACTATTTTTATTATCTCCTTTAAATCATATTCATAATTACTTATTGAAACCATATGGACCAAGTGTATGCTCCTACTCAATACATCCACAATTTTATTTTCCTTACCTTCAATATACTTGAATTTGAAGTCATAATCGCCTAGTAAAACAAGCTATCTCGTGCAAATATAATTCACACAACAGATTCTGTTCATTGAAACTGCTCTCCATAAAGGTCTCCAAAAACTGAACAAAGGATGTCAACCGATGAGGTCTTCCCTCCTTTAAAGCTTTTAATTTAAACAGGGTCATTTGTTCATACAAAAATACCGGATAGGAAGGGTTGGGGCTCTAAAGCTCAGGAGTTCCTGAGAGAGGGTGTACATTTGGTCTTTTTATTTCTGCATGGATTTGAATTCCTTCAACTCCTCCAATTCCTTTTGCACACCTTCCAACCGAAACCTATGAAAAGTCAATTCTTCTGCCCACTTCTCCCTTAATTCTTTGATAGTCCTTCTGTATTAAAAAAGGATAACCATCCCTTCCTGACACCGGTCAACATGATTTTTCCACTTCTTCACTTCAAGTTTTAATAGTGAAAGCTCTTTTACCAAGCCTTGAATCCTTGTATCATCTGCATCCTCCCCCCATCTGCATCTTTCTCATCATGATAATATAAATTAATAATTTATTGAGATATTTGCATCCCTATCTTGTCACCAGATGTCTCAGCCTTCTCATTTTGTATTGGCAGTGTAACAGTGTCCTCTTCCATCAGTGTTGCAGCGGCCTCTGTCTGTGTGGCTGACTCAGCAAATAATTTTGGGAATGCTGGTTCTTGTGTGGAAGCATCCCTCTTATGAATCCAATCCTCAGCAGCTTCAGTCTGTGTTGCAGTCTCAACAAATACTTTTGGGGATGCTGGTTCTTGTGTGGCAGCATCTCTTCTCCGTAATTCAACCCTGGCAACTTCAACAATTTTTTTTAAGGATGTTGGTTCTTGTGTAACAACATCCTTCTCTTGTATCTCAATCTCAACATCTTCTGTCTGAGTTGCAGCTTCAACAAACTTTTTTAAGGACGCTGGTTCTTGTGTAACAACGCCCAATTTTTGTGATTCACTTAGAGTGCATACTGTTTGAGCTACTATTTCAATGACAGATTCCTGGAGTGCTAGTTCTTGTGTAACAACCTCCAGTTTTTCAATTTCTTTAGATTGCTGAGGTTTCTCTTGAGTTACTTCCATGTCTTCTGAAAAATTATACTGACCTAGGAATAATTCAGTATCCCCCGATGGCTGGGATTTCATTTCTTCATCTTCTCCTAACTCCAGATCAGGGATTATGTCTATTTCTGGCTCATTTTCTTCCATTGGCTCCACTGTAGGTACTTCTTCTCTTCCTTGCCTTACTTGTGCAGATTTTCGTGCTGCTAATTCCAGCACTATGACTTTACACCCTGCCAATTTGAATATATCTCCACATTCTGGACATACTACTTCTTCATGTCCTTCACCCCCCAAAACAGGAGGTGAATTCTCCAACCGATCTGCAACCTCCACCAATGTGTTCAAGCTCCTCTCTGCATGCTTCCTACATGATTCTTTCCATTTTTGCAATTCATCTTGAAGCGTTTGTACCTCCTCTTTTAGGAGTTTATTCTCAAAAAGAAGATTTTCAATTTGGGGTTCTTTTGCAGTAGGTTCTTTTGTAACAGTGGGTGATCAAGGTTTTAGAATAGGAAATTTAATGTCTGCCCCGATTGCATGCACTGATTCTGCTGTAGTAACAACTCTGGTTCTTCTCCCTTTCGCTGGACTAGATGCTTGACCCTTATTCCTTGGTCTTTTCCTTCTCTTTTGTGACACAAAAGTCTTTATATTTTCAGAAACATGGATGAATTCCTCCTCTTGAATTATAGTACCCCTTATTTTGGGGGAGGATTCAACATCCAGAACCTCCATGTCTCCTCCTTCCACCGCCTCTGTTTGATGTTCTTCTTCTGCCATTGCAGCTTCCACAGCTACAACTTCCACTGTCGCAGCTTCTACAGCTGGTCCAGTTTCAACTTCCTCTGCTACAGTTGCTAATTATACCATCTCTACTGGTTCAGCTGCCACCCTAACTGCTATTTCTATAGGGTCTAATGCTTCTTCTATAGGGTCTGTTGTTGTTGCAGCTTCTAATACTACAACCTCATTTGCCACAACTTCCATCGTAACTTCTTCTACAATAGGGTTTGCTGATGTTGTAGCTTCCCCCTGTAACATCCCATATTTTCATAAAAATTTAATTTTTTTTGTAAATATAGCAATAATTAGCTTAATTTATGATAATTTATAATTGCGGAAAATAATAATTGCTAGATGTAACAATGCTAACTAAACAACTGTTGTACTCAACATAAATAAAATTCTTGTTATCACTAATGCAACAGTGACAACTTAATTGCATTCATAACAACTATGATTATGATAGTTAAATGCATGAATAAATCAGACTTTGATGCGACACTTTTTAATGCAATGATAAGTATGATTGATGTAATAATGAAATGCTAGGTTAGAATGTGATATGATGCTCTTTCTTTGAGATGATACTAACAGTTTGCTTCTTTGTTGTCCAAGGGATTTGTATGAGGGACCCCGAACCTTACTTAGTTGTAACGCTAAAACATTGGACCTGTTCTATGTGCAGACGGAAGGTAAGAAGTTTCATGATTGTAATAAATTCCAGTTCGTAAGAGTTCAAATTCGTCATTTGAAAATAAAAATAGAATATTTAGAGACTGTGGCAATTATAAGAGCATAGAGGTACGACTCACATGCTTACACTTCTGCTTTCCACGGTTCGTCTTGTATTTGAGTTAAAATCAACCCAATTTGATTGTTGAAACAAACGTCTAGTTAACATCCTCGTTACTGTAGTCGTCTTTGTACTAGATGGATTATGTCATCGTCATTGTACTAACTGGTTCTGTCGTCACCATTGTACTAGCTGTCTTGTTATCACCATTTAACTAGTAGTACCAAGATGGTACAGTACCGTTGTATCACATGAATGAAGTAGATAGGAGATTTGAGAACTTATTGTTTCAGATTACCAAACTTTATATGGTAGCATATATATACTTGTGAGTTTTATACAACACTATTGATTAACTAAATACATTTCATGATTCACAAATCATATTTATCACCATATTTAACTAGGTCTTATTTAAGCAAATATGGCCTTTCCTAGAGACTAGACATTTGTAGTGATTGGATTAAAAAATAAATACAAACATAAGTTACTATGTTGCAAAAATAAGACTGGGACTATTAAACTATCATTCTGTATCGTGATATATTCAAGGTCTTGTGAATATAGTGTGTGTCGATATCGATTCTTGCCTTATTATCCTCATTATGTATAAAACAATACTCATTGCAATAAAATGCAAACATTTGACTTATAAGTAAACTATATGAATAGTTTGCAATTCGTTACCAACAATATATTATGTTGAAATGATAACAATATAGTGCAAACATTATAATGGAACTTTTCATAACTGTTAATATTACTATGGCGAATTTAAAACATTACAAAAACATGAAAAAGCAAGGATTATTGTCACGTTGAAACGCTGACAAGCATTAAATTTGATAACTTGATAGGTTACGGTCTCAATGAATGGCACCGGTCTCAAGCTATGGTAGAGATAACGTATCCAATCCCGCATTTAAAGTTTAGTACCAAAACTTGACATGTGAGATGTCCAACCATCCACATCGAGGTTGACACTATTGGGTATGTCGTTGTGTAAGGTTAGAACGCCTCGAAAAGAGTTGTGCTTGTTTCACTAATTACCATGGTGGCACTGTCAAACTGTACAGTAGGATAGATAATAAATGTTGATGTTGTTGATACCAATGTTGACATAGCTGGCAATGTTGTAACCGTCAATGATCATGAATCTACACCGTCGGATGGTAACCCTAACTTCAACCGTGTGTTTGAGTTTATGAACTTGGAGAAGGTTGTTTCAATGTGTTATTGTTTTCGTTGGAGGTGTCCGATAGGCTGCCAAATTTTTTTGTCAAAATCCTTGGGAGAGGTTCGACCTCGAGACCTTCTAAACGAGTTGAAGTTGCAGGGTTTCTTACTGTGTTAATAATGTAGTTTTAAGGGAATAGACTTCTGGTTCGAGCGATTGTAGATTTGGTTTAGGTTTTTAAAGAAGAGTGGGAAGGAAACACAGAACTATCAGATGATACAACTTCCTGGTGTCGTCATGGCATCGATCCCGTCACGAAATATGACGGTAAGATTTTCTTTAAGCAATGGTTATTTACATTTCAAATTTCGGTTTTTATTGTATCAGGTATCTAACTTCAACTTATCGTTTGTCAGTTGCAGGGTTTTAAGGAAATAATTGAGTAACGTTTTGGAAAAGGTATTAGTGTGCATCAACACCGGTAAGCCTCGGGTCTTCCATAACCCTCATAGTTCTCTTGGATGGTGGTTGAAGTAGTGCAAAGAATGAGTAACAGGCTCTGTTAAGACTTCGTCGTTTTCTCTGTCGATGTTGATAGTTGAATAACTTTTGCAAACATACTTGTTGTTCAGTGATGCGACTCTTGTTTCGTTTAAATGGTTCTTGGTTTCTATAATTTGTAATTTTGTGAGGCCGACTGGAGCTATGACTCGTCGATGTTCTAGGAATTTGGGTTTATTTGAAACCGTTGTAACTTGGGATAAACCCTGTTTTTAATTTGTTTACAAACAGTGTTGTAAATCTTCGTTTTGAATATCCACGACTTCAATGGTTAAGTATTGAAAAGATCCGTGAGCTCATTCACTGTGTAATTGATACTTCTCTCTTCGGAAAATAACTTTACATGCTAAATATCTTGTGTAAATGTTTGTGTAAATCGGCTTTATGCTAAAGATTACTAAAATGTTTTTCGATCTAGATTAGTGTTTGAAGATTTTGTCGATGATAAGGGTTTTGTGTAAAAAAATAAACTTCATCCTTTAGATGGAAATGTATGCTAAACTTTTTGTGTATAAGTCTATGTGGTTTGTCTTGATACTGTAGGTTGATAACGTGTTTTCTTATTTGTCAATGTTAAGATCTAAGTAGAGTAAAAGTTCGAACTGAAATATGTTTTGCAAAGGAAACAAATAGGGTCAAACCCTAATTCATGTTTTGTTTGAGGATGATAACCTAAACAGGATTTAAGATTTCGGATTGGTTTCGATCCTAGGTTTGAGTAGAATGTAATGTTTTATGTTATTAAACAATAAAAGAGGAAATCTGAATCTAGCTAGGGTTTTTTTTATACGAGGCTCAGTTTTACAAAGGTCACAAACATTATTAGCAGATCTAAAAGTAGGAAATAATTACATGGTAATAATAGTGGTGTTTATGAAATTCTTATCATTTGTTAGATTTATAGATAATGCAACATTACCATAGAAAGTGAAAGCAATGTGAGTGTATAGTGTAGAAATCATGAAGACTGTGTAAATTACAACTCTATCTATAATTTAATTTGTATACATATAATACTGGTGAAGTAATTGCAATGAAACTATGTGTGAGTGAAATGTATGAATATGAAACCTGTGTGAAAAACTATTGTTTCCAGCTTATTATAAAGAATGTTTTTATTCAATTTCAGTGATCTTAAAACAATATGCAGTATGTAATTTATCTACTTCCTATGGACATAATTTATATGTAATACAGGATGATTGTACAGGAATTATATATTGATTGTTTATCATATAACTGAAGAAACATTATATATACTAACTATTATGCAGAACCTTCTACAATTATTTAACTTAGGAACAGAAAACTGATACATATATGATTACTATCTATCTATCGAATTCAAATGGTAGATTTTGCCTATCTTCCAATCTATTTTAATTTGCATATCTCTACTAGAGTACGATGCTTCAAAACAACGTGTGGAAAAATAGAGATATTGGTTTATCAATTCAGCTTTAACATTAAACTTAAACATTCAGACTTAAAGCAAATTCTAGGATCGGATTTTTTCGAAAACAAATAAACATAAAAATACTAGATAAACATAACATAATTATTTACCGAGAATAAGTTAGGAAATGTTTAAGAACCTGAGAAATTCTGTAGGGCAACAAACAACCCAAGAAGATTGTTCTACCCAACCAAATTCCTGAAAACAGTCAAGTACTGTCTTAGGACCCCCGAACCTGTTCACTGAACCACCAGGAGGAAGAAACTTCAGGAATTAGGACTTCTTCTTGTTGTAGTAGTAATCTTCTAAATCTTCAATAGGTAGCAGTCCAAAAAACTTGCCCCTACAACTCTGTTTCTCCTCAATAATATGCAAAACTCAGTTTTCAATCACCACTAACCTCCCTTATTCGAATCTCTCTTGAAATCACCTGATTCACAAGAGGAAAATATTTTGCAGAAATATTGATTAAGAGTTGCATGCCCATTTCGAATTTGCCTTTATAGGCTTCCTAGGCCTTTTCAGATGTTACTGGGTCATTAAATGAGTTGCCTGCTCACTCCCTCCACATGGGGGATAATTCCTTATTTTAGGGGAAGTTGTCCCATAACCAACAGTTAGTGGTATGATGTATCTACTGCCATGTGTCCCATACCTTCCAACAGCTTCCATTCCTCCTAGTGGGTCAATGAACACTCATTCAACAGTCCTCTTGGGTGTTTGTCTCCTAATTAATTTATTTAAATAATAATATTCAGTAATTACATTCATCCATGATCAAAACTGATCATAATTACAAAACTTGTAATTAAATTTAACATAAAGTATTTTTGCAAATAAATAATAATGTTCAGAAATTTCGGTAGGTGACACCCCCTATCTACCTCCTCTTCATCCTCCAATTGGTCCTCTAATAATCTATCCCTCCCCCCAGCTGAATCCGAGGAGCTTTGGTCCTCATCCACTACTTCAATACCCCCTACTTCCAAGGCAGGTTCTTGGGGTACCCTTGGCCGAGCAGTAAATTGTTCCCATGTCAAATTCTAGTGTGCAAGGGTCCTTAATATTAGCAGTTTGATTAACCCATGATTTGTGAGGGAATATAAGGGATGTCGAGCACTTCTGACATAATGAGCCATGCTTTGCATGGATTTTAAAATATAGAATGGCATATTAAGCAATCGACCATTGAGTAAATGAGAAAGTAGGAAGAATTCATATATGTAAATGACTCGATACCTACTCTCACAAGTGATGTACTTATTTAGAAAGATTGCAACCTGGTCCCAAGGACTTGGCAGGGTCTCCAATGTTGTTTCTCTGCCCCTTGGCCGAACAATTTCTCCTACTACCAGAAAATCTTCATCTACAGTCAAGTTGTGCCGCTTCCGACCAAACCATTGCCTCCCAATCCTGGGCAATCTTGTTACTTCCATGATGATTGCCTCTGTAACATCTATCCTTATACCTCGAACCTCTGAGTGGGTGCTGGTTAGGTTTTGAGAAAATTCAAGTGTCATTTCCACATGGAAACTGTTCAATCATTGGAAATAATCCATCCACCCAGCTTCTTGAAAGATGGCAAAAACTTCTCTATTCTCGCGCGAAGATTCTATAGTTACAGGTTCGTATCTCACAGGGATATCCATATTGCTTATCGTCTATGAGTTCTGCTAGCGAGTGCAAAAATTATAGTTTCAAATGTTAGATTTACTGCATGTAAACACGGTCAATGGATAGTCGAAGTTGATTTGGGCATTTTTGGAAAGTTGGTACAGCTATTTTGGGGAATTGGCAAGGTTATTTTTGGAATAAAATCAGTGGCAGGATGTCGCACGAATCAGCTAAAATGGTGGTCATAAAATAAGTAGGAGTGACAACTTAAACATGGTTTTTGTTTTGGTTGATTGGCTACGGATTGATGACAGGGACTAACGACAAATATAATCATTATTTCTTGCTGCGTCAACTCATGCATAATCATGTTTATGGTTAAAACTCGTACCTCTCAAATTATTGCTCGAGCCATCACTTTGCCATGGTGGCGCCATCTCAGAGTAGCATCATTGATGGGAAGATAAATGTGCACGTGCTTCCATGAGTTGGCCGTCGTCAACTAGGAAGATAAAGTACATCGATTTTGGCATCAATCATAAGAGTGCACGATGAAAGTGGAGCAAACTAACAAAGGTTGGCGGAGATAAAATGATCTTTTAACTATAGAATTGACAGAGTCGCAGCCAAAATTGGAAATATCTGGAGGAGTCACAACTAGGAACTTATGAAAATTTGGTAGGATTTGGCGAGATATGGCGGAGTCGTAGTTGCGGAAATAGGGGAAATAGGCCAAGTCTAGTGGAATCATAGCTGGTGTATAGGACAAATCTGGAGGAGTTACATCTGTGGAAAATAGGAAAAGTAGGCTAGATTTAGCAGTGTCGCAGCTGCGGAAAAAGGGAAAGATAGGCTGGATTTAGAAGTGTTGCAGCTGCAGAAAATAGAGAAATGGGTGGGATTTGGCAGTGTTACAGCTGTAGAAAAATGGGCGGGATCTGGCCGTGTTGCAGCTACAAAAAGAAGGAAATGGGCAGGCTTTAGCAGAGTTGCAGCTGCAAAATAAGGTTGGCAAAATTTTTAGCTGAGTAATTGGCACTGCAACTTTGTTCATTTTTCTTTCAAGGAGTCGTCCCAAGATAGGAAGATCAACCGGAATTCGGCAATCGCTTGGCCCGAACTGTGACTGCCTTCATTCGAGTGATCTTTCACGCATATACCTGTACATAATTCTAAAAAAAAACCATCAAAGCTGAAAAATAAAAGAAAATAAAAGAAAACAATGATTTATTTATGTACAAAAAAATTTGTGCAGAATTGCAGCAGTTTTTTTTTTAAGAATTATCAGGGACCAGGAAAAATCCTTGCTCTTGAATCAGTTGATAATCTGAATTAGCTGCAACATGCGAAATGAATGAATTCTTTGAAATTGGTTTATGATACAGTCGCAGTTGATGACCATTGGCGAATAATGGTGTCTGGTTTTCATCAATTGTGGTCAAGCAGACTGTTCCATTGTCAAACATTTTGTCAATTTGGTAGGGTCCTAGCCATCTTGTATGCAATTTGCCTTTAAAATCCCTCTTAAACCATGAATCATACAGTAAAGCCTAGTCTCCTTCACAGAATAATTTCTTCTTTATTACCCTGTCATGCCATTTAGAGCATTATTGTTGAATTAACGTTGTTTGGTGCACAACAACTGTGCCCTTCTCATCAAGTTCATTTAGTTGATTTAATCGGTTCCTCTGAGCTTCTATCAAGTCCAGGTCTGCTTTTATGGCTATCTTTAGAGTTTTAATTTCAAATTCAATGGGAAACACACTGTTCTTATCGTACACCAATTTGTATGGGGAGAAATCTGTAGTGTTGCGCCATGTGGTACGGTATGCCCATAATGGCTCTGGAAGTCTTTCAGCCCAATCCTTACGGTGACTCTTCACCGTTTTTGTTAGAATAGCCTTAATTACCTTATTAGTGCTTTCCACTTGACCATTGGCCTGTGGATAATATGGTGAGGTTATCTTATGCTGAATGTGATATTCCTACAACAGGGCTTCCAATTTATGAGACACAAATTGCGTTCCTCCATCTGTAACGATCTCTTTGGGTACTCCAAAATAGGTGAAGATCTCTTCATATAAGAAATCCATTATAGCTTGATCATTAGCTTTGAACAAAGCTACATCCTCCACCCATTTGGTCATGTAATCTGTGCAAACCAAGATATAAAATTTATGCTTCGAGGTAGGGTTGATAGGCCCTACAAAATCCAGAGCCCATGTATCAAAAGGTTCAACCACCAGGTGTGGTTGAAGAGGCATTTCATCTAGTCTATTTGGCTGGCCCATCCTCTGGAAGCTGTCACAAGCCTGAACATAATTTTTCGCATCCTTGAACACAGTTGGCCAAAAATATCCCATCCTTAATGCCTTATGACCAGTTCTTTTGTCGGCAAAATGTCCCCCACAGGGCTCATTGTGGCAAGCTTTCAAGATACTATAAATTTCATCCTCCCTTACACATCTTTTGATTTCCAAATCCGGACCTGTGTAGAAAAGATGTCCATCTATCCAACGGTATCTAGAACTATGTTGTATGATATTTCTTTTTTCTCTCTTTGATAGGTGTGCTGGAAGCTTTCCTGCAGCCAAATAGTTAGCAACATCTGCATACCATGGGGAATGAGATGAGACTGCAAACAAATGTTCATTAGGGAAGGAATCTTCGACTGGTAAACTGTCATCATTGTTAGTAAGTCGAGATAAAAAGTCAACAACAACGTTTTCCTTCCCTGGTCTGCCAATAATTGTAATGTCAAATTCTTGTGACAGTAACAACCATCTAGTTACTATAGCATTAGTGATAGGTTTATTCATTAAGTACTTAATGGTTGAGTGATCAGTGTGCACAAAAGTGGAATATACAGTGATGTAGTGTCTAAATTGATTGATGACATAAACAATGGCAAGGAACTCTTTCTCTGTAACAGTGTAGTTTAGTTCAGCAGGGGCCGGGTTCTTACTAATGTAATAAATTGCATATCGAGCATGACCTTCCTATTGTCCCAATACTACTCCAATGGCAGTATCTGAAGCATCGGAGAAGATATGAAAAGGCGGAGCCCAATTGGGTCCCCGTAAGATAGGTGTTGTTGACATCCTTTTCTTAAGTTCAGTGAACGTTGTTTGGCATGCATCATTCCAATCAGATTGTACATCCTTCATCAACAGGGTGAATAAAGGAGAGGCTAGATTGTAAAAAAATTATATAAATCTTCTATAGTAATCAGCATGCCCTAGGAAGCTACGTACCTCTTTTTGTGTTCCAGGAGTGGGTATGTTTTCAATTACCCTAATTTTGGATGGGTCTACCTGGATACCATCGTCAGAGATGAAGTTCCCTAGAACTATACCCTCGCTCATTATCATATGGCACTTTTTAGTGCTTAAAGATAATTGGGTTTGTTCACAACGTTCTAAAACTCTTTCTAAATTTTTCAATGCTTCATCAAAACTACTACCGTATGGAGTGAAGTCATCCATAAAAATTTCTATGCAATCATTTACCATCTTAGAAAAGATCCCAATCACAACTCTCTAAAATGTGGTCGGTGCATTACACAACCCAAAAGGAAGTATCCTGTATGCAAAGCTTCCCTAGGGACAGGTGAAGGTGGTTTTGTCTTGGTCTTCGGGACCAATTTGGATCTAATTATAACCACTGAATCCATCCATAAAGGAAAAATACTTCTTCCTAAACAAGGTGTCAAGAACCTGATCAATAAAATGTAGGGGAAAGTGGTATTTCTGCGTTGCTTTATTCAGTTCTTTGTAATCTACGCAGACTCTCCATTTCCCATTCTTTTTTGGTACAATCACGAGTGGAGAAACCCACTCACTATCTGAAATTGGGTATATAAATCCGCTTCCAAATTTTTTTGGATTTCTTCCTTCACGATATCCCTTAAATTCTGGTTCATTCGACGTTGAGGTTGGCACACTGGCTGGGAGTCGCTTTTGATATAAATATGATGGGTACAAAGATTAGAGGGGATACCCCTCATATCTGTGTATTCCCATGCGAAGGCTCCCTTGTGTTTTTTCAACAAAGTGATCAAGTGTTCCAGCTCATCGGGCGCAAGATTCAGATTAATGTTCAATGTTTTTCCTGGATCAATTTCCACTAGAATGATTTTCGAATTTTTAAGTACTGGAATTATGTTGGCATCACTGACTAGAGTCTCTTCCATTAGATTTTCTTGTTCTTTTTCGTCTAAGGTACTGTTCAGAATTTGGTAGGCATGTTTAGTGACAGATGTGGGCTCACTGATGAAACTGTTAATGGTGTTATCCTCAGTTTCATCCTTAAAGGTTAAGGCTCACCCTATCATTAATAATGGTTGAACACCTTCTTCTTCCTCCAGATCCATCCAAAGTGGAGTTTCAGCTTCTAAGCTTTGTCGGGCTGAAGGGTATAAAGTTAGGCTTTCAATGTCAGTCCCATCTGAGATAGTCATGGACCCCGACTGGCAGCTGATGCAAGCATCTACTGTGGCTAACCAAGGTCTTCCTAGGATCAGTGGGTGTCTCCCCAGCTATGACTTCGGTTGCAATACCAAGAAGTCGCAGGGTATTCCCACAAATCAACAGATACTACGAGGTCGTCCAGGATTCCCTCGGGCTTGATTGTTGATCTGTCAGCAAATTCTAATATGCTAGGGGTTGGCTGAATATTAGTGAGTCTGAGTTTCTTCACAGTTTCGATGGTCATAACATTGATAACTGTGCCTAAATCTACCAAAAGGTTAGGTATCTGAGTGTGTCCAATGTGTACTGTAATAGTAGGGTTTCCAAGGTCATCATACTTAGACAAAGGAGTCTTACCCATTATTAATTCAGAGAGTTTTCCCATTACATGGACAGTGGGAGGATCCCTAGGATTTCTTCCTGGTTTTTTAACACACAGATCTCTAATGGTCTTGGCATAGATGGGCATGTCATGGAGGGCTTGTAACAGTGGAATTTTGACATATAAATTCTTTAATTCCCATAAGAGATTGAACTGAGGTTGTTCCACTGTCTTTTGTAGGGCGAATCATTTAGGATATGGTGGTTCTCTTCTCAGTTGTGTGGGTTGTGTTTCAATGTATATTTCTTCCTTTGTTTCAGCTGGTGTTTCAGTAGGATTTTCAATATCCTCAATGATGGGGATTGTTGTGTTAACCGAATTCTCGAATTGCTAATCCATTCTTGCTTCAGTCATAGAGGATGGAACATCCTCAATGACGTTCTAGCCTCTGTGAGGGTTCCACTACCCTCCTTGATCGTAAGTGTATGTCATTGTAGGGAATTGGGGAAATGGAATAAGTAGGCATGTTAGCAGTCTCGAATTAATGAACTGCTTTATTATTTAGGTCGGGGTTAGGCTGAGCAGGCAGCTGTGGTCGTAGGGGTACATTCATTGGTGTGGCATTGTTTTGGAGTTGCAGTTGTGGTTGCTGATACTGTTGGTGAGGATACTGTTGATGAGGAGTTTGGTTGTGAGGAAACTAATTTCCAGGGTAGGAATTTCTCCAACCAGGAGACTGAGAAGCTTGCTGGTTTGATTGTTGTGCCCACTGCCCATGGCATCCAAGAATTAGGATTTTGCATTGAAGTTTGAGGTGGATGCCATTGGTTATTGGAATAGGAATAATGTGAAGGGAATTGTGTATTCATATTATTCATATTATTCAAATTATTCCAAAAAGGTAATGGATCTGGGTTCATACCTTAATTCCAAGGCTGCCAAGGTTTCTTCTGAGCGATAAAATAAGCTTGTTCCACATTTGAAGTAGATGCCTGCATGATTGCTTTGAATTTGGGTAGTGAAGGACATTCCTTGGTTTCATTATCCAATTCACATATCCGACATACCTCCACCTTGTCAAGCGGACATTCCTTCAGTGGGTGCTTCTTCTTGCATTTAGCACAGAATACACCAAGTGCCAGGTCTTCTACTGCTTTCCTCTGTTTTTCTCTCAAAACATCCAACTATGAGGAAATGGAGCTCATCATATATGTTTTGAAATTCTCCAGAAGGTTTCCTATTTCTTCCCGAGTGGCCCCTCCACTGGCTGACTTCTATGTCTTAGTGAAGACATCTCGATCTCATTCTTTGTCCCGATTGTTGGTTCTGGAAGATCCCCTCGAATATCTTCGACATAAGTCGACAATATTCTCAAAGGGTTCTTTTGAGATATCCCCCTTTCCCAACAAATTCAGCATGTCTAGGCAATCTTCTCTGATCCCACGCAGTAAGATAATCTTGAGTACATCTTTCCCAATATCGGCATGACGATACCTCTGTAAATTATATAACAATCTCTCAACAAAATCTTCCAATCTCTCCTCTTCCTTTTGGACCATTTTTAACAACTCTTCCTTCCTATCTCTGGTTCTACAATACTCTTGATATTTGGAAAGGAAGGTTTGTTTCATTTGATGTCAAGTAGTAATGGTATCACGACCCAAACTCATGAACCAACGCAGGGCATTTCCCTTGAGAGTGGTAGGAAATAGCTTCAATTTATGCACACTAGAGGTATAGTCGTAGTTGTAACAGAGGATATCAAATTCGAATAGAAATTCATCTGGATCTTCAGAGGACTTACCATGGTAGTTCAGGAGAACCGAGGGTGAAATATTCTTCATGGGGGCCGCCCCTGGTGTTTGGAGGATAGGGAATTCAAGTGTGACAACAGTGTCACCATGCTGATTATCTTCCACCTCCTCTTCATGGTTATTTTGGAGTTCATTATTTCCTTCACGTTCTCCGTTATCCATGTTTCCCCGAAATTTTAATGCTTCTTTCACTCTTTCTTCCTTTGTCCTTGCTTCTTCTTCTCTCCTCCTTTCTTCCTCTTGCCTTGTTTCTTCTTCTTCTTCTTGGCGATGTTCCAACCACTCTTCTTTAGTGACTTTGCAACCGTTAATATGATAGATCTCCTCTCGGCCCACTGCACCTGCAACACTTCCTTTGTCTTCAGGAGGTTTCTTCTCAGGAATGGGAGTTGAAGGTCCCATTGCGTTCTCCATGGTTGATGCAGATGTTTCAAGATTAGGGAGAAAAAATTTTCCTCTTCCTGAATATGCCCGTGGTATTTTGGTAGAGGAATTAGCTCTGGCAATTATGTCATCAATGTATGTCCATCTTCCCAAACCTTGGTTATGGCCACGACCTCTTCCACCTACAATGTTAGTATTTTGGGGGGGTTCTCGAGTTTGTCTTCTTGTATTCATGCATGCTTCAAATACTCACAGCTTAAATGAAATCAATAAATCAACTACCATCTATGTCTATCAATTACCATCCCTGGAAACGACGCCAAAATGTTGGTCACCCTATATGTTAATCAATTACAACTAACACACAGGATGGTCAATATAAATTGTCAACCAAGTGAAGCCTTTTTATTTCAAAGCTAATTAGAAAAATCTATGCATAAACACTCAAGTAGATGATTGAATGAATGAAGATTAATTATCCTACCTATCTGCTCAGTCAAACTCATCTCATGGCTAAGGCTAATCTAAATTATCCATCTAAGAATTCAAATTACATTTACCTTCCTACAACCATCACTCCAGCAATCACCGATCTAAGAAGAATTAAGCTAGACTTACTTTTGCAAGAAGTTAAATCCTAAAGATATCAGAATACAATGAATTAACTAGGACCTGTATAAATTATCTAATCTGCAAATTATAGATGACAGTAAGAAATCAAAACCAATTGCAATCATAATCTGACTAATCCAATAAATTCCAAGAAAGATGAATAACATAAATAAACTAGAGCTGAGCTTGACTGTAACATCTAACTAGCACACTTGAATAAAAGGAAACTAACCTACACAGTCGACTGTCACACCACGCAACTATAGCAATTCAGAATGCAATAATTAACTATCAAAGGAAACTGCAATTATCAATTACTACTGTTGCAGCTTCTTTGCAAAACGTATCTACTGTAAATCCATACCACACAACATAAATAAAGATACCTACTTAACTCAGTGTCTCTATGAGAAGGCAGGCCCTGGCCTTCTAACAGAGATGTCATGAACTAACACAAGTTAAAACACAAAGATATGAAGAACTCTGCTCCTTGTATTAAAAATGGTAATTCACAGTTACAACACTCTGTTATAGTTCGTACAATTTCCAATCAACCAACCCCTAGGCTCAGAACGCTTTCTTACATTTATACACAGATGACATGATTTCATTCCACAAATATCGAGCAGCCATGAATATCTACGATCTTCAGGCTACCGAATTACAATAGAAAAATTGCATCCATAAATGAACTTGAATCAGATCGTTGCATTCAAGCCTGAGCTATTACTTCATGTTGTTAGTAGGACGAATAGATTCCAACTGACTAGATGGGATGATGCTTGGATATTCCTCGTGACCCAGTCACAACTGACCTCGTGGAGAAACACTTGAATTGTCACAACAATATGTGGAACCGTACTCAGGAAGGGACTGTTGGCGCCACGTATTCCTCTTCTCCAAAGGTTCAGTGAGCTGCTACACCTATGGTCTTTCCAAGGCTTTTGAACTATCTTTGTCAAGTCGATTCATATTAACATAAATTAAAAGATAGAGTTCATAACCATAAACAAATAAGGCATTAATGAAATGAAGGAATAATAGATTATACCTGTTGCAATCCATGCTTTGCTTAGGAAGATATCTGCTTAGGTTATGGAATGGTGTGGAAAAACAGGGAAAAAGGTGTAGATAAGTGTAGGAAAAAGGGGTTATTTTGGGGCCCAACAGTTATCATACAAGCTCAAATCCTACATGGATTGTTAAAGCATAAAAGGCTAAAATATTCCACAAATATGTTGGGTTCTAAAGATGCTAAAGGTAAAAGGGTACATGACACTGTGGCAGAAAATGTGATGAAGGTGTTATATTCGTTTCAAGAATAAATAAAAATTGATATCTAAGCTACCTGTAGGGAAATTACAACTGTTGTTGTGGCATCGACAAACTCAAGAAGTTGAATGGTGGCAACAATGTCAAAACTACTGCATGTTTCAAGAAGAACATTGCATAAATATACTAAATTTAGGGTTTGGATAGATGAAAACAATAAAGTTGTTTGTTGGGATCTTATGTGTAGGAAATCCTATTAAGACAAGCTTTCTAACGACATTTGAGAGAAGGTGTTAGAGTTTTGGGACAACCATTCTCGTGCTATATTGGATCGAAAGCATGCCTTGCAGCAATGTTTATCTAGAGCATTTATGTTGAGCATTGTAAGCATGTTATGGAGATGGCATGAGTTTCATTGTTTGAGGAATTGCAAGAGGCCAATCCTGGTGTCGAGATCTCAATTAGCACGTTCGACAAACTAAACCCATGGTATATTAGGCCTAACACAATTCGTGACATGTGTTTTTGCCAATACCATGTTGAACTCAAACTCTATTATATGACATGTTTATAGACTTTTGCAAACGGCACTAGTAGGGTGAACTAGCTCCTCCCACGATGCGACATGATTTCTATGACGTTGTACAAAAGGAATCCCGATGATGTTTTTTTCAACAAAATATGTTTAGGTGGAAGAAGATGCCCTGAATGTGGTAATTTAGCATTGTTCCATATGAATTTCCCTATATATCCAACACACCTTGTATTGTTAGATATCACAATTACATGGAAGAGATATGGGTATGTAACAATGTATGCATCATCTTTTTCAGCTACACCATCTAAATT
The DNA here is from genome assembly GCA_027924585.1 of Larix kaempferi. Taxonomy (NCBI): domain Eukaryota; kingdom Viridiplantae; phylum Streptophyta; class Pinopsida; order Pinales; family Pinaceae; genus Larix; species Larix kaempferi. Next base: position 23,869,669 of record BSBM01000293.1, on the reverse strand, counting down.
GATCAACTTGCTTGAGGACAAAATTCCTATTCTGGAGTTCTTGGAGAAGTCCTGATCTTTTTTTTTTTAAATACATCAAACACTCACACGGGTCTAGGTGGTAAGCTTTTGAATTCAAGAATTCTCATGAGGTATTTGACCCAATCATAATTTTTTTTTCAGTTGTAGACTTTGTCGAGAACTACACATTTTCTCCCCAAAATAAGTTGATATAGGGCGACTACTATCACTCTAACCAGGTGTCTATATTTGTACATGTTTTTTATAGACATGCTTAGGCAAGCATTGATGACAAGGATAACACTCTTTAGTCATGCAATGTGATTAAATAGTACCATGTTGATGTGAGTGATGATTCTGACCATGACACCTAATTTTTGTTCAACGCTACTTTGGGTTGATTTACAACTCATCCAAAAAGAAAGAGGTGTCATTTATAGAACATCGGATTTGGTCAAATGGGTGTGCGGGGAAGTTCAAATTGACATACTCTTTTTACTAGTTGTGTCTCCTTCATAATGAGATAAGAGTCCAATGTACTTGTATTTTTTTTGAAAAAGGGAACGATGTTGTGGGAAAAATAGCCACAAGGGTGGATATCCTTCCCACAGTGAGAGTACCCTTGAGGTTGCAACAAGGACCCAATATTTGTGTTTGAGAATTCAATAATTAAAACCTCAAATTTCCAAGAAAACTCTTGATTAGAAATAAAAGAAAAATAACAAGAAATACACTGAAATAAAAAGGGGGTGAGAGATAAACCAAACAATATGGAACAAGAGTGTTCCCAAACAAGTTTTTATTGACCAATGGTCTAGCTAAATATAATAGTTTCACCTTGCATGTGAAGCTTCAAGGGAAGCCAACAATCTCCCTTAGGGATGTCCTTTTTGTCCACACAATTGCAAGAAAATTTGGACAAAATAATGGAGAACACTTGCCTCTTAGGGGAGGAGAACAAGGGAGCTTTGTGTATGCCAATTTGAGGGAGGAATTAAATTGAAAGAGGATCTCTCAATGTAATTCCATCAACATAACTTTGATTTGATTTTATCTTATGGAATGCATTCCCATGGCCTCCTTTTAGAGGTCAAATGGAGGCTAAGAAACATTTGGATCCATATGTGAACACTCCATCCTTTGAACTAATTTCCCAAGTACATGAGAGGGGCAATTCAATGTTCCCAAGAATGTGAGGAGAGTCTATTCAAATTTTTTAGCAAAGGGAGTCGTTTTGAGCCTTTAATGTGTTGCGGAATATGTGGTCCCACTATTTTGAAATCCATGCAGGTTTCGAGAGAAATATCACATGGGTACATGCAGGCGACTGTACAAATTAGTCGCACTAGTAGTGCAAGTTTCCAGTGCTTTTAGTCGTGCAATTTTTCATTTTGACCGATTTTGGCATTTTGGGACTTAGTTTGTCTTCTGTATTTGATGAGGATGTATTCAGTGAGTTTCATTCTGTATGCTGATGATGCCTTTCTACAAGATTATCCTAAATGTCACATGTATGAGAGATTTAAGTGTTAAAAGATGTCCCCTAATGTACGAGGTTCGGAGGGTACTGTAGAGCCGATAATGCATCACCGTTTCTTTTCTCTCCATGTACTACTAAGTTATCAAGAATATGTGGGTGAAAAATACTTGGCCATGGGGGAAGGTTGTTGGCAATGACTGTTGAAGCTGTAAATAATAGTGGTGTTTCATACAAATGAGACATGCATACCTATGCTCATGAAAATCTATCAGAATAGATTAAAAATAAGAGGACCAAGGGGTCGACTGTTGATATTACTGCTGCAAGGATGAAGGTGGATTCGATCCTTGTATGAGTAAATGCATCCCGGAAATGATGTTACTGGTGCTGAAGAAGAGGAACTGGTGATGATTGTGAACATCCCAATGGGGTGGGGGACTTGAGTAATGGTGAATTTGTTGAGATAAATCCATTGTATTGGTTTTGCTACTACTATGAATCACAATTTGAACACCTCTACCATTATAATGTACGAACCCCCCTGATGCGATGGACTTGTTGATGTCGAGCATAGAGGACACAACTAAGTTAGGGAGCAATAATGGTTCTCCCTACTAAGTTTGAGGTAATCCCATATATTGATGAGAAATGATCCCAAGGTACAACTGAAACTTCTATAAATATCAGAATATGATGTGTTTATGTCAATGAGAGCTAAAACATATGATACTATGAGAGTCTTATCTAAAGAACCGAGATCATTTTGTAACCAAATGGGAGACTCATAGATTTGACACAAGAACAGTTGATAAGCATGGGGTTCATGACTTCCCTTGATCAATGTAAACACGAGTGAGTAACTAATGACAACATTCTTTAAATGTTGATGCAAGGTGTAACGAAGGGAAATAGACTACAGATGAAGGACTTTATCAAGGACACAATACTGATGAGATAAGGTGAATGATAAGATTGATAGTGTTGCGGTTAGGGGGACTTAAATACATTGATCAAGGGAAACTAAGGGATGTTGCTAAAAGAATAATGTTACGGGGGTCCCCACGGTTTTGTGTGGACCGGGGGACTCTTTGTGCAGAAAGAATGATTGGTGAGGTTCCCAAGGGTTTGGGTGGGTTGGGGAACCAATTTATATGTTTGAGACTCCCATAGATTAGAGTAATTTTGATGATGATGTAATGGTTTTGTGCAGATGAGAAGACGGGTGCCCCATGCAGAATGCTCCTAGAAGACACTAATGAGCTCCCCACCCTCTAAGGCACCAATTCCACTTAGAAAAAAAACAATTTCAATCAGCGCATAAAATAACTTATTTTTGGGCATTTCGAGTTACCTACCTCTCGGTGTGGAGGCCATGGTAGACAGAGGTGGTGGTTGGTGGCAAGTCACAATACCTGTTCGAGTTGACACATCTAGTGGTGGTGGCAAGTCGCAATTCTCTTCACCCCTTGTTCGAGATGCTTTGTACTCCTCGTTCGAGCTCTTATGCAACAAACGCGGTGACATAAGCTGAGGTTTGTTATTTTTTTACTTTTATACCAGTTGTAGGAGATCGATCGAGATTTTATCTTGATTGAGCTATCACATTTGATCGACCTCTTAAATTCCACAAGCACAAACTTTTATGTGACCTTTCATTTTAAATTTTTCATCAGACATAATAGCTCGATTGAGATTTGAGGTTCAATCATGAAAATACCTCGATCTGGGGGTTTTATAACCCTCGATCGTGCTCCATAGCTTGATCGAGAATTAGACAAACCCTTGATCGAGCATTTTAAAATAGCTCGATTGAGTGCTTTATTAATCCCTCGATCGAGATTTTTAAAGCTCAATCAAGGGCTTAACAATAGCTCAATCGATGACATGTTTTACCATACTTACTCCCTCTGCTTGCCAAAAAGTGTTACCCATCTTCATGGGAACACCCATAACTATCAACTTATATTTTTTTATGTTGACAAAAATAAAAATAAAAATTGAAAAATAAGTTTTTTACTATAATTTATATATTTGTATGTTGACAAAACCATTAGGGTTTAGCTAAAACTATTAGAAAAATAATCTTTTACTATAACTTATATATTTTTATGTTGACAAAACCATTGAAGGAGGGTTTAGCTAACATTCAATTGAGCTCTAAAGTTTTACCGAGGGTTATTTAAACCCTCGATCGAGCTATTGCAAAAAGCTTGATTGAGAGCTTAAATAAATCTCGACCGAGCTTGTGTTTCGTGCAATCTACACCCACATCTTGCCAAAAAGTGTTACTTCATAAGAACACTCGATTGCAACAAGTTTTAAGCACCCCACCGATTTTACAGAAAAAATATTTCATTTCTTTGTAAGTTGACTCACACCCATTCTCCTTTATAATTTCCATAAGAGATAACCATAATCATTATTGACATAACTTATAAATCATTACTTACAAATATGATTTTTCTATTATTTAGAAAAATAAAAAATGGATACCCACTTAACCAAATAAAATTACCTCACTTATAGTACATGGGCCACTTTGTTGGAGATATATCCTTAATAATAAGATAAAATATATAATAAATGATAACCATTCACCTTTGATTTTTGGTCAACTACTTGTTTTCCCCCTTATTATTTCATATCATTTGTCCTAATATCTTCATTATGACTTCTAAATTGAGATCCATTTGAACTCATCTCTATAAATGTGCTACAAAGAGACATAACAAAAGTAGTGCGTAATTAAAGACTTAGTGCAAAATAATTAGAATATAAATTAATATATCGAACATTATTTGATTTAAAATTTAACTTCTCCAACATTATTTCATTTAAAATTTCACCTCTTTATATGTAAAATGATAGCCTTGGCCTTGGTATTCTTCAAGTCTCCCGGAAATTAGAGGAAAGAAGGAAAGAGAAAAAAGGAGAAGACAAGAAAAAAGAACACTGAAGTGAGGAAAGATTAGATGGATGATAATCATGAGGAAGAGGAAGAAGAAACTGAAAAAAAATGGATGAAGAAGGGAAAAGGAGAAAGAGAAAGATATTAATAATCCAAAGAAAAGAAAGTTATAAAGAGTATGTAGAATCATAGTAGCATAGTTTCACTGTATTGGTACTTCCAAATTTGGAACAAATTCTAATTCTTCGAATATTAAGTTTTATATTTTATTATTAAAATAATTATTAATAAGTAGTTGTTGTCTTTGAGTTCCATATCGAAGGTTGTTGAGATTTTATAATTTTTTTTTCAAATATATATTAAATTTTATTATATAAATGTCTACATATATTTATGATATATTTGTGAATATTTGATTATGATATATTTGTGAATACTTAATTAAAAATATTATATATAAGCAAGCTACTTCTGTATTTTATTCGTACTAGATATTTTCATTATGTGTTTTTTCAATATCAAATTGTATTCATATCCCTATTCCCTATTAATACTTCCCTATTAATACTTGAATTATGCTACTATAAATAGAATATGAAATAGAAATTATAAATCAAATTTCCACATTAAAAATAAAATTATATGAAAAAATAATCTGACAAAAAGATTGTTAAGAATATAGTTAACAATAAATACATTCTATAATCCAATATAAATAAGATGTGTATTATTCATGTTCAACTTTAAATTGACATTTCGTATTTAAAAACCACTAATAATATAATAATAATAAATGCATCTAAATTAAAATTAAAATATTAAACATTAATTTATAAACAAAAATCATCTTAACATAAAAAGCTTTAAAAATCTACATAATTGCATTTCAAATTTGTATGCATTCTTATAAATATAAGAAGATGACAAAAATACAAACCAAATCCATGATTTCAATCATTTCATCTTACAACTAAATCAACCATTTTTTACCTTATTATTTTAAAAATGTTTAAAAAAAATATAAATATAAATTATATTGTTTAATATATAACCATTTTATGAGTAAAATATTTCGTTAACCTTTTTAATCTCATTAACAAATTCTCATAAGATTTCACTATCCTTTTTATTCTCATTCACATATATAAAATTGTAAACATTTTAAACATAGACCCTTATGCAAAAGATCAAACCTAAACCTTCCATTAGTTTTAATAGCATTTTTCCACCACCTCAATGCGCCCAACATGGCCCTCGTTAAATGGGACTCCTACGAGCATTCATCTTGATAGCTGCTCGGGTACAAGCCCTCATGAACATATTGTTAGATTGCCGATGGAGTCTTGTTAGGGTGATGAGAATGTAGGTGTGCGAACATCTCCATCCATCTCTCGCCATGATGACAATATTGCTGCGGGATTTTCGATTCAGCCTCAATCTCATCATATCGACGGTTGACTTAATGACAATCTCGCCCATTAAAGGAAACCCCTCCTTTGTTTCTTTCCCCAGTTTTGGCTTTCGAATTTCTGTTGCTATCCGCTGAATCCTTCTATCTACAAGTGAAGCTTGCAATTATCCCTCGACGTAGTGCTATTTTTGGAACTTTTGCTTGGGGAAAGATGTTATCTCTCACATCCTCATGCCCTTCTTCAATTTGGTGCTCCCTATGTTATCGAGAACCCTCATGCCGCCTCAGAAGCATTTGTATTGCAATAGGAAAGCCAAGGAAGCCGACTCCTCTTTCATTCCCCCAGCCAAGACCACCAGAACTATGAGAAACATCACCCGCAATGCAAGTATGTACAATCAACAAATTCCGAATGAAATCAAAGAAGAAATTGCTACAATCGAAGACGATGCCAAGGTTACTAGGATTTGCACTCAGGATGAAGAAATTCACAAGGAATTTGAAGCCCTGATCCTAGACCCAGGCTATGCTCAAGGCAGAGTAGCCCTGTATCTGAAGACTCTTGACCTAGCCTTGCAGCAGAAATACCCCATGGGGAATGCGCTCATTGAAAGAGGTGAATCCCACCAAGAAATCCTCCTCTAGCTGGAAGAGATTACTCAGAACGTGCAACAGATTGCTTCTCATCTCGGTATTAATCTGAACACTAGCAATGAAGCCCCCTCTAACCTGGGTTGATTTATGTTTTAATGTTTTTTTGTGAACTTTGTTTTATGAAGAACAGTAGCAGAATTTGCTCTAAGAACTTGCAATGTAAGTGGTTCAACTTAGTATCTTTCGAGGGTAGACTGTCAGACAAATTTTTCCAAGAATCTGAGCCTGTTTTCATGCTGTTGGGAAGGCTCAAATTCTCTATTTTCTGCGTATTTTACCTATATAGGGAGGGCTTTAATTTTACTGTTAGGTGTATTTATCTAGTTTTGACCATAGAAGCATTTTATCTAGCTTTAAAAAAATAAAATTTTAACATTTAAAGAGACATAAGACAGCATTGAAAAAGTTCTAAAGCCTAATCCGCCCCAACATTTTACTATAGTATGACTCTAAACATCTTAATTTGTCATGGCTAATCATAAATACTATGTGGTAAATGTAACATTGTTAGGACTATGAACAATAAGTACCTTTCAATATATTATTTAATGTTGCTACTAAGGAGATGTGATGAGTAATTATCAATTTAACTGACCACATCCCTCAACCATATCATTAAATACTGTACTATAGAAGATGCAAACCTATTAATTCAACGATTCAACCGATCACAGCTCATTACTGCTGACAATGTGTATTTACGATATGGTGCGGATGATCCACGCTCATGGAGATGGAGCGCACGTTTTTGGAGGAGGCAACTCAACGGGATGAACGGCGCACTTCAACACATCGGGATGAATGGTGAACGGTGTCGTGTTGCTGAATCACCAATACTGATGCGCTTATGGAAACGGCGGAGGAAGCCAGCACATCCCCAATTGGACCCAATTCCGGACACTCCACGGTCCTATCCACCCTGTCTGCAATCAGGGCTGATGGGAAACGACCCCTTCCCACCAAAAACATGTGATATTTGTTGCTGTTGGCGATTGCCAGCACCGACTCCACCGTGTTACAATTCATCGGCCTCTCTTCATACACAATCAATTCACTACCCTGCTCAGGGTATTTCCTCGGATTCGACACGCTGTTATATATGACATGCAAGGCTTCCTCATCCAGCCCCTTCTCGGCCTGCTCTCTGTTCATTTCTGCATTCGATAACTTGTATGCTTGCGAGTCAATCTCGCTCTCGCTCTCGCTCTCGTGGGCAGACAACGGAGTGAGGTTGATGGATGTGTGCTCGAACTCGGTGCTGGGCAGGAACCTTACTACCGTCAGCTTAATGCCGGGATGCTCCGCCATTCTTCTTCCGAAAACCAGAGCCTCCCGGTCATCTGGTCCTCCGAAGAAGAGCACCGCGACGTTATGGTCTACGTTGGAAGGCGCCAGCTGGGATTGACACCCCGGTTGGCCCCTGTCCACCAGGATGCCCACCGAGCATGGCGCGTGCTCCAATACCTCCTGGTTCACTGTTTCGAATCCCAGATTCAGATACTCTAGGATGCCGTCGACGCGCTGGTATTTGTGGAAAGGGAGTATAATCATGGCGATCCGCTTCTGATCCGCAATGTTGCAGATATCCTCATGCATGTTCTGGATCTGAGAGATCGCGGTCATGGATTTCACTATTACTCTGTTCAGCTGCCTATACGCCTCGAACGCAACAACTATCTCGTCTTGTTGCGATCGGTTTCGGTTCCAGAAGGGGAGCCCGTTTTTCCTGGCCTTGTGAACCATCAGGATAGCAGAAGGCCTCTCCGACAGCTCCACCAGGTGCATGATGTAGAGGTGCAGGGCAGAATTTTGAATCCCTCTGAAGGCCTCTATCAGGTTTATCATCGCCGGTATGTTCCTCGTACCGTGCAGACAGGCCAGGATTCTGAGCTCGTCCTCTGGTTTCTCTCTCTTTATCTGCCTGTGTTTATATGGAATCGCCTTTCTTTCTGGCTTGTATATGGCCGTTACTAATGGGGTGGTGATGAACGTTGTGAACAGAGCCATCAGCACCAAGATCGCAAAAGTTTCGTCATTCAGAACCTGAAAAAAGAAGAAGTAAACATCCAGATCAAGCTAAATGTTTTATCCAATTCAGTTTATTCAAGATGGATTTAAGACTTTTATACCACTTGTGTTTTACCTTCCTATCCTTTCCAATGTTGAGGACAATCAACTCAACCAATCCTTTCGTGTTCATCAAGATTCCCAAAGTCATTGCTTCTCGACAGGGCACTTTGTAGGCAATGGCCACAAAAAACGTACCCAGAATCTTCCCAGCACTGGCGGTCACCAGGACCAAAACAAGCAAACCCAGAGACGTCCTTCCATGGATCGTTGCGACATTAGTCTTCAAACCACTGGAGGCAAAATACAGTGGCAGCAGCAAGCCAGATACGAAGTCCTCAGTCTTTTCAATAAGCATCCCTGCGAACGGGCCGTCTTTCGGAATCATCAAACCAAACACAAAAGCTCCGAAGATTGAGTGAATCCCAATTACATCCGTTGCGAATCCAGCTGCTAGTACCCCCGCAAGTGTAAAGCAAACGTATGTCTCGCTAACAGGTTGGTTGACAGGCGAACGGTGGCCAATCCATGCCATGACCGGCTTGACGGCTACCATCATGAAAACCACAAATGCTAAACCACAGATCAGAACATAGACTGATATGACCGGGCTCTTGTCTGTTCCTGAAAGAGCAACGGCAACGGCCAGAAGAACCCAAGCAACCACGTCGTTCACAGCAGCTGCAGCCATGGCCATCTGCCCAACATCGGTAGTGAGAAGCTTGAGCTCTGCAAGTATCCTAGCAAGCACCGGGAATGCAGTGATAGACATCGATACACCCATGAAGACGAGGAACTGTCCATAGCCCACGCCCTTAGAAATCGTTTCCCTGAGAACATAAGCAACCCCGATCCCAGCCACAAACGGGAAGCTAATTCCAGCTGCTGCAATTGCTAAGGCCCTTGTTCCAGTTCGTTTAATCGCTTGGAAATCTAGTTCCAGACCAATGGAAAACAAAAAGAACAGAAGCCCGATATTTGCAACAATTTCGAGTACATGGGTGCTGTTGTTTGGGAAAATTGTTTGCATGTAAGCTTCATTGCGCCCTAGAAGAGATGGGCCGAGAATAATTCCACCCTAGATTGATAACAAGTAACAACCAACACAGGAAAAGTCATGAATCTGTAAAAAAATTATTCATTTAGCGTTATCCATCACGACCATTTTTTTTGCTGAGATTCTCTAGAGACTCTCCATGTAAATTTATATCAAGAAATAAATTGGTAGAGGTGGAAAGTTTTAAAGCCAAAAAGCATGAAATAATTAGTATAGCTACTTAACTTGTGGTTAGTGAACACCAATAAGATATAAGCCATACCAAATTACTTGTTCTCTGTGTCTAGTAACACAAATGGCTTATTATCCATATATTAATTACTATTTATTCATGCATCAATTACTAATTATACATACATAGCCACCCTTAATTTTTTATATTTTCTTTTATAATTGTTTATTTTGAATTTGGAAGAACTATGGTAAAAACAATCTTGACAGTATATTTCTCTAACTAACCTTGATAGAACAAACTCTAATCCACCCCAAATTCTAAGATATATTAACTGATGTAATTATCAGTGTAAATATATGTTAAAAAAAATGTAACTATGAATACGGTGAATAATCTAAACCGCACATTGGTAGCTTGCTGCCAAGTGGATGAGCGGAGTTTGGAATATATACATGAGTTCATATATTAACTGGAGGCTTACAATGATTTCTGCTATGACGCGAGGCTGTCTCAACGGCTTGAGCAGAAAATCCAGCGTTCTGGTGACGAGCAGCACAATGCAGATCTGCAGTATGAGCAGGGAGAATGCAAAATTCATGGGGTCATCGCCCTGCCATACTCCGTTGGACGTTGTTTTCATCAATTTTACACAGCTCTGCGCGGTCGCGTTCATCGCAGCTCCGATAACAACAGTACCCTCCATGAATTTCTTCCCAACCAAGCAAGACTCTTGAATGTCTAAAACACTGAAACTCAAATACAACAAAAAACACACTCAAGTTGTATCTATGAATTAGATACAACGCGCGATCATTTTGTTCGCTGATGTCCTCGGCTGTCATACTTCTCGGAAGAGGGTTGATTTATAGAGGAAGAGACAAATAGGAAGGAACTGTGGATAGTAGTGGATCTCCAGATTCCATCATTAGTTAATACTGTTTTAGTTGAAAAGTCATCTTCACTTATCTTTATCTCAATAATCTATCATCAATCTTTACTCAAAATGGCACTCCCACGCTCTAACTTCACTGGAGCAATCATCCCATAGTAGCATAAGATTGTTAGATCCACTACAGATCTGGGATCCCTGCATCCTGAGAATGAATTTTAAAAGTCACGTGCTAAGTTTCCAATCATGGTTATTGACTTCTTTAATAGTGGAGTTATGATGACCATCCATGAATTTAACAGTTGGACCCCAGATCCATGTGAATATATGAAGATTCATGGATCGAAAGAACTGTGTGTTCTATTCTTTAATTCTCCTCCCGCTTTTCATTCCACGCACTCACGTATAATGCGATATATAAAAATAGGACAACCTAAATCCGATTGTAATGTTGGGTGATCTTTCAAAATCATAGAAGCAGTCTGAGGCGATCTGTCAAACGGTATAAGGAAGAGCAATCATTCGGTTCTCAAAGATATCTATGAGGTGAATGGCAGAGGTGGTCTAGATTCTTTTGTCCATATCCAGTTATACCCATTGAGGGTTGATTGTAGTGAACAATATTATTGCAGGTTCTATTATTGCAGGTTTTGGGTCATGTTGTGTGTGAAGGCAATGAGGATAGTTCTTGTTCATATTGGGTCATTAATTAATAAGTTAGTTGGGTCAATGTTGAATGTGATAATGGAAACAATGATTGTTTTTTGTAAGTGGAGTATTTGTTGTCCACCAATATTGGGCATATGATATGTAAGGGTTTGGGAGGGTAATTGAGAAGAGAGTTTTGTAAGAAACCACTCTTAGTTCTTAAGAGATGCAGGTGCACTTAAGAGTTGCAGGTGCAATAGAAAGTCAAGGAAGTGAAGTGTTCAGCGTCCTTGCCTACCATGGGTAACGGAGGTATATTTTTGTATCTGATTTAATGTTAATAAAGTAGATTTGGAAGTTTTTGTTGGAGCTATAGTTGGCATGAGCAATGGTTTTGTACAAGTTGGATTTTGATTAATGTAATGGTGCTTTAGTGTATTAGATATTAGTTAGTAAGGATTTGATAAGAGAACTAATGACTAAAAGACAACTAATAGTTGCTAACTAATACCAATTTTGTGTGAAAATGGAAGCTATGGAATTGTATTGGTGGTTGTTGGTTGACCTTAAAGATGAAAATATAGTTTGTCTATACAAGAAACATGAAACTTATGTAACCGATGGAGTACCACTTTTATGTGTATTTGAGTTATATCTATATTATTACAATTGGATGAATGTGTGGGATGAATTATGGTATTATTTCATGTGTATGAGTATGAAATCCTAAATTTTGTATATATAAATCTTGTGAAAGTCTTGGGTGAGACTTTACCCATCTTTGGGTAATGAAAATGTCAATTCTCATAAGAATATTGTTCGCATTTGAGTAAGAAACTTGGGTTTGATTTTGTGCCAACAATTGGTTTCATTGTTGGGATTGCGTAGGGTTAAGGTTTCTGAAGGATATAACTTGGAAGCCATCAAGAAAGAAGTTACAGGGTTGGATATAGATGGACAAGGGCTGCAAATTTCTGGTTTGATCAAATTAAAGAAGGGTATATTGTGGAATTTGCGATTGAGTATAGTGAATCATTTAGTTGCACAAAGGAGAAACTTGAAGCCGACCCTAGGAAAAGATTATTGGTAGAAATCCCTATTTGGATTAAGATGTTGTTTGTTGAAAATGGATCAATATGCATGGAACCTAATAGGATGGAGGTGTAAAACCCTCGTGTTGAGGGGTGTTGGGGAGGAAAGAAGGAAAACCTAGGAAATAGAAAGTTAGGTAAATAATCCACTTAGAAGAGAAGAAAAGAAAGAGAGTAGAAATATATGAAAAGAGAAGTTGAAAGTTGTAGAATGGCAACTAAGGATGGAGAGTTTGAGGAAGAAAGGTGAGGATATTACAGATAGGGTTTGGGAATAAGATATAGAGGGAAAGATACTAGAAGGGTATGTCTAAGCTAATAGGGCACCATAGGAAGGTGCAGTAGTAGTAGTAGAAGAAGAAAAAGAATAGAGGCCAGCAAAAGGTGTGGCATAGTGGAAATCACATCAGAGGAGGATGTGTGAGAGAGACGAGATAATTTATCTAAAAAACCTAGTGGAGGAACTATGATTCTGAGGACTCATATTGATAATGATTCTTGGCACGATGGAAACAATGATAGCATAATAGAGGAAGAATCTATAGAAGATGAAAATGTTTCGATGATGATAAAATTGTTTAATTAAATGAGGATTGTGGAATCATCTAGGTCTAGGAGAGAAGGATATGGTGAAGTTACTTGGTACAACCCTCATTTTGAACTACCCCCCTCCCCCCGTGCACACGTTACAGGCAGAAGAAGAGAGTTCAATAGAATCAAAAGTTTAAAATATTTTGCAACAAAGAATAGAAGGAGCAAGAGAAGGAGTAGGAGCACAAGACAAAAGTAGGAGAATTGTGAGAAGATTAGACATGGTAGGACAAAAAAATGATTCTATGCTTAGACTTATGGTCTTTCATGGGACTGGAAGGGATGATGCAAAACAACATTGGTTTACATGCAAAGTAGTTTGGACAACGAAATAGACTATAGATGGATACCACACTTAAGGATAATGCACTAACTTCATACATGAAGTACAAGACTATGGATCAATTAGGAACCACTAAGACCTTGGAGTAAATAAAAAAATCTATGTTGCTCAGAGAATTTCATAAAACTAAGTTAGAATCCTAGTGTATTGTAGAAATTAAGGATATTAAGCAACAATTAGGAGAGATAGTATGGGATTATGATTAGCAATTCAATATTTTGTTGGATAGATTGACCTTTTAGATTCAATATGTACACCATAGAAAGTGGTTTATTGTGGGGATTTTCCCACATATATTGATACCACTCACACAATAGAAGGTTCGCACGCAGTCTAATGCATTGGAGATCGTGATGCGACTAGAGTCTACCCTAGGTGGGGAATCTTTAGCAGGTATGGTGCAGTGCGGTCTAATTGGCCACACTAATAATGCAATTGCAAGAGATAGAAAAAGGAAAAGCGGTGCGCGAGAATTTTTGGTGCACACTATGTCACGTGGAAGGGCACCACTAGAATGAATGTCCTACACTTGGATACTATACCATGACCAGTGCAATGAATCCTTTTCCTGTGGGACCTCGGGTGGAATGGTGTGATATTTGTAGGAAATGGGTCCTTATCCCCCCCGATAGCCAACACTACAGAAATATTAGAATAATATGACCACCCCTTTGTGAATTTTTCAAATTAGTGGGGCATGATGTAAATGGATTAATATGCGCTTTGCAACTAATGAATGAACATACTATGGATGCTTATCGAGTACAAGGAGCAAAAGACAATGTAGGCACGAGCCAAGGTGGTGGATTTAGAGGAGGATACTGAGGAAGAGGTCACGGATTTGGTAGAGGGGGAAGGAAGCCCATTTTCTCCAATTGCGAAGAAGCATGTCATGTGGTGTGAATATACACTAAACCACATTCTCTCTATGGCTATTATCACAACAAAAAACATGCAATGGAATATTGTCTTGAGCTAAATGGGAAGAAAAGAAAGGACGTTGTAATGTGGTAGCAGCTAAACCACGTGAGGGGATAAGAGGTACAGGGCCTACTAATGTGCATGTGGTGACTAGAGGAGGAGTCAGGAAAGGAGAAGATAAAGACCAAAGGATTTTTATGGAGAAACCATTGGAAAAGAAAATTAAGAAAAAAACAAAAGCATTACCAAAGTTTGACTTTTCATAGCAAAGGTAGTTCCCATGCAATGCGCAGAAGGCTATGTAGGATGTACCTTTGAATGCATAAATGATTGATATGATGGCTATCAAAAGGAGGATTCGAGGTATCTAGTAAGTGAATTCTTTCAATGTTGTATTAAATTGTTAAACGACGTTGCAACAATTAAAAAGCTAACCCCAATATTGGATAAATTAGCAAAAAAAAGTGAATTAGAACTTCCCATGTTTGCACCGTTTCCAGAAAGAAATGTGCGATAGGTGGGGAAAAGGAAGAGAACATGTAAGGAATTTAAAATGGAAATAGATCTTGGAGGTTTTATGATGACATATGCAATTTTGGATCTAGGATCCGATGTGAATATCCTGCCAAATAAATCATGGGAGTTAATGGGAAAATCAAAGCTAGTATGGTCCCCTATCTAGGTTCGTTTGGATAATCAATACCAGACTTACCCTAGATAGGAAGACTAGAAAAATGTGGAAGTAAGTATTGATGGGAGCAATGCCATTGCAACCTTCAAAGTAATTGAGATTTTAGATGAATTAGACCTTTATCCAACATTATCAGGTATTGATTGGGCATTTGATAATAATGTAGTATTAAACTTGAAACAAAGACCTATGTCATTTGAAATGGACACACTTTGAGTGGTGGTTCCATTGGATCCTCGGGAGGGAGACTTGGTACATTGAACCAATAAGGGATGAAGGGATGAGTTGGAACACAAATATATATAAAATATTTATAATATCATTGGGAGAAAAGATGATTATGTAAATCCCACATTAGATGGGAAAATTAGTTGGAGAAGTATATGTTCATTCGACACAAATTTAGAGGAAGCATTGGAAAGATGGCATAATAGACTATATGAAGTATCCAATAGGATATGTGATAGAATTGTTAAATTGGTACGTTGGATAGGAACTAAATGGAAGAATCCTTCGAAATTTGATAGTACTTGGATAGTGTATTCTTTTGTAAAGTAGACGGATAAGGAAGTACCTGAATCATTAAGAATTCAGGTGATGGATGTTTGAGTAAATGGAACAGTTGTGTGCTGGTGGGAAATGCATAAAGAAGGATTAAGAAAATGGATACATGTGGTAGATTACATAAATACAAGGTTCCATCCTTCATAGGAATTGGAATTATTAAATAGATATAAAGGAACATGAGATCTGAGGAACACATCTAGAATTGCGAGAGAAGATGTATGGATAAACAGGTTCCTAAAGATCAATGGGTTCACGGATTTATACATACATTGGATATGGTTCCCAAAAGTTGGTACATGCAAGAAGAAACAAGAAGAAAGACAAAATAATGGGAAAATGTAAGTGATCAAATTTGAATAACATTTGGATTCACTACTAATGATCCTATGCTTAAAGAATCTTTAGGTGGAAGTAAACAATTTATTTTTTGTAAAGAATCTTCAAATTCTGTACAATAGAGAGAGTGCGCAAATCATACATAGTTGGTGAAAATCAACCAACCTATCCATTGCGGGAAGGTGAGTAATGACGATATATAGGAAGAAGATATGATACATTCGCAAAATAACAAAACAATACTGGCGCGCACAGTTAATGAGGAAACCTCAAGTAATATTGCATAGAAATATTCACAACCATTGCAAAATAAGAAATATAATATTGGAACAAAGAGAATCCTAAAATGGATTTAATCAAATATTATTGGGATGCGGAAACTACAACTCAGGTGGTGAATTTGTTAAAAGAATATGAGGATCTCTTTGCTACTTGAGTTTTTTGGAAATGAAAGGAATTGTAGGTTCCTTAGGGGAAATGAAGATACAGTTGAAACCTGATGCAAAACTTGTAAAGACAAGACCATATAGATTGAATCTCAGGTATAAAAACAAAAGTGTGCCAAGAAATTGATAGAATGCTGGAAGTAGGAATCATTTTCCCAGTAGAAGAATAATAATGGATCAGTCCAATGGTCGTACAAGACAAGAAACCATGAGGAATTAGTATTTGTGTTGATCTGCGAGGTCTTCATGCATCTTTTATTCATGTTCCATTCCAAACCCCATTCCACCCCCATTCATAGATAAAGTATTGGACAATGACAGAGGACGAGAAGCTTGCTCATTCCCAGATGGATTTTTGGGTATCATCAGGTAAAGATAGCATAAGAAGACAAAACAAAGACTACTTTGGTGGTGGAATGGGGTCATTTTCCCATACTATCATGGCTTTTAGATTGAAGAATGCACTAAAAATATTCTCTCATATTTTGGTGGCTACATTTAAAGACTTTATGCATAAATGGTTAGAAGTTTGTTTGGATGACTTGACTGTTTTCAATTGATCGAAGGAACATGTGTAGGTACTAAGACTGATGTTGGACAGGTGTAAACAACTTCAAATATCATTGACTCTAAAGAATTGTATTTTTTGTATGCCCTTTGGAATTTTATTAGGACATGTTGTATGCAAGGAAGGTTTGCTTGTAGATATGATAAAGATTGTTGTGATTGTGAATTTACCAACCCCAACTTCAACAAGGCAACTGTGTACAATACTTGGACACAACATATATTATTGAAAATTTATAAGGAATTATGTTTAGATTATTGCTCCATTGGAGAAATTATTGAAGAAAGAGACCAGATATGTTTGTACGTAAGAGTGTTGA
Source organism: Larix kaempferi (assembly GCA_027924585.1). Lineage (NCBI taxonomy): Eukaryota > Viridiplantae > Streptophyta > Pinopsida > Pinales > Pinaceae > Larix > Larix kaempferi. The sequence continues at coordinate 23,852,507 of BSBM01000293.1, read as the reverse complement.
GAAGTATTGATTTGTTAAAAGGTAAACTTGTAACTGGGTCGATCTTAATCTTCCCAAATTGGACAAAATTATTTCATGCACAAGTATATGCCTCTTCTATGACCCTAGATGTAGGAGAAGGTAATATTGACCAAATAATTTCTTTTGCAAGTCAAAAACTATCATATGCAGAGAGAAATCATACCACCACTGAATGAGAAGGCCTAGAAATGGTATATTCCTTGCAAAAAAATAGACATTATCTATTAAGAAACACATTTAAATTCCTTATTGATCATTTTGCATTAAAAAACTTATTAATAAGACGTTGTTGGGGGGGGAATTTGTCATTGGTTGTTATTGTTTCAGAAATTTGATTTTGAGGTGGTAGTGAAACCTGGGAAACATAATGCAGGTCCATATCACCTATCAAGGTTGGAATCGTAAGAGGTAGGTGGAAGTTTAGAGGATGAACTACCAGATGAGTAATTTTTCCAAGTTGATATAGTACTAGACCATTTCATAGAGATCTAAACATTTTTAGTCATAGGGAAAGCGTCGAATGGTTACACAATATCACAACAACATCAATTGGTTACATGAAGTGCAAATTATCAGTTGGCTGCAGGAAAACTATACAAGCTTGGAGCGGAAGGCATATTATACAAATTTGTCATGGATCATGAGAATGAGGAAGTTATTTATGAAGCACATGAAGGGATTGCTGGTGTACATAATGTATGGAAATCAACAACAAGGAAGGTACTATGTGTTGGAATTTTGTAGCCTTGTTTATGTTAGAAGGCTAATGAATATTGTAAATGATGTGATGCTAGTCAAAGGGTTGGAAAACCATATGGGTGAGATGAGTTACCACTTGTTCTCATTAATACATTAGAGCCATTCGAAAAATGGGCCATTGATTTCATTGGTCCAATCAATACACTTGTGTGGAGAAATGGCGTAGGATATGTGATTATTGCGACATAATATTTAACTATATGGTGGAAGCAACACCGAGAAAGGATTGTTTTGCATAAACAACTACGCGATTTATTTTTGAGAAAATCATCAGTAGGTTTGGATGTCCTAAAGTGTTAATAAGTGATTAGGGGTCTCATTTTTTGAACACCACTATTCGTTCTTTAACTCAAGAATTTATGATTCATCATCAAAAGAGCACACCTTATCATTCACAGGTGAATGGTATGGTTGAAGCATTTAACAAAGTTTTGGTGCATGCACTAACTAAGGTTTGTTAAAGCACAATGATTGGACCAAATAATTCCTCTTATGTTATGGGCATATTGAACTACCTGCAAGAGATTAAAAAACATACACCGTTTCGTTTAGACTATGGAAAAGAAGCAATTACTTCCTTAGTGTTCATAGTGGCTAGTCTCCAAATTGCACTTACGAGACATATGATAGATGATCAATCCTTACAAAATAGAATGAACAAATTAATGAAATTAGAAAAAGGTATTTTGATTGCAATGTTTAGTTAGCAAGTAGAGAAGAAATGAAAAAAAACATGGCACAATCGGAATAGACGAAGGCTAGAATTGGAACCTAGCTCACTAGTACTACTCTATGACAACAAATACATTAAGAATCTTGGTAAACTTCAAATGAGGTGGATGGGACAATTTCGTAGAGCATACATAACTGAAGCGAGCATCGTGAAGTTACATATGTTATGGGGTGATCCGTTAAAGGGGCTTATCATTGCGATTCGGTTGAAAGCATATTACAACCCTTAGGTGTCAGAATAATCATGAATGAGGATCATTTAAAAGTTTTTGTACACAATAGATTTAGTGGTAAGAGAAAAGTAGTTCATTAATTTAAAAAAGTGATTGGTTATTAATATACTAAGTTGATAGATAGTAGATATCGAATAAAAAGGTAGTTAAGGAGGTAGTTTGGAAATTATGAGTAGGATTCGCTGTTTAGACTATTATGGAATGTCAGGAGGTGATGAAGGAAAGTTGGAGTAACATTCTTGTTAACATGAAAATCAAGGTAGATATGTGACCATTCAAAAATTGAAGTGGCTAAGTTGGATTTTTCTAACAAAATTTAAAAATTTGCATTAAGTGCTACAATGAGATTAATTGTGATTTCAATGGTACCAAATGAAAGGATGAATTGAAAAAACTAGGTATGTTATAAATGAAGAAAGGATCATAGTGTTGCACCATCCCAAAGGTGTTGAAGAGAAGTAGAGATCAAAGTCTATATTATTTTATGTGAAACTGCTTACTATGTTTTTGAGAAGCCATGTCAACATCTACAATGCCCAAAGCCTGACCCAAGGTGAAAGTTATGCATGAAGCCCAAATGTTGGTTGTGGATATTCATGAAAAGGTTGATATCTGAAAACTAATATTGGCAAAGGTATCAACGTTGAATTTTATGGATTTCAATTTACAAGATGAAGCACATTTTCCAAGCTTACAGTTTCACAATTATGCTGAGATTATTTTTCAGACTTAATGGATCAGAGCGAGTAATGCCTCAGGAGTGGGTGCAGAAATTTTTTTAGTAAGGTATTATGTATTTGTTGGATGTTCCTCATTTTGGTTGTGGCACCAGTATTAAAAGTTGCATTATATTTTTACTTAATCCTCTCCATGGAGGGTATTTATGGTTAGATCAAGCATACCCTGTAGATTTGGAAGTCATACATAAATTTTTTGGGTTTCCCTGGTTAGGGGAAGACCCGACATAACGAATTCCACACACAATATGAAAGAAGAGGAGGAAGATCAGAAGTATGGTACACATAGGGGGACAAGAGGCGCAATTATTTCATCCATTTAAAACTCGAAGATTCGATTTTCTACACGGTATTAACTAGTAAGGTGATTCACAAGTGTTTAAAAGATGAATGTGCAGTAGGAGTTCTATTTGTAGTGGAGAGGTGTGCATAGGGTATCAAGATGGGTTGGACTCATTTTCTACTAAATGAATTCATCCAGGATTGTTTGGATGCATATGATTTAGGGAAGTAGTTTCACTTCAGTTGGGTACTATTATTGGTTGCATTGGTTCTTTGGAAACCAACACAAGGAAGGGAGTATAACACTAAAGTGACTCAGTCATTTCCTGCACCGAATTTTAACATTTGGCAGTATAATAGAGATAGAGTAGTTCATCAAGAAACAAATATAGCATTTCAGTGTTGGTATAAATATATGATCCATGTGACCATAGAATCATATATAATTCCACCCAATATAGTGGATAAGTATGATTATTTCATTTCATTTGTATTTGATTCACATAATGTATTTCTAACCCCCCATGCAGATCCCTAGGCACATAATGATGTTATACCTTTTTGGGTTTTAGAGGATGATATTCGTATTGTAGTTAAATAGTGGATTGAAGAGTTTGGTACTCAACCAGACCTTGATGTTGATATATTGAATACACTAAAGCATCACTCCAAAAAGAAACAAGACACTTGGCCCCACAAGCCAGGTTCTATCACTACTGTTAGGGAATCACCTCGGCTATTGACATTAAAGAGAAAATTGGAAGAAACAATACCAAAGAAGATGACTTCTACGAAATGGAAGAGATCATAGATGATAAAGTATTCTACGCAATATGAGGAGTCTCCATATAAAGATATCAAACTTCAACACCATCACCAAATAATACACCATGTCCTTGTATGAAGTTTGCTAAATTTCACACTAGGTTATTTATGCAAGGTGAGCATATCTCTATAGGGAAATAATTAACAATCGTGCAGGACATTATTAGTACTCTCCAAATAAATACAGAGGCACAACAAGTACTGTAGTTAGATTCTAGTAAGAAACTCATTGAACTATGCTCTACATTTCTAGTAGAAATATCGGAACAAGTAGTTCAAACACTAAGGCCATCAAGTACAGGCACATAAAATACTACTAGGGATTCAAGTCTAAGTCATGGGAGGAAAGTTCTGTGCACAAGTGGAATATGTCTTATCATAATAGACCCCTAGGAAGTTGCTTCCTAGGATGCTACTAGTTCATCTTCAACACTTACCCATCTATCATATTTCAAGGTGGATTTGGCACAGGTATCATCTCAATAGATTCAAGAGTATATGGGGACTATAATGATAGAATTGGGAGAGCATCATAATGGTTTTAGCATAGCATATGGAGATGTTAAAAAATGACATGCTCAAGAGTTAGTTGTGCATGCCTCTTTGACTACTTCAGTAGATGACTTATACTTGTCTATTTGCATCGAGGAACCATAAGATGCAAAAGATATCACAATGAAGGGTAAAATGAAAAAATGTAGATATCTATTCAAGAATTGAAGGACCAAAATGTGGCATTGAAAAAGAAATTGACTAAAGTCCCTACAACATAACATTCAGAGTTACAACAGCAGATCAATACAACAGAGGAACTAAGTTCAAAGAGAAAGTATTTACGCTGAACGTTTTTTTGGATTCATAGATGCTAGTTTCACACTTTGGACACACTTAAATGGTGTACTATAAATGTGTGTGAAGGATCACTAGATTAAGGAATGGGGGAATTAGATTCGAACTTAGAAGCAGTCGCTTTCTACACTATCCATGCATGTGTGCACAAAGGCAATGACATAAATTTCTATTATTACATGATAGATCACCGTAGAAAGAACATATTAGTAATAGTTTTCATCCAAGGTGATGACTTTCCATGATCATGCTGAGAAACATTACACTAATTATATTGACATAGAGGCTAAAGCAATCAAAGCTATAGAATTGGGAGAAGCTGTGAAGCCACAACAAGAATCTGCTACTTTAGAGCAAGTTGCCAAATTTGTCTAGGATTTGGAAGTTCTATTGCAATCTTTTGCGAAGTTCAATAGTCAATTTTGAGAGTTTGAAGATCAATTGAAGCAAGAATTACCATCAATCTAGCATGTTATTTCTAAACGAATACTGTTGGCTCAAGAGTGAGCCAAACACAGTGTTGGGGGCTTGTTAGCACTATAGTTGGCACATGTGATAGATTTTGTACACTGCATATAGTTGGATTTTGATTAATGTAATAATACTTTAGTTTATGTTTGTGGAGATAAGTGTATAGATATCACACTAAGTATTGTAATGTATAAAATAATAGACTGGCATTAGATATTAGTTATTAAGGATTTGATAAGAGAACTAATGACTAAAAGACAGTTAATAGTTTCTAATTGTCTACCAATTTTGTATAAAAGGGGAAGCTATGGGATTGTAATGGTGGTTGTTGGTTGATCTTAAGAATGAAAGCATAGTTCGCAGTCTGTATGAGAAACATGAAACTTATGTAGCCAATGGACTTCCTCTTAATATAATTCTTGGATTGATGGAGTATCATTTTTATGTGTATTTTAGTTTTATCTATATTATTACAATTGGATGAATGTGTAGGATGAATTATGGTATTATTTCCTGTGTATGAGTATGAAATATTAGCCTAAATTTTGTCTTTGTAAATATTGTCAGAGTCTTGGGTGAGACTTTACCCATCTTTGGGTAATGAAAATGTCGATTCTCATAAGAAAGTTGTTGGTATTTGAGTTAGAACCCTGGGTCTGATTTTGTGCCAACAATTTTGTTTAATCATTATGTGCTATTGTGTGCTTTATATAGATGCAGAAATATTCTTTAATGTTACATAATCAATATTGTTGTGGTCTTTATGAAGATAATGATATTTTAGAATAAGGTTTTCCTTCAATAATTATTGGCAAAGTGAGAGAATGCTAACAAATTGCACCAGCTAAGAACACGATCTATGATCTTCCCTCCATGGGTGGGTGGCAATAGTGTCATGAGATGAGATTGATGTATGAACCTGGAGTCGAAGGGAAATTTTTGCCTGTATTGAAATGGTTTGGAACATTGCAATATATGACTGATTGGTTTATTTGCTTTAGAGCCCAGATATATATTCTGAGTTTTTCCAAATCTGCTTCAAAGGATAGAAAGGGGGTCATTGTAGTTGTTGATGCCACCAACATAGGCATAGAGATCTCCGGTATGATAAACATTTAGGAAATGAATCTCCCACGTAGTCTAGACCAAGGGGAACCTGAAATTTTAATTATTATAGAGCCCACATGAACTAAAGTCACTACGGGTCCGTGGGAAGGAGTAAAGCTCATAAAATTTTGTGAGCTCCAACACACTATGGTCATCCATTCTCTATTTGATCCGATGGTTTGTGCAACTTGTTGGTAGAGCGATTAAGGCATTGGACAAGGTAAGTCAAAGGCCCCAAAATAATTTCATAAAAAGTTTTTTTTTCTAAAGGTTTATAAAAAGGCCGTATCATGAGAAATGAATGCCTTGAATTAAAAAAAAACAATGGGAATCATAGTATAAATATAAAAAGGGTCTACATCTTGTTTTAAAAAAGAGGAAGTTTGTTGATAAAAGAAAGTTGGTTGTGTTTTATTGGCCTCAATACATTAAAAGAGTCAGCCATGATTTAAAAGGAAGAGAATCCCATAGGTAAAGGGTTTTTTATTAAAAAAGTTAAATTTTATTTTAAAAAAGGGTAAAGGGTTTTTTATTTAAAAAAAGGTTTAAATTTTATTTTTTTTAAATGAGCATTTTTTTTAAAGGGAGGTTTTTGAAAGGGGAATGCCCAACACACTAAAAGGTTAAAAAGGAAGTGAGCATGTAATTAAAAGAAAAGGGACATGCATATTTTTTTAAAAAGAGGGATTAAGTGTTGCATGTAATTAAAAGAAAAGGGGCATGCATATTGTTTAGAAAAGAGGGATTAAGTGTTGGGTGATTTGAGGTTTGTGTTAAGTGAAGGAAGAACTTGTGGGTACAAAGGTAAAGTGATAAGATAAGTTCGTAAAAAGGATAAGTAGATGGTGTGAAATAATCCATGAAATTGTGTCGTGCAACCATGTAAGGTTGAGTTTGCTGGTAGATAGAAGTGTAAGAGAGAGTTGTAGTTTTGAAGATATGTTGAAGGAAGAAGTAAATGAAATTTAAAAGGAAGAAGTCTATGTTTGTAATGTGAGGAAATGAGCGGAAAATAAAAAATTGAGTCACATTGAAGGGGAAGAAAATCTTTAAGAAGCTTGACCTGAAGGTCAGAGAATTAAAAGAAGAAATGGTTACAAGAAGGCAGTAAAAAATACAATGAAAAGAAGAATTTTTAGAATGGAGATAATCACGAGGGGTTGAGAATATTTCTCAACAATATTGAATTGATGGAAGTAGAGATAGCCCAAGAAACATGGATCAAATTTAAAGAAAGGAAGACACTATAAAGGATTGATAAAGATTATGATGAAGAGGAAAATATTACTTATTGAAGTTGAAGTGAATACTGAAGAGGAAAATATTACTTATTGAAGTTGAAGTGAATAATGTATGTCAACATCCGTGTGAGAGAAGAATATTTCTAAGAGAGGTGACTAGTATGAGGTTCGTAGTTGATGAATACCTCATTGCAGATGAAGTGGAACATGAATATAAAATAGAGTTTGAAACAAGGAAAAAGTTAGGGGAAAAATTTAGCCCAACGGCTATGAGGTTCATAGTTGATGAATACCTCATTGCAGATGAAGTGGAACATGAATATAAAATAGAGTTTGAAACAAGGAAAATTTTAGGGGAAACATTTAGCCCATGGGCTAATTTTAGAGGTTTTTTTCCAAAAAAATATTCATCATTTTTTATTTTTTCCAATATGATTCACCCAAATTCCATAAGATTAAAAAAAAAATCATATAAAAATCGCCAAAATTGTCCAAAAACTATATAAAACCCTTAGAAATTTGAATATTTTTTTTTTAAATTTGCCAAATATTTTATGGTTTGAAATTTCATAGTGAGTAATATTTGCCAATGTTTCTACACTTTAACAAAATCATGGATCCTTAAAATTTTCCCTGGTTTGAAATCATGGCTTGTAATCATGAATTGAAAATTGAAGTTGAAGATTGTTACAAACATAAAATAATATATAAATATATCAATAAACATTCATAATACTTAATAATTAAATAAATTAATTGTAACATTAAATGAAATGTTGCATCCTTTCCCATTTAGTCATGAGGGGACTATTTAAAATTTCCGCTATAATGTATTCTAAAGACATCATCTCTTATCTATTATATATTCATTTACATACTTATTCATTTATGGATTATTTATCATATCTTCATTGGAAGTTTTCTTAGTAATGAACCTTGTTCGCTTCATTTGGTATCAGATCAAGTCTGATTCCGGCTGTTGGCCACATTCATCAAGTTCAGAGTTTCTCTAAAATCAGGTCGTTGACCACATCAGGATTTTGTCAATTTAAAATAAAAAATTCTGTTGAAGAACAAATTCGGTTGAAGAAACAATCTGCAGCCAAAGTGAAGAAAACCATAAATAAAGTATATAAAATCGTGGAAACATAGAATATTGATTTAATTCCAAAGCAAATTTGAAGAGAATATTAAATATTGAAAAAAATATATAGAACCTCCTCTGAGATATTTTACGTTGGGCAATTCGTTGACTTTTTCTTTGTTCCTCTATACTCCCTTACACTCCCTACACCTCTGCACTCCTTCCACTCCCTTCCAGGCATTTTCCCTCCTCTCCCTCAGTGTATGACCATGCTCTTTCTTTCCACTTAAACTCATACTCTCTGAATGTGGCCTATCTACCTGCCTACACCTTCCACTCATCCCTGTTGAACACTCCCCTAATCACCTACCCTCCATTCCCTACATGCTCTTCTCCCCACTACACCACCCGCGCACGCTACTCCCTTTGTCATGCTCCCATATACCACAACCCCCACACCCCTCCTTTCCATGCATAAAATCATTCATCTTCCCCACCTCGCCCCTATGCACCCCTCTGTTGCATGCTACCAACGCCATCCCCATCGTGCAACACCCCCACAATCGACTGGCACCCATGCCACCTTTGAAACACCGCTCCTCGTCCTCCTTCATTCCAATCCTCCATTGCTCCATTAACACCTCGCCATATCCATTATCCTCAATGCCTTAGAAATCCATAATTCCCACTTTCATTCAAAACCAAAAAAATATAACAATAATAATATTATTAATATTATAAATAATAATAGTTATTATTATATATTTTTGTTCAAAAACCTACTTCGTCTCATTTCTTAAAAAAATGTAACACTATAGTATATTGTTATTATATTTAATAATAATTGTTATTATATTATATTTATTAATATCAATATTATTATTATTATTAAACTTTAATAATAGTAATAATTATTATCATTATTTAATAATTGTATTTATTACAATTATTAATTATAAGAAAGGAAAAGAAAAAAAAGAAGGTCAAAGGAAGAATTAAGAACTACATTGGGTGCTTCTTGCACTTTTGCGTCCATTTATTTTCGATGAAATGAATAAAATTCAAAGTCACAAACTATGGCAATTATAGATTTGGAAATGCAGTTGCAACTACAAGAAGTATTGGGCAAATTAGAACATTATAAAGTGATCAATAGACAATTACAGTTTGAGATAGAGAAGCAAAATTTCTTTAATGGGTTAATAGAAAAGGAGAATCGTCACCTAAAAGAGAGTATTAAACAATTAATCACATAAATTGAGAGATTAAAAAGTGACAACAACGTACTAGAATGAAATATAGAAATCTCTCACCTAAAAAATCAAAATCGAAAGTTGGAACATGCTAATGAAGAGATTGAGAAAATATCATCAGAGAATGATGAAGAAATATCACGTTTAAAAAATCATAGTCAAAATTTACTCGTAAAAATCAGGAAGTCAAAAGACAAAAAGAAAGACGAAAAAAATTAGAACCTAAAATCAAGGTCTCGAAAAGAAAGTATCCGGAAAAGATGAAGAAAACTTTCACTTAAGAAACCTTAACCAGAGGATGCTCAAGCAAATTAAAGAAGCAGAATTAGTAAACCAAGACCTTAAGGACAAAGTTGAGAACAATGATGAAATTTCACGCTTAAGGAATCATAATCATATTTTACTTACACAAATTAAGAAGCTAGAGAATGATAAAAATTCGTTACAATAAAAGGTAGAGCAACTTACCAACAAGGAACCAAAGGTCAATAAAGAAACAATGATTGATTTCATTGAAACAAAGAAATCGCTAGAGGTCAAAATATTGACATTAGAAAAATGAACAAACATAGACCCAATCGGATTATTACCAGAAATATCAAAAGTCGAAGTCTCCAACAAACAATCACAAGAGATAAAAATACCTTATTGTCATCCAAATTATAAAGGTCATTATGACCAACGACAAAGTCATAATGACAAAGGAGGAAAAGTGCATCAGTATACTATGTTCTTTTCTAGACTCTTGGGATAACTTGTTCATGGTGATTGGAAGCAATAGTACCACATTGAAGATCAATGATGTGGTCACATATTTGTTGACAAAAAAGACAAGACAAAATAACATAGAAGGATCAACCCATGATGCCTTAACGGTTAGAGGTCGATCGGTAGATGGAGGAAAAGGAAAAACCTCTGGTAGAAGATCCAAGTCGAGGGGTATAAATAAGACATGATACCCTAGTTCGATGGTAAAAACATGTTGGTGATGCAGGAAAGTTGGACATTATCGACAAAATTGTAATTCAGTGGAATTTGATAAAGGAAAAGGGATTGAGGAAGGTCAGTTGGTTGATGGTACGTCTTCGCCAGAGGATAAATTTGATGTGTATTTCGCTTCCAAAAGTACATAGTTGATTCATGACCCTTGGATTATCGACTTGGGCATGTCATATCATATGACACCTCGCAGAGAGTGGTTTTGTGAGTATGATAAGATCGATGGTGGTGATGTCCTTTTGGGAGATGACTCATTGACCAAGATAGTCGTATTAGGTAAAGTTTGACTGAAGTTGAAATACAGAAGGATATGAGCACTTATAGGGGTTATGCATATCCTTGGTTTGGATCAAAACATAATCTTAGTGCAGTATGTATTTGGGAAAAATATGTGCAAGATGGTGCGAGGAGCAATGATGCTGATGAGAGGTGTTTGGATTGGAACCCTATACAAACTATTGGGAAGAACACACATCGACAAAAGTTCTAATGTTCCCTATCCTGAGTCTAAAGGGATAATTCTGCTTGTCTAATGACTCAACCATGTTGTGGCATCAACGAATGGGACACATAGGTGAGAAAGGTCTTTGTGATATGCAAAATAAAGGTATCGTTGAAGGTCTCCTTGAATGTCCTGAAGAAATAGATTTCTTTGAAAATTGTGTTTATGATAAACATAGTCATGTTAGGTTCTCATCTCATGGTACTAGAGATAAAGAAATACTGGAGTTAATACATAGTGATGTGTTTGGATCTATATTGGTAACTTCACTAGGAGGATCTTAGTATGACGTTTCTTTTTGTAGATGGTATCTCCATAATGACATGGTTGATTTTCTGAGGAAGAAATCATAGGTTTTGGGGAAATTTCAAAATTTCAAAGCTCTTATGGAAAATCCAACTGGAAAAAGTATGAAACATCCCCTTCACCAAATACTACCATCAAGAGGGGACAATGACTGATTACGGGCTCACAAATCTCTCCCCGTAACCAAATTTTGATTTCGTTATATGTAAAATACATGTGCAAATGAAAAATAAAAACATGCAACGAAAATAAACTTAATCCGCACACACATAGCATGCATTTATCAACATAATTATCACAGGCATCAAATAAAAGCATTTTGGATTCAAATAGATGAGAATACTTATATTTATCCAACGTAGATCCAAGTAACTGGATGCGTAAGAGCGATTTTCCACCCTACCATAGGTACTCTATCCAACATATACTCTCTTTGCTAAGAGGCCACCCCCAAGCTAGGATATGACGCCATTAGGGTAAAGGAAACACCTACAGGATTATATTTCTCATCACACAACCCACTCATCTCTCTATGCTTAGCCAAATGCTCACACATAGATCTACAGGGATCTCAATAAACCCTCACAGCCTTGGCTCTAACAATACCTGACCCACACAACACCCTTTTGTTCTCAGACATCCCCTTCATTGATACACAGTTCTCTTAGGTGATCCATCTTGTTGGGTGCTTCCAGTGTGTGCATAGAAGGAGACCAACCTGCTATATGATGTTGGAGAACCACTTGTAGCCTTAATCCATGGCTTCTCAAGCATCTATGAGCAGCAAAATCAATGGATAAGGGTTCCTAGTTTTCCCAACCTCGCCGCTCACCTACAACCATCAATTTTCCCTTCCAAATCTGTAGAACTGTCTCCAAATTCGAATTTCTAGGTTAAACACAGTCTATTATGTTCATGAACAACAATGGAGGGCTCTTCCTAGTGTAGATATGCATGAAAAAATGAGAGAATGAGGGTTGAATCCAAGGGATAGGAGAAAAATGGTGAAAAGACAACTGACATAGCTTCTAACATTATAAGAAAGGACTCTTGGAAGTTGTAGACTGACTGTTGTCATGAAATAACTGTCACAAAAGTGCAGTCAACTCCATGTTTCAATAACTACATGAGATGAATTTTCCCACCAACCTCACACATGCATTCAATGATTGGAAAATAGTCAAAAAAGAGATAATTGGATTATTTAAAGCACATGACAGAATTGGGGTGAGTTCTAAGGTTGACACTTGGCAGCAAGGATTTCGGCTCCCATAGACCCCCTTTCCTCTTCCCCTTTGATGGAATCATAGCCCCTTTGGTGCTCTTTACACAACCATTCTTGGATAATTTTATTATTTATGCACATAATATTTACATATATTCTAAATCAGCATGACAAGATAACCATATCGTCCAAATAAAATATATACAACATACATGTCTAGCCATTCACTTGTCGAGCCTTGGATTTTAGCTCTGCACTAGCATATTTACATCATTTACATAATTTTGGTTAAATAAATTCCAAGTCAAAACTCGGTGTATTACAATTCCCCCCCCTTGGAATAACATTGTCCTCGATGTTTACTCAAAAATAGAACAAAAAGGGGTATGCCTCTCTCATGGCATCCTCTAGCTCCCATGTAGCCTCATTGGGACCGAAGTGCTTCCATTGCACCTTTACCTATATGATGGATCGGTTCTAAATCCATGTCACCTTCCTATCTAGGATGCATAGCAACTTAGTTTTGAACTCTCCCTCGGGTTCCACTTGGATCACATCCCAATCAATCACATGGTTAGGATCATGTACATATTTCTTAAGCAAAGAAACATGAAAAACATTATGAGCTCTAGTGTTAGCAGGCAATGCAATTCTATATGCAACTGGCCCTATTCTCTCAAGCACTTCAAATGGCCCAAAATATCTTGGTGATAGCTTGGCACAAATCCCAAGCTTCGAGGAACTCTTCCTTGGCCTCACTCTGAGGTATACATGATCCCGAACATGAAACTCCCTATGCACTATGTTCTTATTTACATAGCTTTATTGTCTATATTGGGATGCATTTAAATTCTTCCTAACCTTTGCAACCTATTGCTCCATTTCCTTAAGCAAATTTGGCCCAAGTACAATTATTTTCACTGGATTATCCCAAGTAACTGGTGCTTTGCACTTCCTGCCATAGAAAGCTTCAAATGGATTCATGCCCAATGATGCTTGCTTCCCATTGTTATATGCAAAATTTACCAAGTGTAGATAATATTCCCACTTGGATGGTTTGTCCATCACATACATGCGTAGCATGTCTTCAATCACTTGATTACTCTTTCTGTTTTCCAATCTATTTGTGGATGGTAGACAATACAAAAGTTCAGCTCTGAACCCAAGTATGCAAAAAGAATTTTCTAAAAGTTAGAGGTGAACTTGGTATCCATGTATGAAATTATTGCCTTAGGAAATCCATGTAACCTGAAAATTTCCTTCATAAAAATCTTTGCAATGGCATCCATTTTATACGTGGATTTGACCGGTATAAAATGTTCTTCCTTTGTTCATTTTTCCACTACCACCATGATGGAATCATGCTACCTCACTGTCATTGGAAACCCTGTAATAAAGTCCATGGAAATCACTTCCCATTTCCATCCTGGAATTGGAAAAGGATGCAACAAACCTGTTGGGTATTGATGCTCAACCTTCACTTGCTGACATTTCATGCACTTAGAAATATACTGTTAGGATATATTCATCATTCAGTTTTATTTCTGCATGCATTTTTGCATGCAACATGCATTCTGCATGCATGTCATGCAATTGCATGCATCCTAGTCATTAGTTTGGTGTCACCCAGTACCTAGTCCCCAGTTTACTATCCCTGGAAGCTTCTTTCCACTCATTTTTAGCCCTCCTAGTCAGTGACGCGCCCACCTTTCACCTACCACATCTGAAAGGTGCCCTTCTTCACATACCACTCAGTTACACTTCAGTTAGTTGAGTAATTTGTGGATATTTCCTTGATTTAAGGCTAGATTGACTTGTTAACTAACTGAAATACTTCGTTGGATCCCTAGTGAGACTAGATTGCCTATTTTGACTCCATTCAGCTCTCCATGCACCCTCCGCTGAGCCTCCTGTTACACTACCTACATTCAGTTAGACTCAGCTTGACACCTGGTTGACCGTTACTAGTGCATTGATGAATCAACTGATATGATGATGAGGACTCCTAGTTGAGCCAAGTTATTCCATGCAGGCTATTCGAATGACCTCCTTGGTTAATTCGAATCATTCAGTCATTGTGACTGCACATTGTATTGTATTCTACTTCTGAGTTCAATAGAGTACTGCTGCAATTCTCTTGCACAGTTTACACATATTATTCTTTATGCATTTGTTGTAATTGATTTACTTGTTCAATTAATTAGATCTGTTGTGCTTCAATTTCACATATACTCGGCAATGTCCCTTTTCATTCCCGACCCAAAATATTGCTATCTAGCGAGCAACTATTTTTTGGTATATTGGGTGACTAGAATATGGCATTTTATGGGTTTCATCCATAACAATTCTCCTCAAGTCTACCACATTGGGAATATATATATATATTTTTAAATAAGAAGTCTGTCACCTTCCAAATGATAACCTTTATACCTCTTTTCTAAATTTTGTTGTTGTAATTTGTCCTTTATTTGCACATACAGCTCATCTTCAGTAATACAGTTAACAATCTGATGTCTCAAATCTGATTCGAAAGTATTAATGGCTGCCACATGCATTGAATGTACTTTTCTGCTAAGTTCATCAGTGACTTTATTTTCTTTCCCCTTTATGTGTTTGATTTCAAAATCAGATTCACATAAAAATTCCAACCATCTACCTTGCCTAGCTTTTAATGTTGGCTACTCAAACAAATATTTCAGACCACATTGCTTACACCTGCTTATCAATAGAACTTGTTTCTTGCCGAAGGTAGGTTCTCTTGCTTTCCCCGAAGATGAAGGAAAAACTTATCCTTTCATGTTTTTCCCTTGTAAAACCTCTTTTTCAGGGGTCCGAGCATAGCTCATCGGGGAAATGAAATGGATTTTATGATTCTATAAACATTCCCTTTCAGAAAATTTATCTATATATTGGCTGGATAGAATAATTTCCGTTTGGTTGGATAGAATAATTTCCTTTCCAGTTGAGCCTCGCTCCTATCAAATTTGGTCAAGAGACAGTCGCCCGGAGGTCATCGCCAAAGTGTAAGGTCATTTCCAATAGTCCAAGGCCATAGTACCACATTACCTCCTATCATCCCACGTAAATAGAAATGAGGTAGTGGAGATTCTATGTACGTTATATTTTCTAGATCCAACATTACCAGTTCGAGACATGCATCCTTAGCTCGAATTTTATGCCCATTAAATAATTCCTCCACATTTTTAAAGCGTTCACTATGGATGAAAGTTATAAATCGTGGGTATCATAGTTCTTCTCATGCTCTTTAAACTTCCTTGACTCGTAGCATACCACATGGTTATCTTGCATAAGAACTCCTTCAAGTCCCTATTTACAAGCATTTGTACACACCACAAAATCTTTTTCTAGGTCTGCAATTTTTATAATTGGAGCACTTGTGAGAATCTTCTTCAGTAGCTGGAAGCTTTCTTCACATTTTACTGTCCACTCAAATTTTATCCCCTTCTTTTGCAAAGAAGTGTGGGTGTGCAACCTTGGAGAATCCTTCAATGAAATTTCTATAGTAACCAGTAAGACCCATAAAAGATCGCACATATGTCACATTCCTTGGAGTTGGCCAATTCATGATGGTTTCAATCTTCTCAAGATCCACTAATATTCCTTCCTCTGAAATAATGTGACCCAAATAATGAATTTTATTTTTGTAAAAGTCACACTTGCGTAGATTTGCATACAACTTATGCTCCCTTAGAAATTTCAAATCCATTCTCAAATGTCCTTCATGATATTATTCATTCTTAGAATAGATAAGAATGTCATCTAGAAAAACAAGAACAAAATTGTCCAAATACTTGCCAAAAACACTATTCATGAGACACATGAATGTAGCTGGTGCATTAGTGAGATGAAATAGCACCACCACAAACTCATAGTGCCCATACCTTGTTCTAAATTTTGTTTTGTGAATGTATTATTCCTTGATTCTCACTTGATGGTAACCAGACCTCAAGTCAATCTTTGATAATACATTTTCCCCTCTCATTTGATAAAAAAGATCACCAATTCAAGGAAATGGGTACTTGTTCTTCAATATCACTTTATTCAATTGCATGTAATCAATACATAACCTGAGTGTTCCATCTTCCTTTTTCACAAAAAGGACAGGTTCTCCCCATGGACACACACTTGGACGAATGTACTTATTTTCCAACAATTCTTGCAATTGCATTTTCAGATCCAATAATTCTAGTGTACTCATCATGTAAGGTGTCTTAGAAACTGGTGCATATCCTAGAACAAGATCAATTGTAAAATCAATGCTCCTCTTTGTAGGAAGTCTTGGCACTTCATCAAGAAACACATCCTTGAATTCTTGCAAAACATAATGGTCTTCCAACTTAGGAATTTCATTTTTTGTTTTCTCCAAAATATGGGATGCATACATAATTTCTTCAGCTACATGGCCAAAATTTTCCTAACAGAAACTACCTTTGGAATTCCATTTACAACCCTTGGATTTCCTTCTTCATCAATGCATTCAAAAGTATTGCTATAGCAATCAAGTTTAACACTATGGGACTTCGACCAATCCATTCCAACGAGAATATCATAGGAACCAAGTAGAAAAATGTTCATATTTGCAAAAGTGGATAGTCCACCCATTTCCAATGGAAATTTATCCACCATTTCACTAAATTTCCTATTGGTTCCAGTGGCTAGTTGGACCAACCATGATTTACTATGCTTTGATTTCTTAAAAGTACAAATATCAACAATTTTAGGAGTGATATAATTGTGGGTAGATCCAGGGTCATTCAAAATAAAAATAGATTGCTTAGCAATATTACCTTCAACTTCAACCACAGTTGACTGATGATGTGCTTGGAGGTCCTCTAGTGTTGCATAGATTCTAGGGATGGTCCTTGCCGCTTGACCCATAGTTTCATCTCCTTGGATGTTGTGAACTTGCTTTGCACTCCCATTTTGATGTAGACAGTTCCTAATCATATGGTCGTCTCCACATCCCCATCATTGAAGTGGCTCCCTTGGATCTTTTGGCTTGTCTCCAATCATCGTAACGGGCTTAGTCACACCCTGTGGTGGTTGCCTTGAATTATTTATGAATTGAGGAGGATTGAACCCCTTCTTCCTTTGTTCAAACTTCTCATTTTTCTTTTCCTTCCATGCCTTACGAAATTATGGTTTGCCTTTTTTTATTATTATAACAATACTTGGCCTTTCTTATGGCCTCATCTAGAGTTTGAGGTTCATCAAATTCAATTCTGTCTTCATAGGACTACGGCAATCCACTTAGAAAACGTTAAATTTTCACCTTATCATCCTTGATATATTTCACATATCTCAGCAGCTCCAAAAATTTGTTTGCATACTCTTCCATAGTCATTTGTACTAATTTCAACTCATGGAACTCTTTGATTTTTCCATCATAGTACCTATTAGAAAGATACTTTTCCTTGAAGTACTTCTTGAAATGCTTCCACATGATCTTCCTTTCATTGATCCTCTTTACTTTCCTAAGGTGATCCCACCATATAGATGCCCTTCCAATTAGATTGAATATGGCCACCCTTGCCTTCATATTTCCTGAGTAGTCTTGGACTTGGAAATACTTCCTCATCCCAAGAAGCCAAGCCTCAGCTTCTTAACCCGATTTTACTTCACCATCAAATGTAGGAGGTTTGGCCTTCTTAAACTCTCCATGTGAGTTGTTTTTGGAAGACCTTTTCCTCTTATTCCTTTGAGATGAAGAGCTTGAACCTTCAATGGATTCTTTAGATTCAAATGATTCACTTGAAGAGATTTGTGTAGTATATGTCATGTCTCTAGAAATCCTTCTTGAACTATGGGAAATCTTATGGGAATGCCTCCTTGAGATACTCCCACTCTTTTCCTGATTTTCTGAATTCTACCCATGGTTAATCTTCCTATGAATGTTTGTCAAAATTTGAAGCATAGTTGCATTCAAGTGATTCTCTTCTTATTGAGCTCTAATCAACCTCTCATTGTCTACTCTGCAAATCTATAGTTCCACCCTTAGGATCCTCATGGTTTCTGCAATGTCTGGGGAAGTTGCTTGATTTCTTCTACCATTGGATTCTATCTCAACATTATCAACCTGTATATTCTCTCACATTGCATCTTCCCCAGTTTCATAAGGATCATGTGCATTATCCATGATGATGACCTTCTTGGCCCAACCAAGACCAAAGATTTCCCAAATGCACTAGACTGAATGTTGACCCTTAACAGTCGCCGATATGATTTTGAATTTGCAAAATTGCTTATAAACACATTTGTTAGCTGCATTATATTCTCATAAAATTATAAAATTATTTTCATGCATTCATGGAACAATTAATATTGTCAATTTCTGTCAATTCACAAAACATCTAAATCACCCCTTCAACTCTAATTGTCTGCAATTGTGCTTGAAATCAAGAACTAACTTTGTAGATTAAAAAAAAATGGGGTTGAAGGGGTATTTCCCCCTTGCGGCCTTCCTGCGCCACTGTAGGGAAGCACCCTCCTTTTTTTTGTAAATCTTTCCATTTCACGCAATCTGGTGCATAATATCAACTACGCTTTTCGATCTCGGGCACCCGAACTCGACTGTGAAAACCCTACTATTTATGTGATATGCTCCATTCATATGCCACCTACATTGCCTTACCAATTGTCAGTCATAAGTGATTTTAGGATCTGGGAAGAGTGGTTTCCTAAAACTACTTTTACGAGCCTGAATGCATGAGAGGGTGACACGTCGCAACGTGGTTTCCATCTAAGGCTCATGCCAATCGATTGTTTATCTTGCAAGTTCATGGGCCTGAATCAATGTTGGTCATCAATCAAATATGCACGAACCTCCCAGATTGGCATGACCACTGCGGGTCCCATCACCCATGAAACCTCGACACATATGTCTATACCCCACGTCACATCACTTCCTGTCAGGATGAAAGTGGTTTCAAGCTTCAGCGAAAGTGGTTTCCTGAACCCACTTTTGTGATCCTAAGTGTATGAGAGGGAGACATGTCATAGGGAGTTTTACCACTTCAAGATCATGTTGATTATTTATCCTTCATGCATATTCATGAGCTTGAAGCACTGTTAACTATAAATATTGATCTCCACCATCCAACGGTCAAATATCCACCTGCCTTCACACTCCATCGCCTATGGTAACTTGTGCACATGGATATGATTTGGCTTGTCTACATCACACATTCTTCCCACATGGACCTTCTACATCGGACTGCTTTCCCATGTGGCTCCTCCACGTACCCGTCCACATGGCATGGGTGGGGCCTAACTAAAATTTCCCAATTTTTTATGATTTCATAATGACACCAAATTTCAATTTCGGGAATAAGGGGAATTATTTCAACTTAACTCAAAATTACTTATGGGCCCTTATCTTTCACTTAACATAACTTGATTTCTACAGAACCATTTTCTATTTCTTCCTGTAAGTATGGAATTCTGACCCATACAGCTCTGGTATTGCAACCAAAAGCTCTGATACCACTCTGATATGTCCCCTTCACTTGATCTGGCCGTCAGAAAGGGACATCGACTAATTAGGGTCCCACAAATACCCGTAACCAAATTTTGTTTTCGTTATATGCAAAATACGTGTGTAGATGAAAAATAAAATCATGCAGCAGAAATAAAATCGATCCACACACACGCAACATGCATTTATCAACATAATTATCACAAGCATGAAATAAAAGCATTTTGGATTCAAATACATGAGAATACTTATCTTTATCCAATGCAGATCCAAGCAACTGACTGTGTAAGAGATTTTCCACCCAACCATAGGTACTCTATCCAACATATAATCTTTCTGCTAAGAGGCCACCCTACAGGCTTATATTTCTCATCCCACAACCCATTCTTCTCTCTATGGTAAGACAAATGCTCACACAGAGCTCTACATGGATCTCACTTAGACCTCACAGCATTGGCTCCAAAAATACCTTCCCCACAAAACACCCTTTTGTGCTCAAGCATCCCCTTTGTTGACCCACAGTTCTCTTGGGAGATCCATCTTTCTGGGTGCTTCTAGTGTGTGCATAGAAGGATACCAACCTATTATATGTTGTTAGAGAACCACCTGTATCCTTAATCCATGGCTTCTCAAGCATCTATGAGCAACAAAACTCCATGGGTAAGGGATCCTAGCTTTCCCAACCTCTTTGCTCACCTACAACCATCAATTTTCCCTTCCAAACCTGTAGCATTGTCTCCAAATTCGAATTTATGGGTTAAACACAGTCTGGTATGTTCATGAATATCAATGGAGGGCTTTGCCTAGTGCAGATCTGCATGAAATAATGAGA
The DNA here is from genome assembly GCA_027924585.1 of Larix kaempferi. Classification (NCBI taxonomy): domain Eukaryota; kingdom Viridiplantae; phylum Streptophyta; class Pinopsida; order Pinales; family Pinaceae; genus Larix; species Larix kaempferi. Next base: position 23,831,554 of record BSBM01000293.1, on the reverse strand, counting down.
GAATGAGGGTTGAATCCAAGAGATAGGATAAAAATGGTGAAAAGACAACTAACATAACTTCTGATAGTAGAAGAAAGGACTCCTGGCAGCTACAAGTTGACTTTTGTCATCATAGAATTGTCACAAAAGTGTAGTCATCCCCATGCTTCAATAACTGCGTGAGGTGACTTTTCCCACCAACCTCACACATGCATTCAATGATTGGAAAATAGTCAAAAGGGAGATAATTGGCTTATTCAAAGAACATGACAAAATTTTGGTGAGTTCTAAGGTTGACACTTGGCAGCAAGGATTTAGTCTCCCATAAACCCCCTTTCCTATTCCCCTTTGATCGAATCATAGCCCCTTAGGTGCTCTTTACACAGCCATTCTTGGACCATTTTATTATTTATGCACATAATATTTACATATATTCTAAATCAACATGACAAGCCAACCATATAGTCCAAATAAAATATATACATCATGCATGCCTATCCATTAACTAGTTGGGCCTTGGCCTTGAGCTCTGCTCTAGCATATTTACATCATTTACATAATTTTGGTTAAATACATTCCAAGTCAAAATTGGGGATATTACAAAAGATCAAGGTGTTGAGAATTGATAATGGAGTAGAATTTTGTGGAAAAGCATTCGACCAATTCTGCAGATAGCACAATATAGCTCGACTAAGCAAAACTCCCTACATGCCTCAAATTTGTTGAAATAATGAATAGGATGTTGATGGAGAAATTGAGGAGCATGCTTAGTGGTGCATGAGTTGCACAATAATTTTGGGAAAAGGCAGTCGACACGACATGCTACCTAGTGAATAGGTAGTTGTCAATGGCTCTGGTCGACAAGACTCCATATGAGGCATGGGATGGTAAGAATCTCTCTCTTACACATCTCAAAGCGTTTAGGTGTGATTCCTTTGTGCATTTTCCAAAGTAGAAAAGAGCTAAACTCGAATGCAGGTCGAAGAAATGCATATTCATCGGAGACGAGGATGGGATGAAAGGATATAAGCTGTGGAACCCAATGACTAGGAAGTAATTTTACAGTCGATATGTGATATTCAAGGAAGTCGAAGGTGCTTCTAGGATTGAAGAGGTCGAAAGAGAAAAGGAAAAAGAAGAGAAAGAGTTTGTAATGAACAATGGAAGTATGGATTCAAGAGATTCAACTGAATCCAATGATGAGGTGGAACAATAGACTCTAATCACAAGGATGTCTGGTCAAGCAAGACAACAACCAGAAAGGTATAGTCCTCCCAACTTTCACTCTACTTTTTCTCTAGCTACTATAGACGATGATCCCATATTGGTAAAGGAAGTGATCGACCCAACAGAGAGAAAACTCTGGAAAAGGTCCATGGAAGAAGAGATGGTTTCCTTCAATAATAATGAAACATGGGATCTATTCGTGGTACCAAATGGAAGGACACCCATTAGAAATAAATGGGTGTTCAAGAAAAAGTTGAATGCAGCAGGTTAGTTCAAGAAGTACAAGGCTCGAATGGTAGCGAAAGGATATTCTTAAGTCGAGGGAGTTGAATTTGATAAAATTTTCTCAGAACTCATAAGACAACAATTTTCTTGTAATTGCTATCAGATTTGGCCCATAGAGGCCCAATGCTGCAACGCAGCTCTGATACCATTCTGTCACGTCCCCTCCCATTCCTATCAGCTAGGTGGAGAGGATCGTGATCCCAAACCGGGCATCCAGCCCCATACATTGAAATCAAGCATTCAATTCAAGAAGAAGATGAACATGTGCAATTGCATAAACATTTGAAAGCATATAAAAGACATATGGGATGTATGATCATAAGAAAAACACAGCGGAATTTAAATTCAATAGCACATCCATCATTCATTCTAATATTCATCAAATGATAATTGCCAATTTAACACACAAGAGAATACTTATCTTATACAAAAGTAGTCCCACGCAACTGGCTATGCGACTGCAACGTTCCACCCAACCGTAGGCCAGTGTGCTCCTCAATCTCTCAGCACCACTGCCACCCCCGAGCTGGGCATGATCTCCACAAGGAAAAGGGGAAACATGCTCTCACATAGCCAAAGATATGCTGGAATCAGCCAAGCCAACTAGCAGTTGGTTTTCTCAGGCTGCTAAGAGGTGGGCAGAGGTGAATTATTAGGCTAGTGGCTCAACCATGGAGCTATGGATACACCATTGGGCTCATCAAGCCAAATCTGTCCCCTTCCGCTCTTGAAGCTCCTACTCACAAGTTCAAATCTAAAACGGGATGCACTGAACAACAAAACCACAATTACTAGGCATGAGGAAAAACGCTTTCCACAGTGGGATGCATGAGATGGGGTTTCAGCTCACTCAGAAAAACGTGGGAACCCACAAAACGAAATGGGAAGTTGGTGAACAACCCAGGAAGCCAAATCCGTTTTTAGTAAAACGTCCAGGGTCAATTCGGGGCAAAAACGACCTCCCTCCTAGTCCCCAATTCGTGGCCTTCCTCTCCCAACTGTTATACCAGGCAAAAACGACTCCCAGGCATGGAAAAATGCAGGTTTTGGATGAACAACGTGCAGGGGAAGGCCCAGCTAACTCCAACTGCGTGAGTGAGAGAAGACCCCTGTTCAGAATGGCTTTGGGCACCATCTCGTGGGTGTTTTCTTGCCCAACAAGCAAAAACACGAATTTCCAGGTTGATGGCTTGCCCATGCACGAAATTGGTTGCCATACTTCTTCATTTCCAAGGCATTAACTGCCTTAACCAATTTCGTGGGAGAATTAAATGATTGGTCCATAACCCAAAATGGGTAGTTGAGAGTTCATGGGCTTTCTCATTGACACATGGATTAAAACCATTGGCTCAAGGGTTTGGTTATTTTCCCCCCTCCCTCTTCCTTGTAAAGATCATGCCCCCATCTCTTTTGTTGCATTGCGTAGCTGGTTGTGGGTTTTTCATTAAAATTGCATATTACATGATGTCCGATTTTACATTGTGCACTGCTAGCACAAGAACCTTATGCATCTATTCTAATTGTCGATACATAAAACGATAAGTCAGTGGTGGGGCCTTGGCCTTGAGCTCCTCGCCATGACTAAATGACAATATTTACATCATTTACAATATTAATGCAATAGGGTTAAGCTGGGGATGTTACAGGTGATCTTAACAACTCACGATTCGCTCTGTGATTTCCCACCCTATCATTGCTCTCTGTATTCCCACAAGTATCCATACCATTTCCTCCACCTTCTTCCATATGCATTGCAATTGCTACCACGTCCTCACACAACTTCCAACACCTAGGTACCTCCCAACCATAAACAATTCTCAACAGATCCCAGGGTGGGATGAGGATTATTTCAACCAACCCCACACACCTTCTCATCATGGCCTTACAACTAATACCCCTCCCCTGAAATCTCTCCATCTCATCCTCATACTCCTCCATACCCATTCCATGGCCACAATGATGTATTTATGTGCTTTCACCAATGTTGGGTTACAGGTCGTGAAGTCTATACCCCATTTTGTGAAGGGTCCGATATCAATGACATGATATAGTGGAGTAGGGTGTGTGCACATATTCCTGGTGAAAATTTGACATGGGTGACACTTCTTTACTTCTTTGACATAGTCTTTAAAGATAAAGGACCAAAAATACCTAGCACACAATATCTTTTGGCTTGTATCTAACCCTGATAAGTGACCACTACATGCTCCTCCATGGAAATCATTCGATACCTTCTTGGATTCTCTGTGAGTTAGGCATTGCCTAAGTATCATATCAAATCCCTAACAATATAAAGTATCACCTATGATAATATAGTGTTTTTCTTGGTGAAAAATACATCGTCGGAACTCATGGGAGAATTAAGGCCATAGATCCTCACGAGAGAATTGAGACCAAACCCTTTGAGTCTAGAGGTACACCAAAATGTTTCCATACCAAGGGTTGATTCGAGTTGATGAGGAAAACATGTTCATCTAGTAACAACTCATTCTCAATTGAATCCTCACCTTCTCTTCGGACTTCCAACATAATCTTAGCAAATCCCAAGGAATTTTTTGACTTCGTCATTGCAAATACCAAGTCTAACTCCTATAGAATTATAATCGATTTATTGTATTTGACACCGATAATGCATCAAGAAAATATATGTTGAAATGGATTGGAATATGTGATCATTATTGTTCATATTCGAATTACGTAGTGTCAGATTGGACAACATGAAATTCTACCAACGCCAACTTCTCGAGATGTGAATACCTCAGGTTAGGTTTGGCCAAGTTCTTGCTCAAATAATAAACCAATTGTTGTTGATGCAATTCATCTTCCTAAGCCAAAACCATTCCAATATTTGATTCATACACCACTAGATATAGAAGAAAATATTTTACTATAGCCGGGTGTAATCAGTAGTGGGGGGGACATTAATTCATTTTACACTAGTAAATTTGGGTCATTTTTCAATGAAAGTTCCGACATCTTGACACATAAATTTCGTTACTTTAGAAACCATCGGAATTGATGGGAGTTGGGATTTTCGTCAAAAAATCGATGTCGATATATCAACTTTCCCAACTTTCATTGGAATTCCAACGGTTTCTAAAGCAATGAAATTTATGTGAAACATCGAAACTTTTGTCAAATAAATGACCCAAATTTACTAGTGTTAAATGCATCAAATTATTTTTGAGCATGATCATCCCAAATGAATGGGACCCCTTTCTTCAAAAGGTGCATGGTCCTTCAATAATCTAGACATAATTGGCAATGAAACGACGCAAGAAGTTAGCCTTTCCTTGGAGTCTCTATAATTGACACACATTACGCGAGGGAGGAAATTAAACATTTGCCTCAATATTGAATGGATCCACCAGAATCCCATGCTTGGAAACGATGAAACCAAGTGATCGACTTGATATGACACAAAATATGCATTTATGAGGATTCAAATGAATCCTATAATAAAGACACCTATCAAAGTCTGTCCTAATATGTTTGGGGTGATTGACCCTCCTTGTAGATCAGGTCACCGGGTCATCTAGGTATTCTTTGATGATCTTTTTAATGTGATGGTATGCATACGGCATATCTCATTGAAACATAGATTCAACGTTCTTCAGAATGGAAGGAATCTTCTTGTATGCAAATGTGCCCAAAGGACATATGAATGTGTTTTTGTGCTGATATTTAGGGTGAATCTATATTTGATTATATCCTGGAAACCCATCCATGAATGAGAAAATATCATTCCCACTGCATTCATCGATAATTTGAACGTTAAACAATGTAGGATAATTACCATTTAGATATGCTAGGTTTAGTTCCCTAAAATCAATTCACACTCTGATGTTACCTTTTTTATTTTCGACGGGTACCAAGTTGGATACCCATTCAGTCAGTGGAATATGATAGATAAAACCCACATGGAGAAGTTTCTCCACTTCTACCTTGACGGAAACGACATTCCTTGGTTAACTAGAAATAACTTCTGTCGAACAAAATTAACATTGGGATATTCCTTAATTTTATGTTTGAAAATATTTGGATTGATACTTGGCATATCTTCATAAGACTAGGAAAAAATGTTGCAATATATTCATTGAATAATGCAGTATACATTTCAATCTCCTCAAAGGAACAGTCTAAACAATAAAGACATTTCGACGACATAAAAAATATTGGAAATATCGATTGGAATGGTTTTAGAGATGTTCACCATATTCCCTACTGCATATACTTCATTGTTGCATATACTTCATATGTAGTGAGAGGGATCCCATACCAATCCATAGTTCCCGGTCCGATAATTTCATTCTCATCAATCCTGAATCCATTTGTGGCAGGAAAAAATGACACACATTGGTGCATATCCTTCCATAGGCACAACCTTTCCTCCATAGACATGGCTTCTAATATAGGTTCATCTGAAGATAGGACCATGTCTAAGGGATATTGACAAGGTGAGGAATTGGGGGCTCATATGGGCAAATTGTATTGATCACATTTATCCACAGATGAATATTTATGATCATGTTTTATTATGTTAGATAGAACACCTTGATATTATATCTTGGTTGTAGACAAAGCCGATGGTGCCCTTCTGTACCTGATGTCCTGTGAGGAAACTAGAACCATCCATTGATCTTCAAAATAGGATGTTTTGAAGTTGCATATTCTTACCATGGAACTAGTGGTGACCAATGAGATCGCATGTATCGGGGAAATCTTATCATGTGGCTTGGGTGGGGGAATATTAAATGTGCCCATAAGGGAACTCGCACATTCTCACAATCCTTCATGGAATGGAAAATTAACATGAAATTTGTCCCAGTTGCTTGAATGGAATCATTTCTGCAATAAGACAGTTGGTCTATGATAATGATCTCCCTTCATGTGGAAATTAGATTACGTGAAAGTTTGAGGATACTACTACTACCATGGCATAAGTCCAATTGCAACCTAACAGGAGGTTATAATATAAAGGAGAATCAATGAATTCCACCTCCATGGTTACATTTTTGCACCCTAAGCTCTAATGTAAGAGCCGAGATAATTCCATGAGGCTTGAAAATATAGTCGTCAAATGATTTCAACATAGTGGGTGAGGGAACGACTTCAGGCGATCCTATATATTTCCAACATGACAATGGCATAACAAAAGTGGAAGCTCCTCATCTACCACAGTTCTAAAAATATTCAACCCTCTAGTCGACACTTGAATCTGAAAGGTGGAAAAATGAGGTAGGTAAGGTTTCCAATTATTCAATTCAAACCTTATTAGCTAAGAGTCCAAGGGGGCCAAAGCCCTGATTTCTGTTAAAAAAGGTCATTTGCTTTGTAGGACAGCTTTGGAGTACCTCCAATGTAGACATTTCCCAAGGATCCCAGGCTAGGTCTTCAATGATGCTATAATTTTGGGTGGCCCATGTGTTAGGATTGTATGTGTTCCACTTTAGAACACCTTTTAACCTCTTCTTGATGTGAAGAGGATTGGACAATTTGGAGTCAAGGATATTCTTTCCCTTAGATCGAGACACAGATGTATCATAATGAGAATCTCTAGTTGTATGGACATTGATTTATTTTTCACACATGTATATATTCACATTTGATGGGTTAGGGCCCCTTGATTACCCCCTTGCAAGGTTGCTAGGTTGGTTGGGGTTCCAACAACCCTTTACTAATGTTGTGGAAGAAATGGGTTGGTCAAAACAACTGGTTTCTTGGTAGCTTGTTATTGTGCCAATAGTCATTAAGCGACCTCCAATTTGGGATATTTATGAGTCAAGTGACCTTTTCTGTAGAGTTTAAACAAGAATTTCACTTTCTTATTTTCATTCTTATCCCCACCAACATTATTGTTGTTTGTATTATTACCCTTGTTCCCATTCTTTTTGTTTTTGTTTATTTTCTTCCCTCCAAGCTATTGGTTTCCTTTGGAATTAGATGTTTGTACTGATAGAATATCAGAGGGTTGATTGGGAGTAGGGTTGTTTGTGTTGGTATGTGCAGTTGTAGGTACTTTCAAAGATAATTGTCCCATTTGTGTGGAAACTTGACTTGGTGTAGCATTCTCTACTCAACTAATCACACCATCAACATGTGGTCCAAGCATCGGTTGAGTTGGATTGGAATCTTCTCTAGGAGCAATGGGAAAGATCTCATATAGCATATGATATTGAGAATACACCAAGTCCATTTGTGGGGTCTTGATGATAGCTTGTTCCTTAGTAGTGACCCTAGATAGAGCTATGTCTTTTTTCAATATATGGCTACAAGGACTTTATAAACCAATCTACTAGGAATTCATATGGAAAATGAGCTATAATCAAGAGATTCCTTCTCCTCCACTCATGAATATGATTAGACATATGTATGGATTTATCCTTCCTAAAGGATGTCAAAAGATCAGTGCTAGTCTCACAACAAACTGGTAGTTGTGAGTGGTTGAGAAAGGTCATTGTAATTGCATCGAAGTTTTGGAAAGAAGTTGTTGGCATCTCTATGTACCATTTTACAACTACCCCAGTTAATGTTCCTTGGAAAAGGTGGACCCTAATATTATCACCCATCAATGAATTCAATGAACACCAGAGATGGAAAGTCATCATGTGTGTGGCAGGGTATTCGCCATATTTCCCTTCGAGCTTTGGTGTATTAGAGAGGGTAATTGTGGGGACTGGGGACCAAATAGGGTTATGTAATATTGATTCATTGGTTAAATTTGTCAGGTCAAGAATATTTAGTGTCTCCAAGAAAGGTAAATTTTTCTGTGCGATAGGGTTCCAATTTCCCAAGGCATTTTCCCCGATTTTGATTGACAAAAGATTGTCCTAGCATGTAAGGGATACTAGGTATCAAGAAAGGATTGTTCTAATTTCTAGGGATCCGAATATAATCAAGTTGCACTTGAACATACAGTGTGGAATCTCCACTACCCATGCCCCCCATTCTAGGGAAAGGCAAGCTTCCTTGGGGCATGCTAAATCCTGAAGAAGCACTTGCTACCATAGAAGGAATTGACATGGGAATATGTCCACATCCAAATGGAAAGACATTGAATAGGATGGAAGGACCACCACCAGATGAAGTGAAATTTGATGTTACAAGAGGTATGCTAGTAGACATGGATATAAATCTGGCTGATGGAATTGCAAATGAAAATGGATTGGTACCCTATGGTATAGATGCAGAACTTCCTATTCCACTAATAGGACTAACAATCGAAGGAATTAATCCTCTAGTGGATACCCCATATGAAAGTGGAGACCATGCAGATCCAAATGCAGAAGACATAGTTGGGTTAACACATCCTACGAGGTTTGTAGTGACTATAGGGGGAATTCCCCAAGGAGAAGGAATCCCTCTTGTGGTATCCATGTGAGTCCACTAGGACAACATATTAAAATGTGTTATGAAATTATGCATGTCAAACTCGCGATTCTAGATGAAAACCAGACTATGTGATCTGGATGCAAGTGAATTAAAGCCAGCTTCTAGGTATGTGAGGTATTCAATCTCAACCGGACTGAAGTTATCTTAATCAAGAGGATATGTACCTCTGCCCAATGTATTAATGTGATTGTCTAACCCTCTACGTAATCATTCTTTAGAAAACCTATGAGACTCACTAGATTCATATTCTCTTCCTTCTTCGGTGGGATCGTTTACAGTTATTGGGTTTTCTTCCTTTTCCCCCTATGGGGGTGGTTCATCTTGATCCAGTCTATGCCTCTTAGTAGGTAACTCTACCCTTTCAAGTGAGAGATATTGGATCCTTCTGTACCATCGAGGTGACTTATCAGCCACTTTAGCTCGACAAACGCAAGGGTATTTTATAGTAAACCTGCACTCACTAAAAATTCTTGAAATATTCAAACAATCAATCCTACTTTTATAAAGATAAGCACAGGGTGATTAAGACCTAGTACCAATCAGTGAAGAGTCACAGAAGGGCCTTCTAGAGGTCATGCTAAGATGATTAGGGCCCAAGTCCAACCAATGAAGGTTCGAGAAGCAGTTACTTAATACCAATATGCTTTGTGTGATCATGAAATATTGGATTCTTCACTAAGTGAATGCCACTTTAACTATCACAATGCAAAGTGATCTTCCCTTGCATCATATTGAATTCATCAACCAATCGCTCTAACCATATTGTCTCTTTACTAGCCTTGGTTGCTACCACATATTCTACTTTAGTGGTTGATAAGGCCACAATTAGTTGCAACTTAGATGCTAGCTTATAGCTCCATCAACAAGACTAAAAGTATATCCTTTAGTAGACATCTATCCATCTCTATATCCACCAAAATCAAAATCTACAAAACCTTTAATTTGTAAATATGACGATCTATAGTAAATAGAAGCATATGAACTACCCCTTAAATATCCGTGTTCCACTTCACAACATTCCAATGCTCCTTACCATGATTCACTATGAACCAACTAACTACCTCCACTACCTGGGTAATATATAGTCTAGTGCTCACCATGGAGAACATGAGGATCCCTAATACTAATGAATCTGGTACACAATACACACTTCTCTTCTTTGCTTTTGTGCTAGGACATTGTTTAGAAGACAATTTGAAATGTGTAGGAAGTGGGGTGCTAACTGGTTTTGAATTCTACATATTGAAGCATTGCAAAATATTTTCTATATATGACTTTTGACATAACCAAATCTTCCTACTTGTTATGTCCCACTGTATCTTCATCCTTAGAATTCGATTTGCCACTCATAAACCCTTCATTTCAAATTTCCTATCCAACTACTCCTTAATATCACTGTATTTCTTCATGTTGGGGCTTGGAACCATCATATCATCACCATACAATAGTGAGATAATAAAACCACCAACATGAAATCTCTTATAATATGGACAATGGTTTCCTTCACTTCTATTGAAACCTTGGATCCTCATGAATGAGACAACTTTTTTGCACTGCATTCTTGGTGCCTATTTCAATCCATACAAATATTTCTTGAGTTCGCAAACCAAATGGTCTTTGCCTCTTTCTTTATATCCCTCGAGATGATCCATATAAATTTATCCCTTGAGATCACCATGCAAGAAAGCAGTTTTTACATCTAGTTGCTTTAACTCTAAGCCTGTGTTGCTACAAATACAAGTAAAATTCTTACAGTAGCTATCTTCACAACTAGAGATAATATTTCGTTAAAATCTATACCTGACATATCAACATAACCTTTTGCCACCAAGTGGGCTCTCTAACATTCCGGCAACCCATCATGTTCTTCTTTACTTTATACACCTACTTGTTTCCAACAACCTTTCTTCTTGATGGGATATCCACAAGTTCCAACGTCTCATTCTTGTGTAGTGCTTTCATTTCTTCATCCATGGGATTTCTCCATTTATTTGCATTATCATATTCTCTAGCTTCATGAAATGAACTAGTTTCACCATCATCAATTAACAAAGAAAAAGAATGATGAAAATTAGGACAATATCTTTCAGGGCATTTGTTAGGACATGTCTATCTTTTGAGTTGTTGCTACTAAACTTGTTGTTCTTGATAATGATCACAAGCTTTGTTTTCATCTTCACTCATTTCTAGCAAGCACAATCTCATGTGTCTGTTGTACCTCATCCCTTTGCATGGATTTTTTATTAAAAATTCATCTCAACTAACAATTACCTTGTGATCAATAAGATCCCACACTGTATAGTATTTTAATATATTATCATAATTGAAAAAAACACATTCCATTAACTTTGGGTCAAACTTAAACCCCTTTTCTTTAGACACATAAATAAACAAATGCATCACAACCATATATACACCATGCAAATGCATCACAACCAAATATACACAATGCAAATGCATCATAACCAAATATGCAAAATTAGATTAATCAACTGGTATACTATATACTACGCTTTCAATGTCTCCTTTGTTTTGTTTGATTAGGAGTTTAAGCACATGATGGACATAGTGACTCTTAAGTAGTTTTTTGTATTTAAAGAGGATCTTTGTTTCAAACTTCAAAGTACTAAGTACTTTGATTGAAGTGGAACAAACTTTTTTGTTATACTAAATGATTATTTTTTAACAAAGTTTTAAGTAGAAAAATCTAGTATATTTGGGAGGTCATAGTTCTTCCACTCCCATGAATTTTAATCTAGTATATTTTGGAGGTCATAGTTCTTCCACTCCTATGAATTTTGAGGGTCTTTGAAGCGAACACATCTTGAAAAATGCAAACTACCTGAAATTATGTCCCCTAGATTTTTTTACTTCACAGAATTCGACAAAAATGGAATTTTTTTTAACATACCTGAAACTATGCCCCTTAGATTTATTTTTTGCTTGGCAGAATTCGACCAAAAAATGGAATATTTTGGAACATTTTGAATAAAGAATATAATACGCCGTTATTGTGATGATTCAACTCCTGATGACGTGTTCTTTATGGAACAAGTAAACCTGGTGACTCCTCACTATAGCTTACTATGCACGCTATAGCCAATTATTCATTATATGTGTTAGTCAAATTGATTTGACCATTAGTTCTGGTAAATTCTCGCATCCTATATTCATGATTACAAAGAACATCTTGATATGCGAGCCTGCGGTCCAATCATAAAATTGATGCATGTACATCATAACCAGGAATCTCATGCTCGGGAATAGAGCCTGGAATTTGACGTTCCATAGAACGTTTTTTCATTTTTAAACCGTATTTGACAGTTAAAATTATTTTTAACACGTCAACTACTAAGTCCATTAAAAGTTTCAAACCTAGATTCGACGGTTACTAGCTTACAGCTCCCGTCATAAGTATTTGTGTTTTAATAAGTATTACTTATTAAATTTTAATAAGTGTTTGCGTTTGAGGTTGCACAGCGATTGGCGAGGGACTCGCAAGCTATATTGCAGGATGGAGGAAGGAAACAATAAGGAGATGCATTAAATTTAACTAAGATTAATTTATGGTATGATGGTTGTTTTGGCTATTCACGGTTTGGTGGTTTTATGATTGAAATTTATTCCATTTGCATGTAGATTGACGCTGCTCTAATGGGAGTTTATTGCATTGTTTTAGTTCTTGGTAAGTTTTCCGTGAAATTACTGTTGGAGTTATAAGTTTGCAGACCTGGTGTGTAGGAGCAATAGAGCTCTTCGTTTTTTGCTTCGAAATATTCAGAAATTGCTGAAAAGGCTAAGTGTTAGCATTTAAAGGGTGACGATAGTGATTTCTTGAGGCTTTTATTACCTGTAATTACAAGTATAAATAAGATAAGCCTGGTCTAAAGACCATCGGGAGGGCTAAGGTGGAAAACAAGTATCACCTCCCTGTGCAGAAATAGGATTTAGAGATCAATTGAAGCTTGAAACCGAAGCAACTAAAAGAGGATTGGTATAAGTTAAGTTTAATTTTAAATAACAGGGAATTAGTATATAGTACCTCACGTGTAATTTTAAATTAAAATAATAGACAATATACAAATATTTTATTTGACGGTCTGTAAAAATACATAAAACGTAAAATGACAGGTTGCAAAAAACTATACCCGTCATCAATTTTCCAATTGACAGGCACTTAGATTTTGAAATTCCAGAGCTGCGTCGGGATCAAATTTGAAGGGTGGGGTCCCATTTCACTTTGAAGGGCTATGAGATATTTAACCCTTCAATGATGTCATGTAAAACTAAGTCATTCTTTTCATTTGAAAATTAAGTTAGTACATTAAAATTTCAATGTTTACATTGTGTGGATATAGCAGCACTGAACGTTATATATGTCATATAACACAACTATATTTCGCCTCGATCTAGCGGCTCAGTCTCTAGGCCACTATGCCACCTTTGCCATCTTAGTAGTTTCCCAAATTGATCTTGCCTCTTAAAATTTTAACCAGTATAATAATATAGTTAACTTGCTAACTCCATTCCAATCCAACTTTCATCCTTACAGCCAAAAATAATACTATTTTACTCTTTCATGATTTGCTTGAACATGAGGAATTTATTAGTGAAACATAACTTAGGAGACACATAGAAAATCCATTTTCCAGATGTTCAGTGTGAATTGCCATAACTAAATTTATAGATCTTTTTTACTTAGCTTGCTAGCCCAATTCCAATCCAACTTTTAACCAGTATAATAATATTTAATACCTCTTAAAATGGGTTCCTAGGCTGCTTCAAACACTACAAGCTCGATGAAGAATTGGGTTCTTCAACTCTTCTAAAAGAAACGTGATGCTTATTCTTGGAAAAGTTCAATCTTTGTAAATCACTAGCATTCTTCAAACTAATATAAATTCTAGCCTACATAAAATCTAGCCTACTTAACAATGGAAAAAATGATAATGTAAGAAAAAAAAAGGAAGAAATTGTTTCATAAGCCAAAAACATTGGACGTTGAGTTTGGTCTCTATTTGTTACTAAATTAGTGAACAATAGAGATGTATGCAGAAAGGCAGTAAAAAAGGTGAAGGGAAAGAATTTGAATGGTAACTTTTTTTTACTTTGTTGAATTGAGGACCATAATTCACTTTCAAGCACCTCTATCAAACAACTGCGTTTCCATTTATAATCCTCCTTCACACAAGTATATTAGAGAGAGCAGTTCAACAAAGAAGTTGGATTGGATTGAAAACTAATAGCAAGTTTCTTTTTCACGCTAATTGTGTACCCTACGACAGAATTGAATGCCAATGACAACAATATATGTTTTAATTTTTCATTCAACACTATGAATGCCACACGTACTTGGGATAGAATAAGTTTAAGCACTCCTTACATGTTACATGCTATGTTATGGTTTTAGCAAAGAGAACTATCCGACTCCAGGAAACTTTTGTTCTCAATAGCTGATTAAGGACCCTGGATGCTTCTTCTCTATAGCCCTCCCCCTAGATCTCGTTATAGATACTAAATCTATGGTATGATGGAGTAAAGGATGGGTTGTAACTTGTGAAGCATAAGTAAAGCGTAGGTAGACCAAGTAGAGAGGAGATGCATAGATGGTTGAAGTTCTTGTTTTATTCCAGACCAACCGATAAGGGCAACAAAATCAAAAGGTAAAGTAGCATTGTCATTCTAAAAATCAAGATTACAAAAACATTTTTGTCCCAGTTCGTACAGTCAAACACAGATTGTAAATGTAGTAGCATCGGTGGTCTTCATATTAATAACTACCAAGAATCTTAAACCGTGTACTAGAGGAAGGTGTCGATTCGATGACTGAGCAATTGGGGAAAATAGCTCATGTAATACAGTTTTAGATACAAAGTCCGGATTCTTGATCTAACTCATTAACTAGATGCATGGAGATTGGTAGAATGGGAACCTCCCCAAATCCCCATGCTTTTTGGTAAAGCTGGCGACAATGGAAAATAGGGCAAGGCAAGGAGCACATGGAATCATATGCGTATACACAGGACATATGAAGAAATAATCAATTGTTGTTGTTGCTACAGTTGGTAATGGTCGATCCTAAAAGTGCTCCTCAACCGAGGTGAAACCCGCTCACTATTCATATGGTGAGGCACATTTTCATAATAAAAGATTGGTGTTTGGGGGTTCTGAAGGGTTGTGCACCTCTGGGTAAACAGCCTTTGACGGAGATTTGTGACAAACCCACTCTCGGGTCCAGGCTTCAAATTTGAAGCCTTCAAGGCCCATTTGAAGTAACAAAATTTCAGTCAATATTGTGTTTGAACTTTGAATTTACATAATTTTAATCAAATAACAAAATTTTTAAATAATTGATGGTATCATGAATGGATAAAATGATGTACATACCTGTAAATTCATAGGATGTTGGCAATCTAGTCAGCCTTGAAGTTGAGCTCCTCAAAGAAAACAAATTTCTTTATATATGTTTATAGCAGGCTGGCATTGGAAGATTCGCTCCGCAAACTCTCCTAGAGGACTGGAGGAGATAGGGTAGGTGGAACTTGGAAGTAACTCACCATAGTGGAGTAGGGGTATAAGAAAAAAACTTGTTTGTATTCCTGTAATATTATATATTGATGGTCGGAGCCATAGAAGCATGGAATTCGAGCATTGACTTGATGCAACAAAGAAAATACAAGGTGGGACTCGGGAGCCAGAGGATTGACTTGATACAACAAAGAAAACACAGGGTGTGAGGCTGGGAGTCGTAGACGGTAGGATTAACTTGATACAACAAAGAAAATGCAGGGCTGTGGGTAGGGGCCATGGGTAGGAGCAATAGCCTGCAACATTACAAGAAGTTTCTGGATTGTGGATTTTGTCTAAAATTCCAAATTCGGGGCACATTAACATAATATATTATACGTTGGATACTCAATTAACTCACTGAGTCGGAATTCACGAATTGGTATGTGATAACTGGTAACTTGGTAAGCCCACTGCCAACAACACGTATGAGCCACTAACCAGGTTTGATAAATTTGTTGCTTCCATTAAATGTGTTAAACACGTAAGCGCTCGCTACAAACATGAGAACTTAGAAGCGTTCAAGCCATGGGATGCTCAGTGTAAGCCCACCCACGTAAGTTGGTCAATGATATTATTATAGGCCCAATGGTCGATGATCCATGGATGATCGAACAGGTGGATATTGGAGAGTAACCGAGTCGCACTCCCAAGTCACCCAGCTAGTAGCGACATTCCCAATTTCCCATTGAAAACTGTCGATGGGTGAAATTTGAAGCTACCCTTCTGTTGCAATTTTAAACAATAGTGGTTAATTTAATTATTGAAGGGCTTACCATGAAATAATTTTTTTTTGCATGGTAAAATTTGAAGTGGCCTTCTATGACGTGTAAAAAGGCCTCTGAAGGGCCTTGAAGGCTTCAAATTTGAAACCTGCTCGGAAGAATGGTCGAATTGTTCATAGGCCCGATAAGAGCCAACTCACCATGACATGTATGAAGGGCGTGGTATAAGCGCTACTTTAAATGCACCAATCCGTCGGAATCTGGTAAAGTAATTCTTGTTGAAATAGTAATTTGGAGTGCTTAAATTGCAATTCGGTGAAGAAGGATTTGCTCAGTGACAAGGGAGACAATAGTAATTTGGAGTGCATAAATCACAATTTGGTGAAAAAGGATTTGCTGAGTGGTAAGGGAGATTGTCACTGTGTATGGAGACTGTCATTTGAGGTCTCAAATGACAGTCCACAGCTCAGCCCTGTTCCGGATGGCTCCCATTCTCAACCTCTAAGGCCACAGGATTTAAATTGGTAAAGACTTAACCACCATTTTTCACCAACCCACCTACAACTGTGGGCTACATCTAAACATATATATCATAACCAGGATCTCATGCTTCAAAGGATGGCCCATAAAATTCACTATAACGAAAATGATCGAGATGTTCAAAAGGTCAAACATGAGGGTCCGGCGAAGTTAACATCTCAGGTTATCATGGATGCTTGGTACCTTTTAACATTGAGGCCAATATAGTATATGGACAGATCATTCCTTTGGATCACCAGAAATTTCCTTTTTCATGTTAACAACTTGGATTACAAAGTATGGAGATCACTAAAGCAAACTCTGAATGCTTTTTCGAATATGGATATATACATCGTTCCGGATCCCTAGAAATTGCCCGTTTCAAGTTAACAAACGTGGATTATAGAATATTGAGATCGCTATCCCTAAAGATATTTGGAAATGCCTTTAAATTTCGAATATTGATATATACACCGTTCTTTTTATCTGTTTTACTGGGGTATACTTTGACATGGGATTCCAGAAAGCAAAAGTGTGATGTCCACAGGAATATGCTAAATCAAAATGTGTGGTTGTGGGTTTGAAGATTTCCATCGTAGCTGTATATTGGTGACAAGCAATGACATTCTTCTTGGAATCTCAATCCCACTACTGATTTTTTTTTTCCTTTTTGGAGTTGTGACTGGTGGTGTTTGATCGTTATTTCAACGAGGGTTGTAAGGTCGACTTGTATTGGGTTGGAAGAAAATCATGGAGGGTGTTGTTGTGACCAGAGTTGCAGCCACAGCGAACGACGCCGGGCCGAGCTGTGTACAATTGATGAAGGCGACGTCCAACGGAGAATGGCAGGGCGATAATCCCGTGGATTTTGCATTCCCGCTGTTCGTAATGCAGATCTGTATTGTGCTGCTCGTCACCAGAACGCTGGCTTTTATTCTCAGGCCACTGAGACAACCTCGCGTCATAGCAGAAATCATTGTAAGCTCGCTGCTAATATTTTTCTTTTATTTTCCAATTTGTATGGCCACAACCCTACCTGTAGAAACAACTTCAGAGCAATAACTCCCATGTGAATATCACGGCTTTAGTTATTTAGCATGAACCGGCGGTTATCCTTACAATCTTACAATAAAGTATATACATCTCTATCTCATTGATCAAGTTTGGTAATAAAATATATATACATCTTTATGTAATTTGATTGATAAAGTTTGATAATATACGATTGATCAAGCTGGATGATCAAGCTGGATGAGTTAAGCTTTGAATAACACCGAAATATGAAAAAGAGATACATTAAAGTGCAAATTACAATTAATCATATAAAGTCAAGTAGAGAAAACGTGGTTGGCTCAGCTTCATTACTTATTTCTTTCCATTATAAGTGAGTTGTAAAGAGTTGAGAATAATTTTAGAGTTTAGTGTAGTGAAAGTGTTGGTATGGACCATGTTCCTAATGGATATAGGATGTTTGAACCATTTTCAAAAAAAAATCATGGGTTTCCACTTGAGAGTAAACTTAGTGAACATATGTTGAAAATCAAGATGGAGAGGCATTAGTGTACAAATCAAGATGGAGAAGCATTAGTGTAGAAGGATGTTTAAATCATTTTTGGGTTTCCTCCCTACTTGAGAGAAAACTTAGTGAACATAAGTTGAAGGTCAAGAAGAAGAGGCATTAGTGTAGAAGGATTATGAATAGAAAAGTCAAGAAGGAGAGGCATTAGTGTAGAAGGATTATGGATAGGAAAAGCTACATATGTAATGTTGTGTTCAAAAGGCGAACATGTTATACTTTATAGTCGAGGCTTGTGAGAAAGCAACGAATTGAGAGAGTCCATATCCACTTCTAATATTTCATAGCTGAGGTGTTATGGAGAAAAAGGAGTTGAGGGAGTCCATGTGTTTGAAATGGGATGTGGATGTGTAGCATTTGTGGTATATGGAAAACTATTGAAAGAGTGTAGAAGATTGTGATTTAAGTAACTTTGAATGGAAGAGAAGATATGTTTCCATTGAATATGAGAAGATATGTGTCCATTGAAGACTAGAAGACTTGAGAGGATCGCGTGAGGATGAAATATAGATGATTATCCAACACCATAGGCTTATTATGTAGTGGAGTTCGAATAGTTTAATGCATCTTGACTACTTGGATAACTTGAAAATCTCTTGGTAAAATATATTCCTAGAAAATATTGAGCACATGAAAAAATAACTATTTCTCACATGACCTTGGTTAATGATATTTTTCATACATGTTAGCTTTCCATCATTTTTGTTTGAAACTCTTATAGTAATGCAAATTATTGTTGTTATTATGAAGGGTTTATAAGAAGAGTTAGTTTTGTCATACTCAATTTGTGAGTAGTTGAACAATGTTATATGCCTAGGAGTTGACATAGTTTATACAAGAATTATATCAAGAGCCAAAATGTTGGTTTGGATGAAAATTTTGTTGTTTTTAAATGGAAACAATAATTTGCAAGTTACATGCACAAAATTTAGCTCTAGACCAAAAAATGAGTTTTGAAATGTTTTGCATATTTAATTAAAAAAAATTGATAGAAAATATTGGAATGAATAAAAAAAAAGAACGGAACTTGTGATTTTACAAGTTATGTATAGGAATTTGTTCTTTACAAGATCATTGTAAAAAAATGTGGAAATGAAGAAAAAGAAATGAGAGAAAGTTGAGTGATAATGAATTACCTATGTACAGATGGTCTAAAATTGAAAGAGGTGGAGGAAATTTTCTCAAAGAAATCAATTTTAGAAATCTAAAAAGATGATAATCTTAAGACTTTGACACTAATTGATATGGGTGTAATAATAGTAATGAAAATATATTTGTATATAATAAAATTATATAAGAGGACAAATATGGTTAATAAGGGTTTGATTGGTTGGTAAAGCCAAGTGTTGTTATTTTCCTCACCAATATTCAAACCCCTCTTGCCCCTTGTGAGTTAACACGTTAACACATCATTTATTGTGGAATATAGTTATTGTGAGCTTGTCAATAAAATTTAAGTATTGAAAAAAATATAACAAATATAAAAAAAAATAAAAAAATAAATTGTCAATCAATACACTTACATACATTACATATGCATGTGTATATAGAAGTACAAAAATATTAAAAAT
This sequence comes from Larix kaempferi, assembly GCA_027924585.1. Lineage (NCBI taxonomy): Eukaryota > Viridiplantae > Streptophyta > Pinopsida > Pinales > Pinaceae > Larix > Larix kaempferi. The sequence goes on along the minus strand of BSBM01000293.1, from coordinate 23,811,713 downwards.
GATAATTTGCTAAGTTTAAGATACAATCTTTTATTTAATATTTTTTATGTAAGTGTATGCTTACATACATTACATATGCATGTGTATATAGAAGTACAAAAATATTAAAAATGATAATTTGCTAAGTTTAAGATACAATCTTTTATTTAATATTTTTTTATGTAAGTGTATGCTTAAGAATGATACATTATGCATAATTAACTGTAAACATTGATTTTTATAATTATTTTGTTATATATGTGTATGTCTTTCTCTATATTCTCTTTCTTTAACAGGGTGTCCAAACCTATGGAAGTCCGGGGTATGGTATATTATTAATCCATATCTTTCTATGGATAGAAAAGGAAAGAGGAATCACTATTTAGTGGTTGTGACTATGTAAAGTACATATGGGTACTTATATTAATGACTTATTTCCTTGTATAGAGCATTAGTTTAAGAATAATAAATTATCATTTCATCTTCTCTTATTTGGGGATGTTAATGTGACAATTATGTTCAATCACATTTAAGAAGCCTTAAGATTTATAGTGGAAGAAAACTTCAAAAAAAACAAACAGACAAAGATGAATTGGGAATTTTTGAAGTGAAAGGAAATATTAGTATTCTCAGAGGCCAATCATGGAGTCAAAAAGCTTAGTTCTTAACATACATGTGGAGGTCAAACCAACCTTCTTAAAAGTAGAATAAAGCGAGGAATGAAATGAAGAGAGTGTATATACCCCTACATGCATACAAGCATATTGGTGTTTTATTAGTATTGTGTGAAAGTGAAGATCCAACCCAAGAGATCATTTTGTTGGGTATGTTATATCTCTTCACATGGTCGCTGCGTGTACAACACGATCCCCTCCCCACTAGTGATTTGCTTGCGTCGGGCGTGTCCAGAGGGGAGGGTTAGAGGGGGGGGGTAGCCCGACAGGGCCCACCCCCTTCGTTTCAGACCGTTAGGTTCCGAAACGACACGGAGCAAAAAAATTTTTGGGTTGCTTTTTGCTTTTTCGCGATTTTCAACCCATTATACTCTATCTAATCCCGGTAAAAGGGATTAGGGTTGTAACCTAATTTCGGGTAAACGAATTAGGGTTTTAGATGCTGCGGAATACCATTTATTGTATTGTACATGGTTAAATAAACATATAATAAAAGGAGCAATGCGGCTCTAAGTTTTGCTGGTTGTTTTCCCCGGTTAAAGGTTTCCAGGTGAAAATCTCAGTGTTATGTGTGTGCCATTGTGTATTCTCTGTTAATGCTTAAGAATCAATATACGTTTGTATTTCACTGTTGAGGTTTAAAACTTACATTTGGTATCAGAGCATTTTTTGGGTTCAGAGGGATGCCTTTGTTTCCAAGGGTTTGGCTCGATCTTGGATTTGTGATAAACCTGGTTTTAGTGGGAGCTTTGTAGCGGTGATTTATTTTTCTTTAAAAGAATGGCGAGCAGTTCTAGATTCGAGATTGATAAATTTAATGGCCAAAGCTTTGAGCTATGGAAGCTCAAAATGGAAGATCTTCTGGTAGATAGAGAACAATGGATCGCTATAGATCCAGGTACCATGCCCACTGGTGCGGTAAAAGAAGAATGGGAAAAGCTGGAAAGAAAAGTAAGGAGCACCATTAGTCTTTGCCTCGCGGATTCGGTATTGGTGAACGTATCTGGAGAAGACAGTGCAAAGAAGCTATGGGATAAATTGGGAAATCTGTATCAGTCAAAGTCCCTGGTAAATAAGTTATTTCTGCGAAAGAAATTGTACCTTCTGAGGATGACTGATGGAGACTCTGTGTCAGAGCATCTAAACGCCTTCAATACTCTAGTAAGTCAGTTGACATTTGTTGGTATTACAATTGCTGATGATGAAAAATGTATTAGTGTGTTGTGCTCTTTGCCAGATTCATGGGATAATTTGGTTATAGCTATTGGGAGTAATGCAACCACGCTAAACTTCGATGATGTGGTTGCATCCCTACTATCGGAGGAAATGAGGCGGAGATCCATAGATAGTTCAACCAAGGATGCCTTATTTGTAAGAGGTCGCCCTGGAGACAGATCTAAAAATAAGTCTTCAGGTGGTAGATCTAAATCTAGAGGGAGATCTAAATCTCCAGGACCTTCTGTAAGAAAATGCTGGAAGTGCGGAAAAGCTGGGCATTACAAGAAGGATTGTAAATCCAAAAATACTGATAAAAACAGAGGACCTAATGATGCTCCATCCGCAGATGGGAAAGAATCTACAGAGGAAGGAGGAGATTTGTATCTGGCATCTTCAAGTACACATGCAGAGCATGATTCGTGGTTGATTGACTTAGGTGCGTCTTATCATATGACTCCTCACAGGGAGTGGTTTTATGAATACGAAAAGTATGATGGAGGAGATGTATTTCTGGGAGACAACTCGGTGGTGAAAATCATAGGTCAAGGAAAGATCAAGCTACTGCTCAAAGATGGAAGGGTTAAAACTCTTCCCGGGGTTCTGCACATTCCAAAGCTGGCTAGAAACCTTATATCTGTAAGTAAAATGGATGATGTAGGTGTGAAAACTTTATTTGAAAAGAACACATGCAAGATGGTTCGAGAATCACTGGTGCTGATGAGGGGAGTTCGGATTGGAACTCTATACAAGTTGTTGGGAAGCACCTTCAAAAATGGATGTAACAGTACTAGTTCCTGAGGGTAAAAATGAAGGAGACATAGTCCTTACTGTCTCTAGTGAGAAGACATCGCTATGGCATCGAAGGCTGAGACATATTGGAGAGAAGGGTCTTCGACTATTACAAGGTAAAAGTATGGCTGAAGGCATGTCTGATTTCACATTAGATTTTGATTTCTGTGAACATTGCTTATATGGTAAACAAAATTGGGTAAGATTCTCATCTGGTGTTGTAAGAGCTAAAGGAATCTTAGAGTTAATACACAGTGATGTTTTTGGACCTGTTCCTATTCCATCATTTGGTAAATCTGTGTATTATGTTTCATTTATAGATGATTTCTCAAGGAAAACTTGGATTTATTTACTGCGTAAGAAATCTGAGGTTTTTAAAAGATTCAAAGAATTTAAGGCTCTTGTAGAGAATCAAACTGAAAAGAAAATAAAAGTACTCAGAACAGATAACGGTGGAGAATTCTATGAAAGTGAATTTGAGGAGTTCTGTAAAACGTGTGGAATAGCAAGGCAAAAGACTACGTTAGTATTTCACTGTTAAGGTTAATGCTTAAGAATCAATATACGTTAGTATTCTCAGAGGCCAATCATGGAGTCAAAGCTTAGTTCTTAACATACATGTGGAGGTCAAACCAACCTTCTTAAAAGTAGAATAAAGCGAGGAATGAAATGAAGAGAGTGTATATACCCCTACATGCATACAAGCATATTGGTGTTTTATTAGTATTGTGTGAAAGTGAAGATCCAACCCAAGAGATCATTTGTTGGGTATGTTATATCTCTTCACATGGTCGCTGCGTGTACAACACGATCCCCTCCCCACTAGTGATTTGCTTGCGCCGGGCGCATCCGGAGGGGAGGGTTAGAGGGGGGGTAGCCCGACAGGGCCCACCCCCTTCGTTTCAGACCGTTAGGTTCCGAAACGACACGGAACGAAAAAAATTTTGGGTTGTTTTTTGCTTTTTCGCGATTTTCAACCCATTGTACTCTATCTAATCCCGGTAAAAGGGATTAGGGTTGTAACCTAATTTCGGGTAAACGAATTAGGGTTTTAGATGCTGCGGAATACCATTTATTGTATTGTACATGGTTAAATAAACATATAATAAAAGGAGCAGTGCGGCTCTAAGTTTTGCTGGTTTTTTTTCCCGGTTAAGGGTTTCCAGGTGAAAATCTCAGTGTTATGTGTGTGCCATTGTGTATTCTCTGTTAATGCTTAAGAATCAATATACGTTTGTATTTCACTGTTAAGGTTTAAAACTTACATTTGGTATCAGAGCATTTTTTGGGTTCAGAGGGATGCCTTTGTTTCCAAGGGTTTGGCTCGATCTTGGATTTGTGATAAACCTGGTTTCAGTGGGAACTTTGTAGCGGTGATTTATTTTTCTTTAAAAGAATGGCGAGCAGTTCTAGATTCGAGATTGATAAATTTAATGGCCAAAGCTTTGAGCTATGGAAGCTCAAAATGGAAGATCTTCTGGTAGATAGAGAACAATGGATCGCTGTAGATCCAGGTACCATGCCCACTGGTGCGGTAAAAGAAGAATGGGAAAAGCTGGAAAGAAAATTAAGGAGCACCATTAGTCTTTGCCTCGCAGATTCGGTATTGGTGAACGTATCTGGAGAAGACAGTGCAAAGAAGCTATGGGATAAACTGGGAAATCTGTATCAGTCAAAGTCCCTGGTAAATAAGTTATTTCAGCGAAAGAAATTGTACCTTCTAAGGATGACTGATGGAGACTCTGTGTCAGAGCATCTAAACACCTTCAATACTCTGGTAAGTCATTTGACATTTGTTGGTATTACAATTGCTGATGATGAAAAATGTATTAGTGTGTTGTGCTCTTTGCCAGATTCATGGGATAATCTGGTTATAGCTATTGGGAGTAATGCAACCACGCTAAACTTCGATGATGTGGTTGCATCCCTACTATCGGAGGAAATGAGGCGGAGATCCATAGATAGTTCAACCAAGGATGCCTTATTTGTAAGAGGTCTCCCTGGAGACAGATCTAAAAATAAGTCTTCAGGTGGTAGATCTAAATCTAGAGGGAGATCTAAATCTCCAGGACCTTCTGTAAGAAAATGCTGGAAGTGCGGAAAAGCTGGGCATTACAAGAAGGATTGTAAATCCAAAAATATTGATAAAAACAGAGGACCTAATGATGCTCCATCCGCAGATGGGAAAGAATCTACAGAGGAAGGAGGAGATGTGTATCTGGCATCTTCAAGTACACATGCAGAGCATGATTCGTGGTTGATTGACTCAGGTGCGTCTTATCATATGACTCCTCACAGGGAGTGGTTTTCTGAATACGAAAAGTATGATGGAGGAGATGTATTTCTGGGAGACAACTCGGTGGTGAAAATCATAGGCCGAGGAAAGATCAAGCTACTGCTCAAAGATGGAAGGGTTAAAACTCTTCCCGGGGTTGTGCACATTCCAAAGCTGGCTAGAAACCTTATATCTGTAAGTAAAATGGATGATGTAGGTGTGAAAACTTTATTTGAAAAGAACACATGCAAGATGGTTCGAGAATCACTGGTGCTGATGAGGGGAGTTCGGATTGGAACTCTATACAAGTTGTTGGGAAGCACCTTCAAAAATGGATGTAACAGTACTAGTTCCTGAGGGTAAAAATGAAGGAGACAGAGTCCTTACTGTCTCTAGTGAGAAGACATCGCTATGGCATCGAAGGCTGAGACATATTGGAGAGAAGGGTCTTCGACTATTACAAGGTAAAAGTATGGGTGAAGGCATGTCTGATTTCACATTAGATTTTGATTTCTGTGAACATTGCTTATATGGTAAACAAAATTGGGTAAGATTCTCATCTGGTGTTGTAAGAGCTAAAGGAATCTTAGAGTTAATACACAGTGATGTTTTTGGACCTATTCCTGTTCCATCACTTGGTAAATCTGTGTATTATGTTTCATTTATAGATGATTTCTCAAGGAAAACTTGGATTTATTTACTGCATAAGAAATCTGAGGTTTTTAAAAGATTCAAAGAATTTAAGGCTCTTGTAGAGAATCAAACTGAAAAGAAAATAAAAGTACTCAGAACAGATAACAGTGGAGAATTCTGTGAAAGTGAATTTGAGGAGTTCTGTAAAACGTGTGGAATAGCAAGGCAAAAGACTACGTTAGTATTTCACTGTTAAGGTTAATGCTTAAGAATCAATATACGTTAGTATTCTCAGAGGCCAATCATGGAGTCAAAGCTTAGTTCTTAACATACATGTGGAGGTCAAACCAACCTTCTTAAAAGTAGAATAAAGCGAGGAATGAAATGAAGAGAGTGTATATACCCCTACATGCATACAAGCATATTGGTGTTTTATTAGTATTGTGTGAAAGTGAAGATCCAACCCAAGAGATCATTTGAGGTTTGTGGTACGATAAAAAAAAATCTTTGTTTAATTATTGTTTTCCTTGTTTGATTGTTGTTTTAGCATACTGTTTGTGAGGATATGTTGGTGGGTTAAGGTCATTGTTATGGTGGTTACAAACAAATTTATGGTGATTTTTTGGAATTATCATTTATTTAAAATTGTTGTGTTGATTCACCATGCGAAAGGCTTTATGACAAGTCAACTTGTAAAGGTTGTGTGTGATATAAAGTATAAGAGCACATACCATCTGTGAATCAGAACTTACTATTATTATTGATAATACCATTACTTCGATGATGATGATGATGATGATAATAATAATAATATTGAGTTTTCACCAATCATGTTGTTCATGGAAAAGATAACAAGAATTATTCCTATGATTTGTTCAATCATGTTGTTCATGGAAAAATATAGCAATAATTTTTCCTATGATTTGTGTTAGGCGCGGCCCAAGTAGAGGCAGTTTTGATGACATAGTCCGAGTCAAGGGCGTTTTGATGGCAGAAGTACAAGTTAGGCGAGGCCTAACATCAACCTATTTTGGGAGAAACAACTCCGCAATTCCAGGGAGCAGGGCGTGGAATGAAGTGAAGTGATAGGTGTTGGGACCAAGGTCGCAGCTATAGTTAAAGCTGCGAATTTTGGGAAAAAGCACGAGTATGGAAGGAAAGTGCTAATTTTGGGACAAGCACTAAGTTTTGGGTAAGAAGGAGACGGTGCGCAGTACGGTGCCAGATGGATGATCTCAGCGCAGATCACGGACCGGAAATTGCGGAGGCCGCGCGCACGTCATCGAAGAATGAAGGTGGCTCAGCTACCATAATAAATAAGGCGATGGAGTAGAGGGCTCAGCTACCCTCATTTAAAGGCTCAGTACAGAAGTTATGGTTGCTCGGATCAAGGAGGAGCAACGGACCAGATCATTGAAGGCGAAGGACGATCGCCCATACCCACAATCTGCGCCGGAATTCATGGAGCCTGCAGGAAGCGGCGACGTGACTGCAAGCGGCGCCTACAGTACACCTAGCCATGTGCGTGGTTAGGGTTTTTGGGGAATCACTGTTGGGACAGGCCCACAGTTTTGTAAAGGTGTGACTGCCATGGCCACCTATATATATGAACAATTGTAATGGATAAATGTTAGCTAGACTAAGTTAGAGAGTTAGATGTTAGACTGTTAGATAGCCAGTCTAAAGGATAGATCATGTGTTGATTATCCTTCACTATATTTTCTACCCAGTGTGTAGAACTAGAGAGGAAATCGGATAGCCGAGGAGCTACTCCCTGAGTTGCCAGACAGTCTGAGTCGACGTCTGTGCCTTTGTAATCTCCATAGAGAGGAGACTAGATTGAGAGAAGGGCTCCCAGCTGTGTGCGTGGAGTTTCCTGGAAAGATCTAAGGCTGCTGCTGTGTGCGCAGCATCTTGTATATCATTTTCTGGTTAATATAACACTCCCGTGGACGTGGTTTTCCCCGAGGAGACGAGTTTCACATATATCTTCTTGTTATAATGTTTGTGTGAATGATAACTATTTAGAGTTCATTATTTGTGTATGCAAGACTCCTGTATTATCTTTGTGACTGTTTGAGCGAGTTGGAAAGATCCCTTGATAGCTATAAGTGTTAAGTACCGAAGAAGTAGTAACGCGCGGTCGCTGCTGGGAGAGCAGACTATGTTACTGCGCTGGATGTGAAGGGCGAGGAAGTATTTAGCGCGTCGACGCAAGGAATAGTTGCCTGCTGCGTTAGAGAGGGGAAACTGCGCGGTAGGCCTGCCAAGGAAGGAATCCACGCAGCTGCGCCGAGCGGCCTGCGGGAAAGTCCTACCGCCGATCTTTAAGGAAGAAGGAGATATATAGAACAATCTCCGTGTCACCACGGTTAAGGAAAGTTGATTCCTTAACCCCCCATAGCCACTTCGGGTGAGACCTCGAGCTGCCGCGCAGCTCGTTGCCGAGAGGGCCAGTGTGCCAAGGGGTTTTGTTGCTGCGCTTCATTAAAACCCGGGTCTGCCCAGAAAAGCAGCCAACAAATGGTTCCGTTGCCGGGACAGCGAGACTTCTTATTCCAGTGATGTGCGAGATTGACGCGCAACCTAGAGAAAGAGAGGAGCGAACAAATGGTTCCGTTGCCTCATGACTTTTTGATTGAGGATCCAACAAATGGTTCCGTTGCCTAGTGACTTGTTATTTTAGAGACGCGCGACATCGCAGCCAACAAATGGTTCCGTTGCCTCATGACTTTTTGATTGAGGAGCCAACAAATGGTTCCGTTGCCTCATGACTTTTAGATTGAGGAGCCAACAAATGGTTCCGTTGCCTTGCGACTCTGTTGTGAGACTTGTTATTTTGGCGACGCGCGAGATTGAGGAGCCAACAAATGGTTCCGTTGCCTTATGAATTTTTGATCACATTACTTCCATGGCTTTGAACCCTGTTGATTGAGCCAACACATGATTCCTTTGCCTTGCGACTTGTTGCTGTAAGACTTACTAGTTACGCGACATCTGAGATTGTTGCTGAAGACAACATAAGGTTCTGTTACACTGAGACTTGCTCAGTTAACAAATGTGTTACTGGAATCCTACAGCTAAAGAAATTGGAGATTGGTTTGATTTAAAGGCTAAAGAGTTCGCTGAACAAGAAAATAGAAGCCTTACGTTTCAAACAGAAGACTGGTTACAGAAGTATATTTATGCTGACCTGTACGAAATTTTCTTTGTTACGTTTGCATTGGAGTTACACGCTTGGATAGCCAAGTTAGCAGATTCTAGACCTACGCTGCATGTTGATCGACCCGTCACGTGGACGCCTGAGCTAGTCAGTATTGTGAAGCGGATAGACAATCCTGTGTCCCGCGCAGTAGACTTTTGGTTGAATAGTCTACTGGAAGGTTTCATTACCGAATTTGCAGTCGATATAAGAAAGAGTTTCAGTGAAGCTGAGAGGAGTTTCTTCCAAGTACACAGAGGTAAGTTCGTAAATTCTCTGAACTTATGGATTAAAATGCTTCTGTATGAAAAAGGAAAGCTATGTATTGCTTCTGATGAATAGCATAGACAAGTAATGTCCGTAGATTCTGATAGTGATCCTGAAGTTATTGGTTGCACTCGTAGTGGAAAACGATATAAAGTAGGCCTTGACCAATATTCTTTTGAGTCTAGCCCAGACGATAGCCAAGTCCCTAGAGCAAGCCATATAGAAAGACAAGGGAGTGCTCATATCCCTTACTACCCCTTTACACCGCAAAAACCAGATGGAGCTCAGTATAATCCTACAGTAACACCTTCTAGTAGCCCACACGGTACTTCTAGTACCTCTGTACCACCTTTGTTTAACCATCCCGGAGGCACTGCTACAGTACCTCCACATCAAACCCGCGCAAGAAGGATGGGTGATGACATGAAGCTACCAACTTTTAGAGGAACAGGGATAGAAGACCCTGAGCAGCACTGGTTCTTATGTGAAGCCATTTGGACAATTAAGCAAATTAATGACGATGCTGTTAAACTGGTTCAGTTAGCAACCACACTAAGAGAAAGAGCCTTGACTTGGTTCATGAAATACTCAGCAGCACAGAATAGGACGCTTGCTGAGGTAAGAAATGCTATGATTAGGGAATTTAAGAAACCTAAATCAGAATCACAGTGTATAACAGAGCTCAAAGACATCAAACAGTTACCTACAGAATCAGTATGGGACTTTGACCAGAAGTTCAAAGCCTTGATAGATCAAGTAAGCTTCGAGTTTGCACCACAGCAACATAAAGAATGGTTCATTGCTGCGCTGCTCCCACACATTAGACTTCCTCTTATGCAACAGAATCTCAATACTCAGGAACACGCTCTAGAAATGGCTATGAAACTAGAAGCTTCGCCAATTGCAGGAACAAGCAACGATGTTGCGCATTTACAGAACCAATTAGCAAACTTAACCTTGCAAGTGCATGATATTAAGAAAGGCAAGGAGATTAAGGAAGAAATTTGGTGTACAAAATGTAAAGCCCAAGGTCATTCAAAGGACCACTGTCCCGTTTTCATAGACTATATTGCAACTGGAGCACCTAATCCTTTACCACAGGCACAAGGGCCTTGGTGTGAAATCTGTAGAACTAGAGGTCATAGACCACAAGAATGCCACTTACTCCAGAAATATGTACAAACTCCAAAGAATCTATATTGTAATTTCTGTAAATCAGTAGGTCATGATGAGAACAATTGTAGAGCATATGATCTTATGATAGAAAGAAAGCATGATGTTTATAGGGTACAAGTAGAGACACAAGGACCCACAGCAGGTCCACCTTATGACCAAACTCGGGACGCCCGAGCAGCAAATTACAGAGGACGCGGACGCACAACAAATTTTGGTCGCGGAAGAGGACAGATCACTTGTTATAATTGCGGAACACAAGGTCATTTTGCTAGGGATTGCCAAAATCCTACAACCCTCTGCAGGTATTGTAAATCTTCCGACCATATTATTGAAGAATGCCCTCAGTTACAGGCTAAGATGCAAGCAAAGACACCACAGGTCAATCAGAATATTCAGTTGATTGGAGCAGAAAAAAGAGAACTAGACCCTACAGTTAATATAGTGACACGCAGTGGAGCAACCACTGGTGCGCAAGAGATGGGAACGGGAAAGCAAGCGACGCAATGGGTGCGCCGCGCTAACATTAAACCAGCCCCACTTAACCTGCAGAAGCAAAAAGAAGCATTTAAGCAAGCTCAAGAGTATTTCTCAGATCCGAGAGCTTCAAGTTCTGCCGCAATTCCGCAGAACATTAGTAGATCGCAAGTGCTAAGACAAGACAACCTGGTACAAGAACAGGCCACTACAGCTGGAAGGCCTGATGATGATGATGACGAGGAGCATGCACTAGGCAGTGTTCAAGCATTCCTGCGACAATGTTTAAAATTGTTGCGCAATGAAAAAGCAACTCTAGAACTCCAACACCTGTTGGATCAGTGCCAACACTCTGCTTCGACGAACACACCGCAGCGTGCTGTTCACCAGATTAGGAGTCACATTAGAACTGGAAAAGAGATGAGGCTCACAGCGCAGATTGGCGCATTTGAAATGGATGAAGTCATGTTAGATTTGGGCTCCGAAGCCAATGTTCTCACTATGCAGACATGGGAACAGATGGGAAGCCCTCAGCTTACAAGATCCCCTATCCAGCTAAGACTCGCAAATCAGCAACGAGTCTCTCCATTGGGCAGATTACCCAATGTACCTATTGATATTGAAGGAGTAAAAAGCTCTGCAGATTTTGAAGTAATCAAAATTATGGATGATAGTAGACCATACCCAGCGCTGTTAGGAATAGACTGGGCATTTGATAATTTGGCTGTCATTAACCTGAAGAAAAGACAGATGACCTTTGAGGATGACCAGATCAGGGTCATCGCACCTCTTGATCCTATTCAAGGACCAAGATATATAGAACCCATTCGCGCAGAAGAGGAAGCGCGCCACATGGAAAGCTTGTATCAGATGACCACTAACCACAGTGACTATGTCAACCCCACAGCAGACGGCCATATCAGCTGGCGATGTGATAGCTCGTGCACATCAGACTCAGATGCAGGATTGGAAAACTGACAGAATCGTCTACATGAGGTTTCTGCAAGACGTTGCGCCATGATAACTAAATCCATTCGATGGATTGGCACGGAATTAACTGACACTCCAACTTTTGATGGCTTAACTGAAGTAACTAAATTCATACAGGAATATGAACAAAAGCTTCCAGAACCGCAGCGCATACAGGCACTGGATGTAGCATTGCGCGCTACACCCGCAAGATGGTGGATTGCGCATAAGGAGAATATTCATACATGGAAAGACTGTCGCAGATTGATACTGCGCAGATTTCAGGACACCACAGCCGAAGCGCTACGCAAATATGAAGGACAGAGTGACCCCAGGTCACACATTGAAGCATGTATTCAGCAATGGTCAGATATTCCGGAAGATGAATGGGTTCACCAATTCATCCACACATTGGATACAGTTCCAAGGAACTGGTATACTGAAACAGAACTGCGCAAAGGTACTCTTACTTGGGCTCTTATGATAGAAAGCTTTCAACTTACCTTCAGCTTTGAGTCAGAACATCCAAGCATTGATCAGGCTTTGAAGTGTATTAGAAAGAAGGTATTTGAACACTATCCAGTAACAGAATATTCCCAACCAGATTGGGCTGTCCAGATAGAACATGCCCTGGAATGTTATAACTTCACCGCTGATGATGAGGAGGACGATCCTCGCAACATCAATATCCCAGAATCAGAAGGGACGCGCAATATTGAAGGTCCTGAGCTTGATAGTCCTGCCATCACAGAACACGTCAAGCTCAAGAAAGTTAACATTGGTACAGAAGCTGACCCAAAGTTTGCTTCTATAGGAGATTATTGGGATGATGAAACTGTTGCGCATGTTTCAGATTTATTGCGTGACTACCAGGATATCTTTCCTACCAAGTTCACAGAAATGAAAGGCATCCTAGGAGACTTAGGAGTGATGCGCATACCTCTGAAACCAGACGCCAAGCCAGTAAAGCAGCGCCCATACAGGTTGAACCCGCGCTACAAAGAAAAAGTCAAAGAAGAAATTGATAAGATGCTTGCAGCAGGTATTATTGAACCAGTAGAGGAAAGCGATTGGATTAGTCCTATGGTGGTCCAAGAAAAGAAAACGAAAGGTGAAATAAGAATCTGTGTCGACTTGCGCAAACTCAATGATGCATCAGCGCACGATCCATTTCCCACTCCTTTCATAGATGAAGTACTTGATAATGTTGGAGGACAAGAGGCTTACTCTTTCACTGATGGATTTTCGGGATATCATCAGATCAGAATCCATCCGGACGACCGCCACAAGACTACTTTTGCAACTGAATGGGGCTCATTCCAGTATACGGTAATGCTCTTTGGTCTTAAAAACGCACCTGCTATCTTCTCTAGAGTTGTTGTTGCTGTTTTTAAAGAATTTATCCACAAATTTTTAGAAGTCTATTTTGATGACTGGACTGTATTTGGTTTACTAAAGAACCATATTGCGAATCTGCGCATGATGCTAGAAAAATGTAGACAGCATCAGATTTCCCTTAACTTGAAAAAATGTATATTTTGTGCGCCCTTTGGTATTTTGTTGGGACATATTGTATGCAGACAAGGACTCCTGATGGACCCTGCGAAGGTTGCCATCATTGCTAATTTACCTGCGCCCAACTCAGTTAAGCAATTGCGCACTACATTGGGACATACAGGATACTACAGAAAATTCATCAAAGGATATGCAAGGATCATAGCGCCTATGGAAAGATTGCTGAAGAAGGATTCGAAGTTCCACTGGACAGAAGAATGCCAACAAAGCTTGGACACACTTAAAGAAAAGATGATCACAGCGCCTATTCTAGTTTTCCCGGACTGGAGAAAACCTTTTCATGTTCATGTTGATGCTTCTTCCATAGCATTAGGAATCGTGCTTACACAGTCTGGAGAAGGAAGTATTGACCACCCAATTGCTTACTCCAGCAGAAAGCTATCTACAGCTGAGAAGAATTACACCACTACAGAAAGGGAAGGATTAGCTATGGTGTATGCCCTACAGAAATTCAGACACTACCTGTTAGGAGCTCACTTTAAAATGTATACTGACCATTCTGCTCTGAAATATTTGGTCAATAAACCAGTATTAGGAGGAAGAATTTGCAGATGGCTACTGCTCTTTCAGGAATATGATTTTGAGGTTATTGTAAAGCCAGGCAGATTGAATGCAGGGCCTGACCATCTATCCAGAATAGAGTCAGGAGAGGAACCTATGAGTCTGGAGGACAATCTGCCTGACGCACAGTTGTTTTCTATCCAAGCAGCAGACGAATATTATTCTGATATTCTTGAGTTTCTCACTACCGGACAAGCGCCGGCTGAGCTTACAATCCCGCAGAAAAAGCAACTTGTTGTTAGAGCCGCAGATTTCACTTTGATAGCAGGCCAGCTTTATAAGTTGGGCCCTGACGAAATTTTGCGTAGATGTATCTTACCACATGAAAAAAGCTCTATCATCGCAGAAGCGCATTCAGGTACCGCAGGAGGCCATTTCGCAGGAAAGCCGACTGCGCAAAAGATATTAGCCACAGGTCTTTGGTGGCCGACATTGCACAAGGATACTAAGGAATTCTGTAAATGTTGCGATGTGTGCCAGCGCACAGGAAAACCCTCAAGGAGAGATGAAATGCCGCTAAGACCCCAGATTACACTGCGTGCTTTTGATAAATGGGCCATTGACTTTGTAGGACCTATTAACCCACCAGGAAAAAGAACTGGCACAAGATATATCATTACAGCTACTGAATACCTCACCAGATGGGCTGAGGTGAAGCCAGTTAAGAACTGCGACGCTGCTACTGCCGCGCAGTTCATTTTCGAGAACATTATCACTAGGTTTGGATGCCCAGTGATCCTCATGAGTGATCAAGGTACACATTTCCTCAATGAGACTATAGAGGCCCTTACTGAAGAATTTCAAATGAATCACCATAAGAGTACACCCTACCATCCTCAAGCTAATGGTACGGTGGAAGCATTCAATAAGATCCTTGAGAATGCCCTGACGAAGATCTGTAATCAACAAAGAGATGATTGGGACCTTAGAGTCACAGCTGTATTATGGGCTTACAGAACCACTTGCAAGAAACTAACAGGTCACACACCTTTCAGCTTGGTGTATGGACAAGAAGCAGTTATGCCCATGGAATACATTGTTCCCAGTCTCCGAATTGCGCAAATTACAGAAATGGCAGATCCTGATACTATGAATGAAAGACTTTCGCAACTGCTTGCCTTAGAAGAAGACAGACTTTTGGCCGGATTTCATCAACAGGTACAGAAGGCAAGACAGAAAGCTTGGCACGACAGGCACATTAAGCATAAGCACTTTGAAGAAGGAGACTTGGTACTCCTTTATGATAGTAAATTCCTCAAGTTTCCAGGCAAGTTTCGCGTGCATTGGTTAGGCCCTTTTCAGGTAATAAAAGTAACAGACGGAGGCGCAGTTCAGCTTGCGAAGCTGAATGGAGAATTACTACCTACAATGATAAACGGGAGTCGGCTTAAGCTTTATTGCGACGGCTACTCCGCCCTGTCGACATAATATATTGCTCAGGAATGCAGATGCCCAGTGTAGTTGAAAGAAGCACCGCATTCAGTCTACACGGAAGCTGCGACACACCCTCAGTTTCCAGCTTCCTGCGCAGTTCCTTGAAATATCCGCGCATCCTCAATAAAAATTGCTTGAAGAGAGCTTATCGGTGCGCTCTGGCGAAGTTTTGTTTTTGGACCGTTGAACTATCGATCTTGCGGAGTTCCCTTTGATAATTTGCCGCTTGAAAAAGTTTTGTTGTGGACCCATAGAGGCACAGTTTCCTAAGTTGAAATGACCCGCCGGAAATTTTGAATTACAGCAGTTATGTAGCCGCGTTTGAATAAATGAAGGATAAGGCCGCTATTTAAGTCTAGCCGTTCTGACGGATTCGGCTTAATCTCCGAAAGATTTGCATTTAACTCTGGCGCCGAAAGCATTAGCTTCTCTCGGAAGGCTGTCAGAGCCCGTCAATCACACTAAATGCACCGCTACGGCAAGGAGGATAGCGTGTTGTCAACTCTTCTGTAGCCGCCTATAGCTACGTTACCCCACTTGGTCGCATTTACTCACCTCTGGCTATAAATACCTCACACTTGTATCATTTTCGGGTTACTGTCTCGAGTTGCATAGTTGTGTTTGAAGATCCAAATTATTGTTTTCAGAGCCGAGTGTGCAGAGTATTTTCCCTTGTTTTCAGCATCCATACCCTACGCAGGTCCGCCATTTGCTGTCCAAAGTTTTGTTATCTACATTGGTTCACGACGGAGAATCTATCGACTGAAGAAGTTGTTCATCAATTTCTGCGCCGAGGCCTAGATTTCGGCATGGCCACTCCGGTGACGGCTTCGACCTATGTACACCCTGGTGCTACTGATCCCAGAACATCTCCAGGCACAAGAGCATCTCAGCAGCAG
This sequence comes from Larix kaempferi, assembly GCA_027924585.1. Lineage (NCBI taxonomy): Eukaryota > Viridiplantae > Streptophyta > Pinopsida > Pinales > Pinaceae > Larix > Larix kaempferi. The sequence goes on along the minus strand of BSBM01000293.1, from coordinate 23,795,588 downwards.
CCGGAGGAACCTGTTCCAGAGCCGCTCGCGTCTATGGTGAACTATATTCCGCCGCGTCCAGATGATGCGCCGGATGTACAGATTCCGAAGAATGCAAAGTATCCAATTCCGCTACCGCCACTACCGGCTAGTGTGCGGGTAGAAGGCCAACTATTGGGAAACATTCCATTGGTTAAATTCTCTGATTTTAACCTTGGAGACTATAAGACATATCCTCAGTTCCAGTTGGACCGATATCTGGATATAGTGCATAATCCCACCAGAAAAGTTGACGAGTTTATCCCGAAGGGATTTGCAGCAAATCTTGAGCGCCCTGGACTCTTGAATTTGTTGAAGCTACCGCACTTTGGGCGTAGCAATGAAGTGAACGCAGTCGTTAAAACACTGCTATCCTGCGTTCATGGAGGTTACCTTTGGCTCGGGAGGCCAATTGATCTAAATGTTGATTTGATACACCGTATCACCGGTCTATCTAAGGTTGGTAAGGATCCCAATATCCATTTTGTGGGAAAGGAAAAGGACCGAAAATTGGCTGCAAAGCTGGTCCAGAAATATAACTTGACAAGAGGAGGTCGGGCTTATGACCTCACGACAGTAGAAGATGAGGCACTTCGCTTCACAGGAAGTCTGCTTGCAGGCAGACTTCTCACAAAGTGCCGACCAAAAGAAGTTACTGGAGCTGTCGTGGAGCTCGCTATCGCAGTTGCGGAGGGAGAACAGTACAACTGGTCTCTCTTCCTGCTGAATTCTTTTTTGGCTGATTGCCTGAATGTGCAGGACAATGCAGCCCAATCATTCCATTTTTCGTGGCTTCTAATTTTATGCGCTCTCGTCGGGTGGAAGGAGCCCCCGAATACTCAGTTCCTTCCGCGCCGCGCAGGAGAGGTTGCCGGCATGCGCTACATCAACCTCTGGGATTCCCCTAATCCCGCGAAGCGAAAGATGAATCGCGCTGTCTTTTGCGAGTACTACTATCTCCTCCGAGATACCATACAAGATATGCCAAGGCTGAGCGAGGAGACAGCCACATTGTATGAAGGGAAGTTGGCTTTTACAGCCGACATCCATCAACTTTACCTTCGGCCTTGCGACATTCCAGGCGACTGGGCGCTAGGTCTTTACAGGATGACCACAGAAGATGTCGAAGAAACCATTAAGTCGTGGTCGGACGAATGGAGAGCAGCAGCTGACATCGCACCTGCGATGCCACCCGCCGCTGCGCAAGAGAAGGATAAGGGCAAGGAAGCCCCTGAGCAAAGAAGCGATGAAGGATCCACAGAACCGGCCACCAAGAAGCAGAAAGTGTCGCATCCCGCTGAGGCTATTCCCTCGGGGATCGACCAGTACATACATGAGCAATTTCGTGAGATGAGGAACACGCATGCTCACATCCGAAGTGCTCTAGACTTACAGTTTGTAGAATTGAAAGGTCTCGCAGGAAGGATTGCGCAGACCCACGCGCCGGCATCTACTTCGCAGGCGCCACAAGAAATTCCAAGTGAGGAGCGAGTTGAAGAACTCACAAAAAGGCACACTGTTGTGCATATTCCGCCTACCAGCATGACACTTCCAGACCCTCTAGCTGAACTACAGGTAAGCACAGTTGGACCTGTAGAAATAAATTTGTCTTTGATTCCTATAGAAACTCTACAGCTTGTACAGGAGAAAGTTTCTCTTGAGTTGAGAGCTAGAGAGCTCTCTACTTTCCAGGCAAACCAACGACTGCAATCGCAGGAGATAGAGATGAAAGAAAGTCATAAGAATATCTCTGCGAAGCTTGCACTCTATGAGGCGCAAGACACCGGCATCAGAAACGCAATAGAAGAGATTGCCCAGGAACTGCCGGCTTGCGAGATTCAACCAGACCTCCCTCTGGTTGCAAAAGTTCAAATTATTGGAGGAAGGGTGAAAACCCTGGAGCAAGAAATAGTTGCTATGGCAGAAGGCCATAGAACCTAGATCGCTGAGCTAGAAGCTCGCGTTGCTGCGCATCTTACGGATGATGCGCAGGTCCAATTTGAAGCACTAAGCAGAGCTTCCACACGGATGAAAGAGCGAGTACAGGAAGCCAAGAACCTGATGAACCAGGCTATGGAAGCTTGGACAGAGCTTGTGAACCTCCCTTTTAAAGTGGGACTGTCAGAACAGGTGCAAGCTGCAGAACAGTCTCTCACTGTTCTGAATGAAGAAGCTAAGCCCTTAACAGGCTTGCCAAAGATGAAGAAAATGGGCGAAGTGCGCAAAATGCAGCAGCAATTGCACAAGCTCAGAACTGAAGATGAGAAGCTCACCAACAGCATTCAGCCATTCATGGATGAGTATGCTGAAATCGTTGGCCAGGTTGAGACAAAAATCAAAGAGATTGCTGAATCTCAGGAGATCATTGATACACTCACTAAAGACGAAGCGACCGCAGAAACGGTGCAAACAGCTGATGAGTGTATTGAGGAATTGGACTCCGCTATTGCGAAGTGGAAGAAAACATTCGCGGAGATTCAAGCAAAATCAGATGCGCAAATCAAGCCACCACGCGCTAGTGCGAGTGGCTCGAGGGCGAGCCACAAGTGAGTGTTGGGGGCCTGTTGGGACCAAGGTCGCAGCTATAGTTAAAGCTGCGAATTTTGGGAAAAAGCACGAGTATGGAAGGAAAGTGCTAATTTTGGGACAAGCACTAAGTTTTGGGTAAGAAGGAGACGGTGCGCAGTACGGTGCCAGATGGATGATCTCAGCGCAGATCACGGACCGGAAATTGCGGAGGCCGCGCGCACGTCATCGAAGAATGAAGGTGGCTCAGCTACCATAATAAATAAGGCGATGGAGTAGAGGGCTTAGCTACCCTCATTTAAAGGCTCAGTACAGAAGTTATGGTTGCTCGGATCAAGGAGGAGCAACGGACCAGAGCATTGAAGGCGAAGGACGATCGCCCATACCCACAATCTGCGCCGAAATTCATGGAGCCTGCAGGAAGCGGCGACGTGACTGCAAGCGGCGCCTACAGTACACCTAGCCATGTGCGTGGTTAGGGTTTTTGGGGAATCACTGTTGGGACAGGCCCACAGTTTTGTAAAGGTGTGACCGCCATGGCCACCTATATATATGAACAATTGTAATGGATAAATGTTAGCTAGACTAAGTTAGAGAGTTAGATGTTAGACTGTTAGATAGCCAGTCTAAAGGATAGATCATGTGTTGATTATCCTTCACTATATTTTCTACCCAGTGTGTAGAACTAGAGAGGAAATCGGATAGCCGAGGAGCTACTCCCTGAGTTGCCAGACAGTCTGAGTCGACGTCTGTGCCTTTGTAATCTCCATAGAGAGGAGACTAGATTGAGAGAAGGGCTCCCAGCTGTGTGCGTGGAGTTTCCTGGAAAGATCTAAGGCTGCAGCTGTGTGCGCAGCATCTTGTATATCATTTTCTGGTTAATATAACACTCCCGTGGACGTGGTTTTCCCCGAGGAGACGAGTTTCACATATATCTTCTTGTTATAATGTTTGTGTGAATGATAACTATTTAGAGTTCATTATTTGTGTATGCAAGACTCCTGTATTATCTTTGTGACTGTTTGAGCGAGTTGGAAAGATCCCTTGATAGCTATAAGTGTTAAGTACCGAAGAAGTAGTAACGCGCGGTCGCTGCTGGGAGAGCAGACTGTGTTACTGCGCTGGATGTGAAGGGCGAGGAAGTATTTAGCGCGTCGACGCAAGGAATAGTTGCCTGCTGCGTTAGAGAGGGGAAACTGCGCGGTAGGCCTGCCAAGGAAGGAATCCACGCAGCTGCGCCGAGCGGCCTGCGGGAAAGTCCTACCACCGATCTTTGAGGAAGAAGGAGATATATAGAACAATCTCCGCGTCACCACGGTTAAGGAAAGTTGATTCCTTAACCCCCCATAGCCACTTCGGGTGAGACCTCGAGCTGCCGCGCAGCTCGTTGCCGAGAGGGCCAGTGTGCCAAGGGGTTTTGTTGCTGCGCTTCATTAAAACCCGGGTCTGCCCAGAAAAGCAGCCAACAATAGGTAAGGATATGTCACCTTAGTAAATGTGCAGTACTAAGGATTAGTGAAGTAGTTGGAGCAGTTAAGGAAGAAGAGGAGAACTATCGGGCTATAGGTATAAGAAGTAAAGAGATAGGATGGTGCAAAGGACGCGCCATGGTACAGTTAGGGTCGTGCGGTCAGATCAAGTGGTTTTCAGAAGAGCATCAGAGCCAAGGAAGCGGTGCAAAGGACAACTGAGGACAGAAAAGTAGTTGAGAAATTATGGCGAAGTATGGTTAGAAGGGTAACCGCGTCGTTTTGGGGGGTTAAGGGTACTATGGGGTTTCATCCCATAACTATTGTAAAGATGTGACCTTCGGGCACAATCTATAAAAGGTGCAATTTTGTAAAGGGAAAGGTTGGATTTTGGGCTAGTCTTGGTCGATTATTGTTGAATATTATAAGACATTGTAAGAGAGAAGAGGCTCTGCAGCTGTGTGCGTAGAGACCCGTTGTAGAGAGGAGTTTGCAGTTGTGTGCGTAGACTAGAACTGTTGACCCTTCCCATTAATATAAACAAAGGTTCCCATGGACGTAGCTCCCATCCGGGGGGTGGACCATGTAAATACTTGTGTTTTGTGTTTCTAGTAAGCTTGCATGGAAATCTAGTTCATAGTATAACTATCATATTTCCTTTGTTTTCCCCTAATTCCTCTTAGAAATAATTATTACAAGACGACCCAGGTTATACACTTGATTCCTCACTTTTTATTTGCATGTTCTCATCTTGCTATGTGTCTCCATGAGGAGTCCACTTTTCACTCTTTAATCCTAGCTCAAAATAATTAAGTAATGATTAAATAAAGCAACCCCCGTAAACATGGGTTTAGGAAATTTGGGGTATATTTCTAATTGTAGTTTACTAGGAAGTATAGATACTTAAGCTATATAACTCACTAGTGTCCTCTCCCCTTAGCCCCTTTTCAATTCCACCTCTTGTGGAATCATAGCTCCCCATCTCTTCTTCATCATTCGTCATTTCAAGTTGTGAATAATTTTTACATTATCAATAACTGTACATCATTATAGTATATTTGGTCATCCCATACCATTTATTCCATCTTCTAACCACTTCATCACTATGTATACATACTTACATTCTGGGGTAAAATACAGGGTGTTACAAAGGAATTTGAAGTGTAGGAGGAACAAAATAAGATCCTTGAAACAAGGGTACATGATTTTAAGGATTAGTGAAACAATCTTCCTTCAATCATGTACTAATTGAAGGGCTAGTTAGATTCTTTTAGTATAAATTATAATAGAGTGAAAACATAATCTCACTCATTCTAACTGGTTGAACAATACTTTCTATAGTCTATTCAAATTGTAGTGAATACTTTTATTGCTCTTATGTTATGATTTTTTGAATAGATATTGTTTTCCATAATTTAAGTAGATATTGATTTTCTTAGAGTCCCTGTGATAATCTTTAGTAAGGTCCCTACTCATGGAAAAGCAAGGAACCCCTATAGCCAAGTAGTGTTCCTATTTTTGTATTTAAATTCTATGATTTAATTTCCCGTAGAATGTTTTCTACACTTTATACAATTTCTTATAGTACTCTATTTTATGTTATAATTCAATATCTTGACAAATTCTTACGTGTTTTCTTTCATCGTTTCATCAACTAAAATATTTATCATTACAATGTACTATACCCTAGTTTAAAATCCTTTGGTTGAATATAATCATTGTTGGGTTATAGTCCATTGATTGATTGAACATATCATGCTAGCTGCTTTCTTATAGTCCATTGATTGATTGCACTTATCATGCTAGCTACTTTGTTATGAGAAAAGTGACAACCACGTCTTGCAACCCCTATTTCTTGAGATTGGATTTGGAGGTAAAGTCATCATCCTAGTGGGTGATTGGTTAGTGGGAGAGAACCCAAATTTGGGACCTTATTTGATATTTGATGTAGAATTATATACATTTCATCTTTATCTTAGTGGTTTCATTGAATCTTTTATGTCAAGCATAAATGATTTAAAGGATAAGCAACACTTGGATATGTTCTACAACTAGCCTATGAGTTATGATTATGGAAGAGGTTATTGAACCTAAGACACATTATCACATTTGATTGTAGAACTTCCGTGATTGAATTCATCCCTATGATTACATATCCAATAACTATACAATCTCGTTTCCTCTAATGGAATAGGGGTGAATTTTATGAGCTAGTTTTCAATTAGGAAAGAAGTAAATAGGTTGTTTAAGTGTAGGCATTAGTTGCATTCATTTCTTCAACTTATAATTTTTGTTACACACATTTGGTTGCATACATAGTGCACAATACCTCATTAAGATAACACATTTCTGGATTGATAAATTAAAGTAAGGTTGAGGATTTCAACATTATTGTTGTAGTTCTTTGGTTCATCAAAATGAACCATGGTATTTTTTAAGGGATTTTGTTTTCCAAATGACTATTATTTTGTCTGTTTATACACACACACACACACACAAAACTATTTTCTGACCTACTCATGTACATATCTCATCAGGGAAATTTTTAGGGGCGGAATTTCTCCAATTGGCTATTTTTGGGGCATTTTTTTGAAAAATAAATTCGCTATTTGGTCATTTTTAGTCTCTAATATCGCCTATATTTACATAAAATATGTTTTTTTGTCACAATATTCGTCAAAATTCACTAGTTTCAGGAGTAAATTGTAGGTTTCATATTTAATATTCGCCTACCAATCTATATATATGTTTTTTTCAATTGAAATTAATCGCCTAGAATACTATACTTAAGTATACTTTTATAATCCTTAAAAAATACCCTGTATCTCATGTACTCTACAAATGATTTTGCATCCACACTCTTTACATGCTTTGTGACTGAAAAAATCACCAAATTAATATGTCACTCCCTTTGGTGATCCTCCGTGCACAATCTAGAAACATGTCTTCCATGTAGACCTATTGACTAAATTATTGTAGGAAAATTCAATCTATGTTAAGATTGAAAATCATTACCCTAGTTTAAATCTCTTATTATACATCTAACAAATTACCAAGCATTATATTCACAATCTCTATTTGTCTATTTGTTTGAGGGCTGTATGTATAAATGAAGTATAATCTAGATCCCAACTTCTTCCATAAGGTCTTCCAAGAATTTCCAAGGAATCTAGTATCCTTATATAAAGTGATACTCTTTGAGGGTGATATGTAGAAATGAACTATAATCTAGATCCCAATTTCTTCCATAAGGTCTTCCAAAATTTTCCAAGGAATTTGGTAAACAATATAAAATGATACTCTTTGGTAATGCATGTAACTAACAATCTCTTGAAAGAATAAAATAACGAAATTCATAGCATAACTTGTTTTCTTGCATGTAATAAATGTGACATCTTTGAAAGTCTATCCACAACTACCATTATGGAATCATTACCTCTCTAAGTTCTTGGTAATCCCAAAACAATGTGCATACTCACACCATCCTAAGGCTTCTCTGGTACAGGTAACGATGTATACAAATATGCATTTTGACTCCTTCCTTTCACATGTTGACATATCTTATAGCCTTCAACCAACCTTCTCACATATTTTCGAATACTCAGCTGATAGTATCTTTCCTGAACTAAGGCTCTAGTATTGTCATTACCAAAATGACTACTCAATCCTCCACTATGTAACTCTCGAAGGAGACTCTCTCTCATAGAGCCTATTGGTATGCACAACTTTTTATTCTTAAACAATAATCCTTCTTAAATGAAAAACTCCAAGTATGGGTTCTGGTCTAAACTTCATGTGGTTCTTTACAATCTTTCCAAAACTATGAAAGATATGGATCATCCGCATACAAAAATTTCATGTTATTTAGACCCACAACCTCAACAACCTTAGTTCTTAACAACAACACTCTCATATTCAGTGCACTAAAAACCCTATTAGAATTTACTAATTTATGCTAACGAATGAGTAACTCTACAAGAAATTCCACCCATTTCATATGTCATTGATTTAGCTTCCCTAACCCTTTAATATACTTAAGTGCTTTATGATCAATATACAACATGAAATCCTTAGGAAATCAAGTTTATGTCTGTATTTCTTCAATGCTTGAAATAGCATCATGAATTCTTGATCATAAATAGAGAATTTCATTCTACTCTCATTCAACTTCTCACTAAAGAAATCAATAGGATTACCTTCTTAACTGAATACTACTCCAATTTATTATCCACTTGCATCACAATCCACTTGGAAAACTTTGATGAAATTTAGTAAGGCCAATACCAATTGTTCAAATCATCTTAAGCTCATCTTGGATAACATATTTGAATCCATTGATGTATCCATCCCTTGCATTGATCCACAACTGAAGCACATTTCGTTGAATCTTTATCCTCTTCCTCTAGGAGATCCTAAACCTATAGGGACTTCATAATCCTATGGGGATTTCACGCACAACACCATGATTGTCTCCTCTACCTTATTTCCACGTGTATGTCCCTTACCATACACTATTTACTTCTATCTTTTGTTCCTTTACCTTCTCTTTGACCTTCCAGCAAAGTGGGTATTCCTTGCCACATACTGAGTCCTCATGTTGTTGAGATCATCATGGATAGTATATCTAAAACAATTGTTGTATCTAGAAACAAGCTCATCACCTTCATCACTTTGTCTAGATATAATGAACAACTTTTGAGAACTCCATAGTGTATTTGTTGATCGCCATTTCTTTCTCACTCATGTGTTGCAAAATTCTAATTACTTGAGCATGAATACTTCCATAGTGTATCAATGTTGTGCTTGATCTTATGGATTGGCACGATGTTAAATTTTACACAATCGACACGTTTCAGGTGGACACTTCACCCATCTTCAGGATCCACCTGAAGCTTGAAAGATGAATTGCAAGAACAGTAGAAGCTTGAAAATTTAATTTGCAAGCTATTGCCAAACATTCATTTAAAACCAAACACCAAATTTGTTTCTACCAAGCCAAAATTTTAGCCTCCACATCCCATTACTTCTCTCGGTTGGTTAGGGAAGCCTTAGAGATTGAAAATCATCCCTTGCACTTCAATCGCGAGGACAACTATAAGCTAAGACAATCATGGAAACCTCTAATCCATCATATTAATCACTAATTCTTATCCTTGCATCGCCTCATTTCTTTTCAATCCTATTCTTATCGTGCCTCCTCTATTTCCCCCTCCCCCTCCTCTTTGTTTTATTTTGCTTACCCCTCTAATTAAACCCTCTTATTTGTCTCCTTTTATTTTGGTTCTTAACAATTTCCACCCCAAATTTTCAAGTTAATTATGTTATCTCCAATTTACCATTATATTTTATTTCAATATCCAAGTTCTATTATTCTATCTTAAATTTACAATTATATATTTTTATCTCAATAATCCAATTTCTTAAGTATAGAGGTGGAATTTCTCTTTTTTAAATATTATAGGTCCAATTTCTTTTTTTATGTTTTCCTTTAATTAATTTGTTAGCTTGCATTATTTTAATTCAAATTAATAAATTATTTAAATTGCAAAATAAAAGTTTTTAAGCTTACCTTAAAATAACCTCTTTACTCCTTTTTAACAAAATTTCTATTTAGTAAATTATTAAATTAGTTTAAATTCAAATTATTAAATTATTTCAAATTCAATAATAAAAAAATTAAGTGTTTTTTAACTAACCCCCTTTTTAACCTCTTTTACCTTTTTTCTATAATTTATTTCAACTTAGCTTTTTTTAATCCTTTTGCTAAGGTCCTACTAACCTTATTAACCCTTAAATATCAAACAATTTAATAGTATTTTACCTAATTTGTCCCTATCTCTAGAGAGGGCTAGTTTTCCCTCCAACCTATTTATTCACCCCCCTTGCAAATTAAAGTTTCAAGCTTCTACCATTGAATTCATCTTTCAAGCTTCTACCATTGAATTCATCTTTCAAGCTTCAGCAAGATGGGTGGAGTGTCCACCCTAAATGCGTAGAATGTGTAACTTTACACAATGCCAATCCAGAAAATGAAGCACAAAATTCTAAATAAATTCAAAAAGTAGTCCAAAGATAATAACTTACCCTTCAACTTGGAAACCATCCTATCCAAATCCCTAATTTTATCCTTGCCTTATCTCTTCATGTCCAATTGCAAATTGTCCCACCACATGGATGAATAATCTTTCAATGTGTTTCATGCAAAATTCACTTTGTCAAGTCTTTGATTTGCTCATTCTCATTCATCATCACTCATGCATTTCTCGTTCTATATGCATTATTAATGAAGAGGGTTTTGTGAGACCCTTACTCCTACCTTCCAATATTCATGCTAGGTTGGAGAGAGGGGTGCGGAGCATAGCTTTGAGAATTACAATTGAGATGTTTGCGTTGCCAAAGAAAAATAAACCACAAAGTTTACCATTCGTATAGTCAAATTAAATTTGCTAACCAATCTTAATCGTGTTCACTAATTAGTGACATCAACGTTTCAATTGCAAGACGGTTAATATATTCGATACTATGCCTCCATTTAATGCATACGACTAACAATTCCCATATTAGTGAATGATATCCTCACAATCGAGGTCCATAATTTAAAAAAAAAAAATTAATATATAAATCTTATCGACATAAATATATAAATCTTATATTCACTATATCGATTAAAAAAAAGAGACGCACTTACCAATTTTGACATTTTTTTCCTTTGGTTTTCTTTCTTTATTAGCATTGCTTTCGTGTCAGGTGAATTTCTATATCTTTATTCCTATTATTTCATGGTAGTGGAGGGTCATAATAAAATATTTTCTAGTCTTGTAATGCTAATCGTTACATACTAAGAATCAAGAAAAAAAATGCTCTACAAAATCGTTCATTACATGTTCATGACTTTTCTGTGATGATGATTATCACTCCAGGGTGGAATCGTTCTTGGGCCATCTCTTTTTGGGCGCAATGAAACTTACATGCGAACAATTTTCCCAAAGAGTAGCACACCTGTACTTGAAACTGTTGCAAATATTGGCCTTCTATTCTTTCTGTTTTTGGTTGGTCTGGAACTAGACTTCCCAGCGATTAAGCGAACTGGAAGGAAGGCCTTAGCAATTGCAGCAGCTGGAATTACCTTACCGTTTGTGGCTGGGATCGGGGTTGCTTATGTTCTCAGGGCAACGACTTCTAAGGGTGTGGGCTATGGACAGTTCCTCGTTTTCATGGGTGTATCGTTGTCTATCACTGCATTCCCGGTGCTTGCTAGGATACTTGCAGAGCTCAAGATTCTCACCACCGATATGGGGCAGATAGCCATGGCCGCAGCTGCCGTGAACGATGTGGTTGCTTGGGTTCTTCTGGCCATTGCCGTTGCTCTTTCAGGAACAAACAAGAGCCCGGTCATTTCAATATATGTTCTACTCTGTGGCTTAGCATTTGTGGTTTTCATGATTGTGGCAGTGAAGCCCGTCATGACCTGGATTGGCCAACGTTCGCCAGACAACGAACCGGTGAGCGAGACATACGTTTGCATTACTCTAGTCGGAGTGCTAGCAGCTGGATTCGCAACAGATGTTATTGGGATTCACTCAATCTTCGGAGCTTTTGTGTTTGGCTTGACGATTCCTAAAGAGGGCCCATTTGCGGGGATACTTATTGAAAAGATCGAAGACTTCGTATCAGGCTTGCTGCTACCCCTGTATTTTGCCTCTAGTGGTTTGAAGACAAATATAGCAACGATACATGGAAGCACGTCTTGGGGTCTGCTTCTTTTGGTCATCCTGACTGCCAGTGCTGGGAAGATTCTGGGTACGTTTTTTGTGGCAATTGCTCACAAAGTGCCTTGTCGAGAAGCAATGACCCTCGGATTCTTGATGAACACCAAAGGATTAGTGGAGTTGATTGTCCTCAACATTGGAAAGGACAGGAAGGTAAAACTCATATATTCAATAAAAATGTTGAAATTCATCGAGTTGAATGGACTCTTAATTGATATTTCTCACTTTTGGTTTGTTCAGGTTTTGAATGACCAAGTTTTTGCAATCCTGGTAATGATGGCTCTGTTCACCTCATTCATCACAACGCCAATGGTAACGGCAATATACAAGCCAGCAAGGAAGCCAGTCCCATACAAGCATAGAAAATTACAGAGAGACAAGCCAGACGATGAGCTCAGAATCCTGGCATGTCTACACGGAACGAGGATCATGCCGGCTATGATAAACCTGATAGAGGCCTCCAGGGGATTCCGAAAGCCCGCCTTGCGCCTCTACATCATGCGGCTCGTGGAGCTGTCAGAGAGGTCTTCTGCGATCGTGATGGTTCACAAGGCCAGGAAAAACGGGCTCCCCTTCTGGAACCGAAACCGATCGCAACAAGACCAGATAGTGGTTTCGTTCGAGGCGTATGGGCAGCTGAGCAAAGTAACAGTGAAGCCCATGACCGCCATATCTCCGATCCAGGACATGCACGAGGATATCTGCAACATTGCTGACCAGAAACGGATCGCCATGATCATACTCCCTTTCCACAAATATCAGCGCCTCGACGGCGTGGTGGAGTCTGTGAACCTGGGATTCAGGACTGTGAACCAGAGAGTGTTGAAGCACGCGCCCTGCTCAGTGGGCATCCTGGTGGACAGGTACCAACTGGGAGGTCAGTCTCAGCTGGCGCCTTCCAACATAGACCACCACATTGCGGTGCTCTTCTTCGGAGGACCAGATGACCGGGAGGCTCTGGTGTTGGGAAGAAGAATGGCGGAGCATCCTGGCATTAAGCTGACGGTCATAAGGTTCCTGCCCGGCATCGATTTGGAGCACACGGCCATCAATCTCACTACGTTGGCTGCCCAGGAGAACGTCGAGAGTCAGCTGCAAGATATGAAGAGAGAGCAGGAGAAGAAGCTGGACGAAGAGGCCTTGCAACTCATAAATAACAGCTTGTCGAGTGGTGGGGATAATATGGACGAGTCGATTGTTTATGAAGAACAGGAGATCAGTAGGAACACGGTGGAGTCTGTGCTGGCAATTGGGATGAACAGCAAATACCACATGCTTTTGGTGGGAAGGGGCCGTTTCCCGTCACCCCTGGTCGCAGATCTGGTGGATAGGACCGCAGACTTTCCGGAATTGGGTCCAATTGGGGATCTGCTCGTCTCCTCCAGTATGCCTATAAGTGCATCCGTATTAGTTATTCAACAACACGACGGAATTCATACCGATGAGGCGCCCTTCTCCAAAAATGTGGAGACGAGATGATATGCATGTTTAAACTTTAAAGGATGTAAAAAGGATGTTAGACATTGTGGACCGTTTTTTTTTGCCATCTTTGGGTGGAAATTCGGCTGGAGTCACAGGATTCTGGCAAAAAAATGGTTTGGAAAGTGTAAAATGTCTCATGATTAGCTTACCAAGGCGGTAGTTCCCAGAAAAGGTTCTCTTTAAATTCTGCTCAGTACATCTTCTGTGCTTTTTTTACTGAAAAAAAAATAAGAAATTTTTAATAAATTATATGGAAAAATAGAAAAAGATGACCACATTTTATAAGTTCTTGTGAATAAAAGTAAAATGTTCTCTTTCCATGTTTGGAGATTATCTATTTATAAGTATTCTTGTGAATCAAAGTAAAATGTTATCTTTTCATGTTTATTCATTTATGAGTACTCTTGTGAATTAAAGTAAAATATTTTTGTTTGTTTGTTTGGAGAGTTCTTGTTTATCTTTATAAAATGATATTTAGTATTATTATTTTATTAATTACTTAATTATGATTTTGATTTTGATAGACAACCATTATTTATTATTTATATTTGTTTAAAATTTTACATTTCCTTGGAGAGTTTATGTTTGTCCTTATAAGATGATATTTGATATTATTATTTTATTAATTACTTAATTATGATTTTGATTTTGATTTTGATAGGCAACCGTTATTCATTATTTATATTTGTTTAAAATTTTAAAGTGACAAATAAGATAACCGAGAATCAGAAAGTTTCATGAAAAAAAAAACTTGCACTTGCATTGTAGTTTTTAAACATTCGCTTTTTTTCTTGCACTTCAATTATCCATTCATTTAGTTAAGCATGATTATATGATTCTCTAGTATGGGAAATGACTATCTAGTATTGAAATGTGACAACATGTTTTTACTCTTTATGGAATACATATTAACAATTTGGTCTTTTCTCTTTCTTGGTTGATTATAAAGTATCTATGTAGAGGTGGGATATATATTAACAAGTTGGTTCATTCTCTTTTTTATTGTTTATAATCTATTTAAAGGAAAGATTCATAATTGTTTTATGGAGGAGGTTTATATAGCATATATAAAGAAACCAATTTCTCCTAAAATTTATAGTTATTACTTCACTTCTCTCTATATTTAGAATGATGCTATTATCACTTACAACTATTTTAGAGGCCAACTTTGTTATTATTTCACTCCTCTCTATATTTAGAATGATGCTATTATCACTTACAACTATTTTAAAGGCCAACTTTGTTATTACTTCACTTCTCTTTATATTTAGAATGATACTATTATCACTTACAACTATTTTAGAAGCCAACTTTGTTATAGCTTTTGATTTCGTATTGGGTAGTTAAGATTAGTTTTTCCTACTTGTTAAGGATGGAGACTAATCTTTGCATACTTCATGATCAATATATGTCAATGATGTAATAAGAAGTCTGAATACAAAGAACAATTTATGTTTTCTTATTTCACCTATTAACTGTGACGATAGATATTATTGTCAATTTAGAGATTCCACTCTTGAAATATTATAGTCATAATGAAAACAAGTGGTGTACCTGTATTACCCTTGTCATAGGTAAAGCACACTCAATTTTGAAAGAAATTCTCACTGTAGCATGATGGTTAGATTGAGGCACCACATTGTCATGAAGGGAAGTGGAATCACAACTTCTTTTCTGGGTCAAACTAGCAAAACTAAGGTCAATACAAAAGGTGAAAGGAAGAGGAAAGTGGATTTCTAGGTTGATTCTAGATTAAGAGAGTTGATTATTTTGAGGATTAGGGTTTCAGGTTACTTTGTTAGGGGTGACTTATCTTAGGTATTTGCAATAGTAAGTAAATGAATTACCCTAAAATTAATACAAGAAAGAGAAAGTAACTAGGGTTAATTAACCTCCTTCACTTTGGTGAGCTAAGTATAACTCGAAAGAAAGGAAAGAGAACTAAAATGAAAGAGCGGGGAGAGACAGAGATGCAATATAGATACTCTCAATTCTTTGCAGGAAATGAACAACCAACATTAACCCTTATAATGCTTGTTTACTTATGATGATCAAGCAAACACAAAAGGCCCTAAAATTGATTAACCTCACCAAGCGAACCACAATTCTTAAATAAGTTTTGTAACAAGAGAGAAATAAAATGGAAATTTTGTTGGACTACGGAAATGACAAACAATAGGAAGCCAAGAAACGGAGAAGAACCTACTTAACATATTTGAAGATGCCACAAGACCCCTTGAAAATTAGATGTCATGATATAATTTCCAAATACAACAATGAAATAAATATAGAAGTGATCATCAATATATGAAATATGCAACCCTCAATGTAGATATGATAACCCATGTGCTTTTAGTTAGAAGGTATATTCCTCTCTCATTAGTTATGCAAGAACTTTCCTTGAGGTAGTGATGTTGGAAGACTGATATGAGGGGATAGGATGAAGCCAAAGACACCTTACAATAATAAATCACCATCAAGAGAAGACCAATAATAAAGAGGAAAGACTTATTGAGGAAACTTCTAGGCGGTTGGAAGGTTGAGGAGACAATAGATCCAATGATTCCAAGTGCGTGAGAAATGTAATCAAAAGAGATAGATCACAATCAAATGATGATATGATAGAGTAATAACATGTAAGAGAGAAGCATTTGGAACCATCAATAAAGAACCAAAAGGTCACTTAAATGACTTGGGAATGACTTAAAGGTGTAGGAGAAAATTAAGCTAGAATTTGAACAAGTTGGTTTTTTCATACAAATGAATCTATGCATTTTGACCAAGGAACCATGTGTTTATGAAGTGTATTGTAGGTAATTCTAAGAAAAAATCCCCTCTTATCTATAGGACATAGGAGAAAAACAGGAAATGCACAAAAAATCCACAGTACAATACACACTAATAACGATGAATGATAGAAGACACTTTGACTAGGAAGACCCCCTGAAAAGTGTGCCAAAATGGATTTGGGTCCATTGGATACCCAAAACGACGCATTTCTAACCAATTAGAGACCAAATCAATGTCATGTATTATGAAGCTTGATCAAGTTACTTCGAAGGTGTCCCAAGTTGAGACCTTAGAGGGCCCATTGAGGCCAAACATGTGAACATAGGTTAATATGACAGGAGGAAAAGGAAAACCATATCACTACACATCACGTGGACATAACATAATCACATTCCTAGGATATGAAAGGGAGACTCAAAGGAAAGTAATCCAACACAAGTGAGTTTTCATAAGAATAATGCAATATCGATGTTGTCATCCACAACAGGGTCATGTATGGTAACCACATGATAAATAATATTCACACTTGCATTTGGAGGGTTACGAGTATGAAGTGTGAAATCCATACAATACATATTTCCCACGTGGCAAGATATTATATCCATAAAGAGGAATAATAACAACTTGCAATTAAGGTGAATCAAATGGAAGGAAGCAAAACAAGGAAAAGAGAAAATAAAGGAGACAACAAAAGGTAAAAGAAATGATGCATAAAGAGGGGAGTGACCCTTGGAAAGCATATAATGAACTAATGCATTGACATAAGGATAAAATGTTCTCATGTGGTAAGGCTTGGCATAACAACCATCATGGAGGTCATGATCCTTAATTGTTGATGCAAAATTGGATCTAAAAATACAACACATTGATGGCATGAAGAAGAAAAAAGATAAAGAAAATGCAATAAGTAATAAATAAATGATGACCAAGAGATGATGGAAAAGAGAAGAGAGACAAGTAAGGTTATCTATCCAAAAAACAAGCAATAAATAGACTATGAAAGGAAAGTGTATAAATGAGAGGTGAAAAGAGATAAAATTATACGTACACTTATATAAGTGCATATAATGTCAATGTGATAGCTCATTAGGGAATACTAAGGGAGAGATTGTTACCACCCAGTTAGCAAAGGATGATTAGCAGACACAAGATAACAAAGACCTAGGGAACCTACAGTATGTTCCATGATCCAGCTCAATCATTCTTTTGCTCTTTGTATTTCATCTTGTACATCTCTTTTTCCCATGGTCAAAAGAAGATGATTGTAAGAAATGCATGACATCTTGTTATATGTGTATAAAAATGGCTAGCTCGAATGAGTCACTTGTATTATTATCGCTCTAAAGTGTTTTTTTACCTAGATGAACTTGGCAGTCTGAGTTTGTCTAGGTTTTTCACTCACTCCTCCAAACCTAGAGTATGTAATAATGCATCTTCTCCAAGCCGGTGTTTGAGTCCTTAGGTATGATGTCATGTATTAAGTGTGTCACCATGTATTTATTGTAAAATATGACCTATTTGGTCCCTTAGGGGGGTAAATGTGTCATAATGTTGTAATATATGGTAAATGGAGTATCAAATATATTAATAAACCATATTAACCACTTTAGAACCCCTCATTTAGCTTAGCACGCCCCTTGGAGACACAATCCTATTGTTGTTTGCTTGTTGGAGAGAAATTTGAGTGATTTTAGGAATTGGTAAAAGGGAATATTCCCTAATTCGCCAACCTTGAGTGAGGTGTCATTTTTTATTGGATTTGATCTAAATCAATCCCTATTTGTTCCCTCCTTGTCTCCTAGGTGGCTCATGATGAACCCTTAAGCTCTAGTTAATTTCATGATGTGTCAATTTACACTCTAGTTAACTCCCTGAGGTGTCATATGATACTCTAGTTCACTCCATTTCATGAAATTCACCCCCCTCCTCCGGTTTTGTTATTTAAGCAAGCTCTCCCCTCTCTTTTATAGGTTGATTGTTGCTTGATAGGGCTTTGCATTGTTTCTCTCTTGAAGAGCATTGGAACAAAGGAAAGACTTTAGAGGTTACATTAGTCTCACCTTGCAATTGTGTGTTATACATTTCTTGCTTATGTTATTGTTATGCAACAAATTCCCCAAAAGAGCATAAATAGACAAGAAAGAGTAATCCACACCTTAGTAATGAATATCTAGCCTATTTGAGGGGGGAAAATTCTTATACAATGTACTAAGTACACAAGACAAGAGAAGACAAGAGAAGAAAAGATAAGATGATTCAAATCAAAATATATTTTTGATATATATAGGAGACAAAGAGGTACATTACCACTAATGGACTCAAGCCCACATCAATTATATAAAAATACTAATATAAAGCGCCCAATTTAGGGGGGAAATGGGCCACAATTTAGGGCTTAACATGCCCCTCCCCTTCAGACAAGTGTTGTCCTAAATGCTTGGTTAGTTGTGGATGCTTCTATATGAAGGACTCATATTCCCATGTCAAATCTTCTCCTACTAGGTTCTTCCACTTTATGAGGTACTCAGTAATAGCTTGATTTCGTAGGTGTTTGGTCCTTGTTTCAATTATTTGTTCATGTTCCAATATTACTTTTCCTTCCTCATCAAGCTTCAAAAAGATAGTTTGAATTGGGATCTTGTTTCGTATTACCTTCTTCAAGAAAGAAACATGGAAAATTGGGTGTACCCTTGAAGATGAAGGGAACACCAGTTTGTAATCCATACTGCCAATATTTTGCAAAAATTTATAAGGACCATAGTACTTGGGTTCTAATTTAGTGTACTTATTTAGTTACTTGAGGGAAATCTGTTTGTAAGGTTGTAGCCTCAAAAATACCCAATCCCTTTATTCAAAACTCCTTTCATTGTGATATTGATATGCTTGTTGTTTCATCCTATTTTTTGATATAACCAGGTTTCCCTTCAATATCTGGAGAACTTCTTTTTGGTGCTTGAGGTGATATTCCACGACTTGAACTTTAGACTTTCCTTTCAAGGGATATGTTATAGGTGGAGGTTGGTACCCATTAAGTGCCATAAATGGGGACATTTTTTTATGACGTATGGAAAGAAGTATTGTACCACCATTCTGCCAAAGATAACCATTTCACCCATTATGTTTGTTTATCAAATGCAAAGTAGTGAAGATATCTTTCCAAACATTTGTTCACTATATCAATTTCCCGTTGGATTGAGGATGATAAAATGAATTGTGAACCAATTGGGTACCGAAACAAGAAAAGAATTCAGTCCAAAATTTTTCAGTGAAAATTGGATCTCTATCACTTACAATAATATTTGGGTTTCCATGTAGCTTTTGACCTGTTTCTATGAATGTTGCAGCTACTGTACTTGTGTTAAAAGGGCGAGAGAGTGCACAAAAGTGCACATGTTTCGTGAGTCTATCAACAACCACCATAATAATGGTATTCCCTTCTGACTTGGGTAGACCTATGATCAAATCCATTGATACTTTCTCCTAGTGCTGACAGGGTATGTCTAATGGTTGTAAAAGACTTGGGGTCTTAATTGTTTCAACCTTATTTTGTTGGAAAACTAAACATTCTGCCATGAACCTTTGAACATCATATTTAAGACCTTCCCCCAAAAAATCCTTCTTGACCCTATGGTAGGTTTTTAGGAATCCCGAGTTCCCTCCTATAGGAGATGTGCATTTCCAAAAGGACCTTTTTTTTTAGTTGGGAGTTCTTACATATATATAAGTGATCCTTATACCATAGTGAATAATTTATCCACACAAAAGTATCTGATACACTGAGATCTGTTTGTAGCTTTTGAATGAGCATCCAGATCGATAGGTCATCTTCCATTCTTCCCTTACTTCTACTATCCAATAGGATTGTATAATAGCACAAAGTAATGCCTCAACATCCTCATCTTTTCTTGAGATTGCACATGCCACCATATTTTGTTTGCATTTTTATATATGATTTCAAAGTCATATCCCAACATCTTGGTTACCCAATATTGTTGCTCCTATGAAGATAGTCTCTGATCAAAGAATTATTTAAGACTATCATGATTTTTTATACCTTGAAGTGCCTACCTATTAGGTAAGGACGCCATTGCTTAAGTGCATGTAGTATTTCCAACATTTCCTTCTCATAAAGGGGTTTGTGTAAGTTCTTTCCCCTAATTGGATGAATTCCAAAAGCTAGGGGCCTTCCTTCTTGCATGAGAACAACACCAATGCCATTAAATCCTAAGGCATCACATTCCACAATAAATGTTTTTGTGAAGCCTGGTGTGGTCAAGGCACGGGATTTTCACATTGCCTCTTTAATTTTTTCAAAAGCTTGAGTTGCCTCTAGAGTCCAAGAGAATGAATCATTCTTCGATAATGTTATCAAAGTTGCTTCTATTCTTCCATAGTTCTGAACAAACTTGCAGTAGTCCCATGTCAAACCTAAGAATTCTCCAAACTTCTTCAAGATTTTGGGAATTGGCTAGTCCATCATGGCTTTAATTTTGTTAGGGTCTACCTTGACACCTCCATGAGATACAATATGTTATAAAATAATAAAATAAATGTATTTTAAGAATTGAGTGGAAATAAATATCATATATGTATGAAATTATCTATGTAGTGTACTACAAAAGAACCCACATTAGAGAGATTTTGAGGTCAAAAAATGGCCTCCTAAGAGATGTACTACAAAAATATGAGATATATTAAAATATTATGAATTGGGGGTTTTATGGGGTAGGTATATATGACAAGTCACCTCCCACACTATTTTCTATGCACAATATAAATAACCATGGTTGAGTTACTTTTCAAAATTCATTAGAAATAAAATTAATAAAATAAGTCTACATTGATGTGACTAAGATTCATTGTAAATTCCCAAAAATTTATTGTCCTTTAGCATTTATTTGTCTTGAACATGCAAATGAAATTAAATAATAAAAAACATCTTTAAGAGCTATTTTCTTAATTTTATGTTGACTTTTTATATTTAGTACTTTTCTCATGAATTTAATATAATGTAATTTAATTGAGAATTTATTTACATGTAAAATGTTAATAATATTATTATAATCCGCATTACATTATTATTATTATTATTATTTATTAAATATATTATTGTTCTTTATTAGTTTGACATTATGTTATTAAATAGAATGGACTGAATATATAATTTAAAATTAAAAACATAAAAATGATAATATATTATTTTATAAAAAAATGTGAAAGGACTTTCTTTATGAATTAAGAGTACTTCACTTGAAAATGACAATAATATTATTTTATGAGAAAGTGTGAAAAGACATTCATTATGAGTACTTTACTTGAAAATGACAATAATATTATTTTATGAAAAGACTATCATTATGAGTACTTTACTTTATGACTTAAAAGTACTTACACCACTACCTTGGTTAACTATGTGTTTTTATCCACCATAGAAAATTTGACAAATAAGCATTCTTAACTCATGCAATGCCACCTCAACCAAGGGGGATGATGCCATCTACTAAAATGTGATTGGTTGTTTTTTATAGTACATTTTCTTATTATCATTCATCATCACTCATATCATGAAGAGCCCTTGCAACTCTTCTCTAGGATGTATAACATTATTAACAGAAAGATATTGGATAGCGTGCATTTCTTCTTCTATATGCGTTATTAATGAAGAGGATTTTGTGAAACCCTTACTCCTACGTTCCAATACTCATGCTAGGTTGGAGAGAGGGGAGCGGAGCATAGCTTTGAGAATTACAATTGAGATGTTTTGTGTTCACTAATGACTGACATCAACGTTTTGAATTGCAAGACTGTTAATATATTCGATATTATACCTCCATTTAATGCATACGACTAAGAATTCCCATATTAGTGACTACTATCCTCATAATCGAGATCCAAGAGATACGACTACAAAAAAAAAGTTTAATCTAACACCCTTCGAATGCAAGACACTTATCGACATAAATATTATAAATCTTATATTCACTATATCAATTAAAAAGAGAGACGCGCTTACCAATTTTGACATTTTTCTCCTTTGGTTTTCTTTCTTTATTAGCATTGCTTTCGTGTCAGTGTATTTCTTTATCTTTATTCCCATTATTTCATGGTAGTGGAGGGTCATAATAACATATTAATAGTGGCGGAGGTTTAAGATAAAATAATGTAGATTATTTATTAAATTTGATCAAATCACCTTATTAATTCTTTATAGCAAAAACATTAAATTTAAATTAGTATTCTTGATAATTTTAAAATATATTATAAATTTCATTATACCTAAATGATTAAAATGTAATCATAAATTAATTGATAAACTTTAACTTTTCATTATAGGATAAAAGAGAAGTGCGAATCCATATAACGTATACTCCAAAAAATTTAGTTTTACCCTGAAAGGAAAAGTTCTATAATTGAAAAAAGAAAGATTCCTTTAAAAAGTAGAATTTTGATGCAAAAGTGTAAATTTTCTCAAATTGAAACAAGGATCTGACTTTTTCTATACATTTTAGTGATTTCAATTATATTCTTTGGAACTATCAGGAAGACTTTCTAGATTAATAGAGCATACTTGTATCGAGGGTTTAAATTTGAAGGGTGGTTCTTAATTTCAATTTGAAGGCTATACATTTCTGTCGCACTTCTCGGATGAAAAGCTTAAAAAAAAAGCACATTTCCTTTAAAAGTAGAATTTTGATGCAAAAGTGTAAATTCTCTAAAATTGAAACAAGGATCTGACTTCTTCTATACATTTTAGTGATTTCAATTATATTCTTTGGGACTGTCAGGAAGACTTTCTAGATTAATAGAGCATACTCGTATCGAGGGTTTAGATTTGAAGGGTGGTTCTTAATTTCAGTTTGAAGGGTATACATTTCTGTCGCACTTCTAGGATGAAAAGCTTCAGAAAAAATCACATTTCATTTTCACAATAATAAATTAATTACACATTTTATAAAAAAATTGCTAAATAAAATATTATATTTTCAATCAAATTTATGCCACTAAATAAATCAATAAATCCGTAATGATCACATCAATAAATCCATAATGATCACATCTACACTGAAAAATAAAATAAATTCGAGGGAAGATACACATCTACATTGAATCCTTGCTTAGAAATCATTGGTGTCCAACTCAAGAATCTTTGCTTATAAATAGTTTATGCCCACCTTATGACCAAGTTCTTTTCTTTTTAATTAACCAATACCAATTCAAAAAATCATTCTTTGTAACCCTTTGTGTGGTGGAACTAATGGTGAAAACCCCAAGTATACTTGAAACCGTGTCTCGTAACCCATGCATCCATTTATCCAGTATTTTTACTTCAAATTAAATGTAAGTTTGGATCTGGGTTTCTAATATCTAGGCTTGAACCTTTATAATATTGTATAAACACTCAAATATTTCGATGACCGTACCTCGTCCTAGACTCTACAACCTGTTATTTTATTCAAAATATCATTTTTCGATTACACATGTCTCCCTCTAAGCTCCCTCTCTGCACTCCCAACTCTAGCCACACATTTCTTCTAAGGAAAAGCTATTCATTCTTATATAACATTTACCCATTTTCAATTTTTTAATTTTTGATATTTGGATCTATTGTTCTTTGGTGGGATGATTTAGTACTGCTGAAATGTATTTATAGTATTAGCATTAGTGGGAAGCATGGGCTATTCCCTATAAGAAACACCTACTACCAAAATGTGGGGAGTAATTGAAGAATAACCGATTTGTTAAATGAATGCGTGTATAGTAAGTCGTGAACATCTATCCTAGTGAATAATTTGGTGGTTTATAAAGGAAATTACGGGGCGACGCAACCATTATTTTCTTGTAATGGTGATGGGATAGAGACTAATCTTAAAGGGTGAGTAGAGCATTGTGTCTTGACATGATGGGTTACCTTAGACGAATTTCCTTAAAGTGATACGAAACCCTTCATCAACACATTACATGTTCAAAAATTAATAAAGAGAAAATAACTCGTTCAATGGTATGATCAATAGAAAGTAACTCAGGTAGATATAAATACAACTCAAGAAGAGTTTTATTCAGACTAACAAAATAACAAGCAGCCAAATAAATCATTTTGGAACCCAAAGCCCACTTAATCCTCTTCACTGGCATGCCATTTATACAAAGAATTGTAGTGTATGTAGGTACAAGTGTTGAACTGACTCGGAGTTGTAGACTACAACTAAACTTTTTACATGCTCAAAATTGTCATGAAGATCATGAATTAAGCAATTTGATGTGAACAAAATGCAACCCAATTGTATCATGTATCACTATGATATGCTCAGTAATGGAGACTCATAAATTCAGATGTGAGGCTGAGTAAAATAAATTAAGCTCGATCTCTCACTAACCTATCACTAACCTATCAAGTTTGTCTTTTTGTTATTAAAGAAATCAAGAAACAAATAAATCTCAAAACTTGTTGAGATTAGATATGAGAATAGTGGAAGATAAGTTTGTAACAATGTATTTATTACATTTCATGACACATGTATTTAATAGGTTTTATTACATTTTATGAGACATTTAATACTAGTAGCACATGGGAATTGAAGAGTGAATGCAAGATATTTGAAGACCAATTTGAAACTTAACCCTTCTTATGTAATTTTAACAAAATTATTGCACTTTCTCATAAAATATCAAAATTAAAAATTATAATTTTTTTTGACATACAATCTTATTTTAACACTTCTGGGACGTGGGCCATGCTAAGAGCCATTTGACATGCTGTGACATGTTCAATTTTGAACCCTACTCGTACCAATGAAAAAGTTAAACTCGTATAAATATTTTGTAGTCTTGTCATGCAATTGTTACATACGAAGAATCAAGAAAAAAATGCTCTACAAAATCGTTCATTACATGTTCATGACTTTTCTGTGATGGTGATTATCACTCCAGGGTGGAATCGTTCTTGGGCCATCTCTTTTTGGGCGCAATGAAACTTACATGCGAACAATTTTCCCAAAGATTAGCACACCTGTACTTGAAACTGTTGCAAATATTGGCCTTCTATTCTTTCTGTTTTTGGTTGGGCTATTAGTGGACTTCCCAGCGATTAAGCGAACTAGAAGGAAGGCCTTAGCATTTGCAGTAGCTGGAATTATCTTACCGTTTGTGGCTGGGATAGGGGTAGCTTATGTTCTCAGGGCAACGAATTCTAAGGGCGTGGGCTATGGACAGTTCCTCGTCTTCATGGGTGTATCGTTGTCTATCACTGCATTCCCGGTGCTTGCTAGGATACTTGCAGAGATCAAGATTCTCACCACCGATATGGGGCAGATAGCCATGGTCGCAGCTGCCGTGAACGACGTGGTTGCTTGGATTCTTCTGGCCATTGCCGTTGCTCTTTCAGGAAAAGACAAGAGCCCGGTCATATCAATATATGTTCTACTTTGTGGCTTAGCATTTGTGGTTTTCATGATGGTGGCAGTGAAGCCCGTCATGACCTGGATTAGCCAATGTTCGCCAGAGAACGAACCGGTGAACGAGACATACGTTTGCATTACTCTGGTCGGAGTGCTATCAGCTAGATTCGCAACAGGTGTTATTGGGATTCACTCAATCTTCGGAGCTTTTGTGTTTGGCTTGACGATTCCTAAAGACGGCCCATTTGCGGGGATACTTATTGAAAAGATCGAAGACTTCGTATCAGGCTTGCTGCTGCCCCTGTATTTTTCCTCTAGTGGTTTGAAGACAAACATAGCAACGATCCATGGAAGCACGTCTTGGGGTCTGCTTGTTTTGGTCATCCTGAATGCCAGTGCTGGGAAGATTCTGGGTATGTTTTTTGTGGCAATTGCTCACAAAGTGCCTTGTCGAGAAGCAATGACCCTCGGATTCTTGATGAACACCAAAGGATTAGTGGAGTTGATTGTCCTCAACATTGGAAAGGACAGGAAGGTAAAACTCATATATTCAATAAAAATGTTGAAATTCATCGAGTTGAATGGACTATTAATTGATATTTCTCACTTTTGGTTTTTTCAGGTTTTGAATGACCAAGTTTTTGCAATCCTGGTAATGATGGATCTGTTCACCTCATTCATCACAACACCAATGGTAACGGCCATATACAAGCCAACAAAGAAGCCAGTCCCATACAAGCACAGAAAATTACAAGAGACAAGCGAGACGATGAGCTCAGAATCCTGGCATGTCTACACGGAACGAGGATCATGACGGCTATGATAAACCTGATAGAGGCCTCCATGAAGGGAAAAGGAGAGCGTAGTAAAGAAGATTTAACTGCGTAGTAGATGGATACCTTCTTTTCTTTTCTTCGGACTTAGCAGACCATACAACATAGAACTTCAATTTTATCTTGGTGAAATACTTAACCAATATTCCAAACTCAACTTAAAAAACTGCGGTAAATTATTTGGAGATCTTGATTTCTTTTACTGTGGGTAAATGTAAACACTATTCACACTAGTAAATCTAGAGTTACATTCACAGAGCTTGGGCTCTTGATACAATTTACGGGAGCTTCTTCTCCTTTCACTTTTCTTATACATCTCTCTGAGAGTTTTAACTAAGAGCTTCTATTTATAGAATTTCAACCAACCCACTTAGGAACGCTTCCTATGGAAGCTACAGGATTGCATTAAAGACTGAAATAAATTCTAACCTAAGGTTTCTTGATTTGTGAATTATTAACGCGGTTTCATTAATGAAAACATAACGTGCGCCGGATTGGCTGTGAACCAACTAACATACTGACACTGCGCTTTGCGTGCTGACACAATATTTACTGACAGGGTGACTAACAGAGCCGGCATAGTAACTACGTGATCAGCTCATTTAATTAGATATTTCCAACACTCCCCCTTAATTATGAGCGGATGGGATCATTAAACAAAATTAAAATATTACAAAATATTTCAGAGCTTAAAACATGCTCTGTTCATGACCAAGTTCACTGCGCAGAACTTGTCATTCCCAAACAACTTCGCAGAAATTGGAATGGGTCTTTTGCCAATGGTTTTGTAAATATGTCTACAACTTGATCTTCAGACCTGCAAAATTCTAAACAAATTTATTTGTTGTTTATCAATTCTTTGATGAAGTGATACCTTATGTCGATGTGCTTGGTTCTTTTGGGAAACACATGATTCTTTGACAGTGCGATAGCCGAATTATTGTCACAGTAAATGACTGTAGGTTCTTGCTGATGCTGCGACAAATCACTTAACATTTTGCACATCCGAACAACTTGACATGCAACGCTTGTAGCTGCAACATACTCTGCTTCTGTTGAAGAAAGAGTTACTATGGACTGTTTTTTTTACTCCCATGATACAACACCTGTTTCTACATGAAATGTATTCCCATATGTGCTTTTTATGTCATCTATGCTGCCTCCATTGTCACTGTGAGTGTATCCTATGAGTTTGAAATTTTCTACGATTGAATACAAAATACCGAAGTCTCTTGTTCCACTTACATACCTCAGAATTCTTTTGCCTGCTTGCCAATGCAATTCTTTTGGTGTCTCCATGAATCTTGAGATTAAACTGACTCCATACATGATGTCTGGCCTTGTCGCTGTAAGATACATAAGACTGCCGACGAGCCTTTTAAGCAAAGTAGGATCAACCTTGGATCCATCATCATCCTTGCTCAATTTCAAACCTGTTATCACTGGTGTTGGAGCTGTCTTGCAATTTAGCATCTTAAATCTATTCAAGACATCACTCGCATACTTTGACTGAGATATAAATATCCCATTTTCATTATGTTGAACTTCAATTTCCAGAAAATACTTCATAAGCCCCAAATTAGTCATTTCAAATTCACTTTCTATGACTGTTCTAAATTCTTCTATGCCAAAATCACCAGTAAATATTAAATCATTTACATACAGGCAAACAATCAGCTTATTACCTTGCTGGTTGATTTTTGTGTAGAGCGTTGGCTCACATTCACTTCTGTGAAATCCATTTTGAATGAGGTATGAGTCAATGCGACTGTACCAAGATTTAGGAGCTTGCTTCAAACCATATAGTGCCTTCTTCAGTCTGTATACTCTGTGTCCTTGTACTGGAACTTCATAGCCTTGTGGCTGCTCCACATATACTTCTTCTTCTAAATAACCATTCATGAACGCGGAGTTGGCATCCATTTGATAAACATGCCATTTCTTTTGTGCTGCGATGGCCAAAACTGTTCTGATAGTGTCCATGCATGCTACAGGTGCAAAAGTTTCATTGAAGTCTATGCCAGGTTGCTGAGTGAACCCTCTTGCTACCAATCTCGCCTTGTGCTTCTGCGCATTTCCTTCAACATCTTGCTTGGTCTTATAAATCCATTTCACGCTTATCACATCCTTGTCTTCAGGAACATCAACTAGTTGCCATGTATGATTCTTCTCTATGCATTCTATTTCTTCATTCATGGCTTGTGCCTAGACTTCATCTTCAACTGCTTCTTCATATGTTAAGAGGATCATTAATTTGTGAAAATAATGGAAAACAAGAGAATGAATTAGGTGTACCAGCCTCATATATCTCATGCATACTTCTTGTCCTTGGCGGAGTTGCTGGTGTCGAACTGCGCGAACTCCTTGATGGAGTTTGCTGCGCACTTGGAGTGCTTGTCGGAGTTGCTTGTGTTGAACCATGTTGCGCAGTCATTGGAGTAGGCGGTGCTGCGAAGTTATGATTCTCATGCGGAGTCTCAACCACGTCTTCTGCGATGTCATCATGTTCAACATGTGACACGATTTTCACATTCTTCTCAACAGTTCCATCCCATGCTTCATTTTCCACAAACTGAACATCGCGGCTGATAATAACTTTTCTTGTGACAAGATCATACAACTTGTATGCTTTTGTGTCTTCAGAATATCCAATAAAGATGCATTTCTGTCCTTTATTGTCCAATTTTCTTCTCAGCTCATCTAGAACATGCGCATATGCTACACAACCAAAAACTTTTAAATGTGAAACACTATGTTTCATACCTGTCCATGCTTCCTGCAGAACCTTGTTCTTCACACTCTTCGTCGGACATCGATTCATGATGTATACCGTAGTTGTGACTACCTCAACCCAGTATTCATTTGACAGATGTGCGGCTGCCAACATACTGCGCGCCATCTCCATGATGGTTCTATTTTTCCTCTCTGCGATACCATTCTGCTGTGGTGTATACTGCGCAGTGAATTGCTTTTGTATGCCATGATTCTTGCAAAATTTTAAGAAATCATTTGAGACATACTCACCACCTCTGTTTGTTCTTAATATCTTGATGCTGTAACCACTCTGCTTCTCCACAAGTGCCTTGAATTGCTGAAAACAATCAAATGCATCAGATTTATGCTTTAGAAAATAAAACCATGTTTTTCTTGTGAAATCATCAATGAATGTGAGAAGATATGTGCATCCTCCCATGGATGGTGTTTGCATCGGTCCACAGATATCGGAGTGCACAATTTCAAGTGGTGCGTGAGCTCTATATGACTTTCCGACTGGAAAAGTCTCTCTATGCTGCTTTCCAAAGATACAACCTTCAAAAATTCTCTCTGGCTTTTCAATTAGTGGCAATCCTTTCACCATATCCTTCATGTGCAGTAGCTTCAGCCCACCAAAGTTCAGATGTCCAAATTTGAAATGCCATAACCAAGATTCATCCTTTATTTCTGTTTGAAATGCAACTTACATTGCGCTGCCTTTATCTTCCTCGTTGCTGCGAACCTCTACTCCTTTACTTTCTATCTTGAACGCAGCTTCAGAATTTTCTTTCCGACTTTCATGAACATCATGAGTATTTTTACCTTTGATTATTGGTGTTATCCTCAAAGGAAACAAGCGATTGCTTGTCATCTGCACTTTGGCTATTAACTGATTGCTTGGGTATACATCTTTGATCACACAACGCTTCCCTATCATATGAACTCTGTAACCTTTTTCCATCATTTGACCAATGCTCATCAGGTTGTGCTTCAAACCTTGAACATAATGTACATCAGGCATACATTTATGCTACCCTTGTTTTGTTAGAATATCAATAGTACCCTTACCCAAAACAGTGACTTGGATATTGTTTCCAAGTGTGACATCAGTTTGAACTGATTTATCTAGGCTAGAAAATAAACTTAAATTACTAGTCATATGATTGCTACAGCCTGAGTCTAAATACCATGTCAATTGGACTTTCTTGGACGGCATTGCATTCCAGTGATGATGCGCATGCCAAGAAGAGTGAACTGTTCGCAGTGCTATTGCTGCTTGACTGAGTTTCACCTTGCTTTCCTTGGTCATACTGCTTCTTCCTGCATTCATATGCGAAGTGTCCATACTTCTTACAGTAATGACATTGAATCTTTGATTTATCATACCTTTGTCCACTTGGCTGATTGGGGGTATGATTCTGGTCTCTTCCTACGACATGTGCAGGACTGCTACTGTGACCTCCTTTGAACGAACTTCATCCTCTGCCTCTAGAGTTTGATCTTCCTCTGCCTCTACTGCGACTTATTGATGACTGTGCTGCGAACGCACCTTCCAGCGATGTTTCTGAACTACTGATTCTATGTTCATGATTGAGTAATGAGGCTTGCAACTCATCAATAGTAAATATTGACAGATCTTTGTTTTCCTCTAGGGTTACAACCAAAGATTCAAATTTCTTTGGCAGAACTCTAAGAACCTTTTCAACAACTCTTTGGTCAGTTAGATTTTCTCCGTGATACTTTATTTGATTAACTAGACCAATTACATGAGTATAGAATGAGTCTACTGACTCTGTATTTTTCATTGACAGAGATTCAAACTCTCTTCTAAGAATTTGAATTTTGGCAGTCTTTACCTTGTTAAAACCTTGATATGTTGTTTCCAGCGTGTCCCACGCTTCCTTTGTTGATTGCGTTGCTGCTACTCTTGGGAGTATGGATTCATGTGTTGCTTGATGTATGTGGAATAACGCCTTTCCATCTTTCTTCCTTTGTTCCCTAAGAACATCCTTCTCAGCTTGTGTGAGATTGTTGTATGCTGATGCATCTGCTGGTTCTGCATAACCAGTCTGGACTATGTCCCATACATCTTGACCTCTAAACAAATCCTTCATAGTTAGAGACCAATATTCATAATTTTTACCAGTAAATATTGGGGTTTGCAAATTACCCAAAGTGGAAGCCATCCTTAACCGCTTTTCCCTTATGAATTGAATTCCTTCTTTTCGTACACCTCGCTCTGATACCAGATGAAGGGAAATGGAGAGCACCACGCAGTAAAGAAGATTTAACTGCACAGTAGATGGATACCTTCTTTTCTTTTCTTCGGACTTTGCGGACCATACAACAGAGAAATTCAATTTTATCTTCGTGGAACACTTTCCTCACTAAGAATTATCTTCCCAGTTGTAACTGCGCGGCAATTAACTTTTACTTCGCAGCATTCACCTCGCGGAAAGTGACTGCGCGCCATTCACTTCGCAGCAAGTAACTACGCAATTTCGACTTTTCACTGCGCGGTGAACTTTAGAGTGATGGGAAGCTAACTTCTCTGCAATACTTCACTTCGCGGACTTCACAAACACTTCTCGGAATACTTAACCAATATTCCAAACTCAACTTAAAACATCTAACGCGAAGTTACTCTTAGTAAATATGAAACTTTCACTGCGGTGAACTATTTGGAGATCTTGATTTCTTTTACTGCGCGTAAATGTAAACACTATTCACACGAGTAAATCTGGAGATGATGTGCGACTTGCAATAAACAACATTCTTAAGAATGAAACATAAAACTATAGACTTGTATATTTACCACAATAAACTGTGCAGCTCCTCAATTCATGGAAGTGAGTTTCACTGCGGACTTTTACATTCACAGAGCTTGGGCTCTTGATACAATTTACGGGAGCTTCTTCTCCTTTCACTCTTCTTATACATCTCTCTGAGAGTTTTAACTAAGAGCTTCTATTTATACAATTTCAACCAACCGACTTAGGAACGCTTCCTATGGAAGCTACAGGATTGCATTAAAGACTGAAATAAATTCTAACCTAAGGTTTCTTGACTTGTGAATTATTAACGCGGTTTCATTAATGAAAACATAACGTGCACCGGATTGGCTGCGAACCAACTGACATACTAACACTGCGCGCTGACACAATCTTTACTGACAAGGTGACAGATAGAGCCAGCGCAGTAACTACGCGATCAACTCATTTAATTAGATATTTCCAACACTCCAGGGGATTCCGAAAGACTGCCTTGCGCCTCTACATCATGCGGTTGGTGGAGCTGTCAGAGAGATCTTCTGCGATCATGATGGTTCACAAGGCCAGGAAAAATGGGCTCCCCTTCTAGAACTGAAACCGATCGCAACAATACCAGACAGTGGCTGTTTTCGAGGCATATGGGCAGCTGAGCAAAGTAACAGTGAAGCCCATGACCGCCATATCTTCGATCCAGGACATGCACGAAGATATTTGCAACATTGCTGACCAAAAACGGATCGCCATGATCATACTCCCTTTCCACAAATATCAGCGCCTCGATGACGTGGTGGAGTCTGTGAACCTGGGATTTAGGACTGTGAACCAGAGAGTGTTGAAGCACGCGCCCTGCTCGGTGGGCATCCTGGTGGATAGGTACCAACTGGGAGGTCAGTCTCAGCTGGCGCCTTCCAACATAGACCACCACATTGTGGTGCTCTTCTTCGGAGGACCATACGACCGAGAGGCTCTGGTGTTGGGAAGAAGAATGGCGGAGCATCTTGGAATTAAGCTGACGGTGATAAGGTTCCTGCTTGGCACCGATTTGGAGCACACAGCCATCAATCTCACTACGCTGGCTACCCAGGAGAACGTCGAGAGTTAGCTGCAAGATATGAAGAGAGAGCAGGAGAAGAAGCTGGATGAAGAGGCCTTGCAAGTCATAAATAACAGCTTGTCGAATCCCAGACAATTGTCCCCTGGGCGGAGCGGTGGTGAGGATAATATGGAGGAGTCGATTATTTATGAAGAACAGGAGATCAATAGGAAAATGGTGGAGTTGGTACTGGCAATTGGGATGAACAACAAATACCACATGCTTTTGGTGGGGAGGGGTCGTTTCCTGTCACCCCTGGTCGTAGATCTGGTGGAGAGGACCACAGAATTTTTGGAATTGGGTCCAATTGGGGATTTGGTCATCTCCTCCAGTATGCCAATAAGTGCATCCGTATTGGTGATTCAGCAACACGACGGAATTCATACCGATGAGGTGCCCTTCTCCAAAAATGTGGAGACGAGATGATCTGCATGTTTAAGTGATGTGAAAAGGACGTTAGACATTGTGGACCATTGTTTTTGCCATTTTTGGGTGGAAATTCGGCTGGAGTCACAAGATTCTGGCAAAAAATGGTTTGGAAAGTGTAAAATGTCTCATGATTAGCTTACCGCTGGTAATAAATAAGGCGGTAGATCCCAGAAAAAGTTCTCTTTAAATTCTGCTCAGTACAACCTCTATCTATATGTATGCTCTTTATTTTTATGTATTTTGTAAATAAAGAAATTTTTAATAATATAGATGGAAAAATTGAAAAGGATGGCCCACATTTTATAAATCCTCTTGTGAATGAAAGTAAAATGTTCTCCTTCCATGTTTAGAGATTATCTATTTATAAGTATTCTTGTGAATCAAAGTAAAATGTTATTTTTCCATGTTTGGAGAATTCATGTTTATCTATTTATAAGTACTTTCGGATCTGTGTGTATCCACTCCTTAGGTTTATTTTGATTCTATCATTTTGTAATTTGTTGGTTAGTGATTTTTTTAGGGGATTGGTATATCTCGTTTATCTGTTTCTGTCTTGGTTTAGGTTGTATATTTGCGAGACCTGATGTGGTCTCAGTTCTATTTGCTGCACTGTTTTGGGTGTTGTTCTGAATATCCTTTCAGGTTCCTTGTACCTTTATATTTCTTTTATAAAATGTAGTT
Source organism: Larix kaempferi (assembly GCA_027924585.1). Lineage (NCBI taxonomy): Eukaryota > Viridiplantae > Streptophyta > Pinopsida > Pinales > Pinaceae > Larix > Larix kaempferi. The sequence goes on along the minus strand of BSBM01000293.1, from coordinate 23,761,578 downwards.
TTTTCTTGTGAAAAAAGTACTTTTGTGAATTAAAATAAAATGTTTTCTTTCCTTGTTTGGAGAGTTCATGTTTATCCTTATAAGGTGATATTTGATATTATTATTTTATTAATTACTTAATTATGATTTTGATTTTGATAGACAACAGTTATTCATTATTTATATTTGTTTAAAATTTTAAAGTGACGAATAAAAGAACCAAAAACAAGAAAGTTCCATAAAAATAAAATCCGTTTTTTTTAATTAAAAACTTGCATTGTCGTTTTTAAACATATACTTTTTTTTTTCTTGCACTTCAATTATCCATTCATCTAGTTAAGCATGATTATATGACTCTCTAGTATGGGAGATGACTATCTAGTATCAAAATGTTATAACATGTTTTCACTCTTTATGGAATACATATTAACAATTTGGTCCTTTCTCTCTCTTGTTGATTATAAAGTATCTATGTAGAGGTGGAATATATATTAACAAGTTGGTTCACTCTTTCTTTTCTTGTTTATAAACTATTTAAAAGAAAGATTCATAATTGTTTTATGGAGGAGGTTTATATAGCATATATAAACTATACTTGGTTTTCATAAAGAAACCAATTTCTCCCGAAGTTCATAGTTGTTACTTATCTTTTCTCTATATTTGGAATGATGCTATTATTACTTACAGTTATTTTAGAGGCCAACTTTGTTATAACCTTTGCTTTCATATTGGGTAGTTAAGATTAGTTTTTCCTACTTGTTGAGGATGGAGACTAATCTTTACATACTTCATGATCAATATATGTCAATGATGTAATAAGAAGTCTGAATACAAAGAACAATTTATTTTTTCTTATTTCACCTATTAACTTTTACAGTAGATATTATTCTCAATTTAGAGATTCCACTCTTTGAAATATTATAGTCATAAAGAAAAAAAGTGGTGTACATGTATTACCCTTTTCATAGGTAAAGCACACTCAATTTGAAATAAATTCTGACTATAGCATGATGGTTAGATTGAGGCACCACATTGTCATGAAGGGAAGTGGAATCACAACTTGGTTTTTGGGTCAAACTAGCAAAACTAAGGTCAATACATAAGGTGAAAGGAAGAGGAAAGTGGGCTGCTAGGATGATTCTAGATTAAGAGAGTTGATTATTTTGAGGCTTAGGGTTGCAAGTTACTTTATTAGCGGTGAGTTATCTTAGGTATTTGCAATAGTAAGTAAATGAATTACATTGAAATTAATACAGGAAAGAGCAGGTAACTAGGGTTAATTAACCTCCTTCACTTTGATGAGCTAAGTATAACTCGAAAGAAAGGAAAGATAACTAAAATGAAAGAGGGGGGAGAGAGAGATGCAATATAGCTATCCTCAATTATTTGCAGGCAATGTAAAACCAACATTAAGCCTATTAATGCCTTTTTATTTATGATGATCAAGCAAACACAAAAGGCCCTAAAATTGATTAACCTCACCAAGTGAACCGCAATTCTTAATGAAGTTTTGTAACAAGAGAGAAAGAAAATGGAAATTTAGTTGGACTACGGAAATGGACAAACAATAGGAAGCCAAGAAAGGGAGAAGAACCTACTATACATATTTGAAGATGCCATAAGACCCCTTGAAAATCAGATTTCATGATATTATTTCCAAATACAACTTGATGAAATAAATATAGAAGTGATCATCCATATATGAAATATGCAACCATCAATGTAGATATGATAACCCATGTTCTCTGAGTTAGAAGGTTTATTCCTCTCTCATTAGTTATGCAAGAACTTTCCTTGAGGTAGTGATGTTGGAAGTCTGAGATGAGGGGATAGGATGAAGCCAAATACACCTTACAACAAGCAATCACCATCAAGATAAGGCCAAGAATAAAGAGGAAAGACTTATTGAGGAAACTTCTAGGTGGTTGGAAGGTTGAGGAGACAATAGATCCAATGATTCCAAGTGCATGATAAATGTAATCAAAAGATATAGATCACAATCAAATGCTGATACGATAGAGTAATAACATGTAAGAGAGAAGCATTTGGAACCATCAATAAAGAACCAAAAGGTCACTTAAATGACTTGGGAATGACTTAAAGGTGTAGGAGAAAATTAAGCTAGAATTTGAACAAGGTGGTTTTTTCATACAAATGAATCTATGCATTTTGACCAAGGAACCATGTGTTTATGAAGTGTATTGTAGATAATTCTAAGAAAAAATCCCCTCATCTATAGGACATAGGAGAAAGACATGTAAATGCACAAAAAATCCACAGTAAACTACACACTAATAACGATGAATGATAGAAGACACTTTGACTAGGAAGACCCCCTGAAAAGTGTGCCAAAATGGATTTGGGCCCATTGGATACCCAAAACAAGGCATTTCTAACCAATTAGAGACCAAATCAATGTCATGTATTATGAAGCTTCATCAAGTTACTTGGAAGGTGTCCCAAATTGAGACCCTAGAGGGCCCATTGAGGCCAAACATGTGAACATAAATTAATATGAAAGGAGGAAAAGAAAAACCATATCACTACACATCATGTGGACATAACATAATCACATTCCTAGGCTATGAAAGGGAGACTCAAAGGAAAGTCATCCAACACAAGTGAGTTTTCACAAGAACAAGTGCAATGCCGATGTTGTCATCCATAGCAGGGTCATGTATGGTAACCACAAGATAGATAATCTTCACACTTGAATTTGGAGGGTTATGAGTATGAAGAGTATGAAGTGTGAAATCCATACACTACATATTTCCCACATAGAAAGATATTATATCCATAAAGAGGAATAAGAACAACTTGCAATTAAGGTGAATCAAATGGAAGGAATCAAAACAAGGAAAAGAGAAAATAAAGGAGAAAACAAAAGGTAAAAGAAATGATGCATAAAGAGGGGAGTGACCATTGGAAAGCATATAATGAACTCATGCATTGACACAAGGAGAAAATGTTCTCATGTGGTAAGGCTTGGAATAACAACTATCATGGAGGTCCTCATCCTCAAATGTTGATGCAAAATTGGAGCTAAAAGTATAACACATTGATGGCATGAAGGAGAAAAATGATAAAGAAAATGCAATAAGTAATAAATAAATGATGAGCAAGAGATGATGGAAAAGAGAAGAGAGACAAGTAAGGTTATCTATCCCAGAAGCAAGCAATAACTAGACTATGAAAGGAAAGTGTATAAATGAGAAGATAAAATTATACGTACACTTATATAAGTGCATATAATTTCAATGTGATAGCTCATTGGGGCATACTAAGGGAGAGATTGTTACCACCCAGTTAGCACAGGATGATTAGCAGACAGAAGATAACAAAGACCTAGGGAACCTCCAATATGTTCCATGATCCAGATCAAGCATTCTTTTTATCTTTTTATTTCATCTTGTACATCTCTTTTTCCCATGGTCAAAAGAAGATGATTGTAAAAAATGCATGACATCTTATTATACGTGTAAAAGGGCTAGCTCGAATGAGTCACTTGTATTATTATTGCTCTAGAGTGTTTTTTCACTTAGATGAACTTGGTAGTCTAATTTTTTCTAGGTTTTTCACTCACTCCTCCTAACCTAGAGTATGTAATAATGCATCTTCCCCAATCCGGTGTCTGATTCCTTAGGTATGAAGTCATGTATTAAGTGTGTCACCATGTATTTATTGTAAAATATGACCTTTTTGGTCCCTTGGGGGGTTAAATGTGTCATATTGTTGTAATATGTGGTAAATGGAGTATCAAATGTATTAATAAACCATATTAACCACTTTAGAACCCCTCATTTATCTTAGCGCACCCCTTGGAGACAAATACTATTGTTTTTTGCATGTTGGAGAGAAATTTGAGTGATTTTAGGAGGCTGGTAAAAGGAAATATTCCCTAATTCCCCAACCTTGATTGAGGTGTCATTTTTTATTGGATTTGATCTAAATCAATCCCTATTTGTTCCCTCCTTGTCTCCTAGGTGGCTCATGAGGAACCCTTAAGCTCTAGTTAATTTTATGATGTGTCAATTTACACTCTAGTTAAATCGATGAGGTGTCATATGACACTCTAGTTCACTCCAATTCATTAAATTCACCCCCCTCTTCCTGTTTTGTTATTTAAGCAAGGTCTCCCCTCTCTTTTATAGGTTGGTTGTTGCTTGATAGAGCTTTGTATTGTTTCTCTCTCGAAGAGCATTGGAACAAAGGAAAGAATTTAGAGGTCACATTAGTCTCACCTTGCAATTATGTGGTATACATTTATTGCTTGTGTTATTGTTATGCAAAAAATTCCCCAAAAGAGCATAAATAGACAAGAAAGAGTAATCCACACCTTAATAATTGTGAGGACCTTGCAACAATTAATTGATAAAATGCACGATATATTAGATCACAAAATATTTTTATTGATCGTGGGCCACTTCGAGGGGGAAACCTCCTTTGAGCAATCTCAATACAAATAACTTCACGGTCCCTTCATTGGCCTCAACACAAACTTATATACTAATTCTAGGCGCCAATACTATGGATCAATACAATGGAACATATAATACTACGGGACGACTTACAAAGCATATGCGTCCAATACTATGGATCAATACTATTAGCTAATACAAACTATGGATCAACATATAATACTACGGGACGACTTACAAGGCATATGTGTCCAACAAAAATATACTAACAAAGTACAGAGAAGGGTTGACATGAGTTCCTAACATCCCCTCTCCCTTAGAAAAATATTTGTCCTCAAAGCTTTAGATGTGGAAATTGATGTTGAATATGAAGGAGTGGTTCCCATGTAGAATCCTCTGGTTGCATTCCGTGCCACTGAATTAATACCTCTGTGATAGATCGAGAGAGAAGCTGACACCCTTTGAGTTTCATGGAGGATTTCTTGGAAGGTTGTAGATGAAGAAAAACCATATCACCCGCTTGAAAAGTGCGCTCAGAACGGTGTTGATCGGCTTGTTGTTTCAGTCGAATTCTGGCCATGTGAAGATTGTCCTGCAAAATGCGAAGAATCTTATCGCGGTTTCAAAGAACCGTGTCAATTTCCTACACTGGTGAACTGCTGAGGGTGTATGGAAGAATAAATGGTGGTGCCTGACCATAGATTGCTGCATATGGAGTCATTTTGGATGCATTATTGTACCACCATTCAGCGAGAGGGAGCCACTTCGCCGACTGAGGTTGTTGTTCGGAGGTGAAGCAATGAAGATAAGTTTCCAAAAATTTATTGGTAATTTCAGTCGAACCATCTGTGTGTGGGTGAGATCCTGAACTCATCTTCACTTTGGTGCCATTGTGGCGAAATAGTTCTGTCCAAAAATGACTGGTGAAAGTTGCATCGCGAGCTGAGACAATGAAAGAAGGTATTTCATGAGGATGGAAGGGCTGGTCCAGGGCACAAAATTGACTATATTTGTAGAGGCGAGCAACCACAACCAAAATCACTGTCTTTCCCACAGATGTAGGGAGCCCTTCAATGAATTCCATAAAAATATCTGTCCAAATCCATGTAGGGATGGGCAAGGGTTCGAGCAATCCCGGAAGGAGATGGAAAGTATCACATTCAACCACCATTTGTTGAATCACTACTACATATGGGCGTATTTTTCCACGAAATATTTCCATGTTTCGAGCATTCGTGGAAAAATACAATGGAATTTAAGATGTCTTTTCATTTTTTTTATCATGGTGGAATTTTCGTCTCTATATCGATGTTTTTTAGCTTTCGATGAACTTTCGTCGATATATCGACGGAATATGGGCATATTTGCACATGCTCCAGCTTCCAATGGCTCTTTATTTTTTACAGGTCAACTCATGCATTTGCGATGCTATATCGGCAATCAACGATCTATAAATACATACTTTAAGACAATTTTCGACACATTTGCTATAGTTGCGAGAAAGTCCCTGGTGATTGATTAAGCTCGGGTTTTGAACTTGCAACAAATTTCGTGGTGATTGTTTGAGCTCAAATATTCTACATAGCTCGGATTTTGAACTTGCAAGGTTAGTATTTTTATATTTTTTTGTCTATTTTAATAAAAAGATATGTTAAGAAAAAAAATTCAGGATTTTTTTTTAACATGCATGTTTGAACGAAATTTATTTTTGTGATTTTTTTTTTTAAATTTAGCATTTCTACATATATTTTGTGTGATTAATAGTTATACTTGCATGTTTTTATAGGATTTGCATATGTGATTATATATTAATTACTAATTAAACCTCTTCTTTTTTCTATAGTTCTATTAGAATATAATTATAACATGAAGGTATTGTTAGACACAATGGCACACTGAGAGAGGGGGTGAATCACTGGGCCAACACTAAATACCAATTTCAACTTATTTAAAACTTAATCAAAGATCATTAAGTATTTTCACTTCAACACTTAGGCAGAGTTCATCATTTGGTACACTAGGCTATACATCATTCTTATGCGCTTCTTCTCATGTTACAAGTACATTAGGCAGAGTTCATCATTCAGTACACTACGCTACACATCATTCATAGTATATTAGGCTATACTAATTCAATTTGACATGCCCACAATCATTTAGAACAACACTTCGTTGCTAGGTTTCACTTTCCTTCATGCCTTTTGAATGTTTTCAAGTGCCTTTGTTTGCTTCAGTCATTTGAACAAGGAGCTAGCATATCTCAAGGCAGGACTTGAGTGCTTTTGCAAAAACAACCCGAATATATAAGAATGGCTAAATCATTTAGGAAGACTTAGAGTTGTAGATGTCTTGTATACCTAGAATTGTCTTCTTCAGGATCTGCGCATTCTTCAAGAGATCAAATATATTGACAATGAATGTCTTCCTTAGATTGTACTCTTTGTCTTGTGAAATGTACATGGATAATATTTTGTTGATGCAAGAACCTACACTTCTAGCAACCCGAAATCAGAATTGAAAACCACCTCAATAGTATCCAAGAACTTCGAGTGATGCTTGTGAATACCTTGGATTCTTCAACACTTGAATTGTGACCTTCAACTGTGTCACATGGTTCTGCCGCCCTTGTTCTTTGTTTTCTCTTGTATGTTTGTCCAATATAAGCCATACAATCATATACCAACAACAAGTGTTTCCTAAATACATTCTTTATCAATCGTATCAAAAACTAGAGAGAGTCATACTAAACAATCATCTGGTAAATTCATAAAAGGTAAGTATGCATCAAGGACAACTTTCATTTGGACCATTTGGTCCACCTAGTGTTCCAATGCCCAAACTATCAGGGTCTCCTTGTGAGTAAATCAAAGGCCATTGCACAACACTTGTTGGCATCAATGAAAACTTTAGTCTTCAGGTTTTTCTTTATAGAAATTGGTATATAATATACTGTATTTAGAAATATACTTATATCTAATTTATTTGACAAGTTATTATTTGGTATGGTGTAGGTAAGACAATTACTTGTTACTACAAGGATTTGTCACTATGAATGAAAATGCAAGGAAGCTTGCTCAGTTTAGAGAGGCATTAGAGGCGAGGGGAGATGGAAAATGTTATTTCCCTTGCTCTGATTGCAGGGGCTGCAAAGAAGAATAATTTTAATAACAACAACTGGAATACATTGTAGGGAGAATGGGCACACTGAAGGGGGTTATGAATATCCTCCCTTGGTAAGAGGTTATTCAATACTTAATGTATTCTCTGTAATAGTCATCATGTCATGAATTTCAGTAAAATGTAAATATGTTTTATTATATGTTCTATACATACTAATTTTACTACGTTGTTTGTAAATATATAGACAATGCCCCCAAAATGTTTCCCTCCAGAGAGTTATTTTCCAAGTACTAGCAGAAATAGTCCTTTACAGGGTGGCGAACTTCAAGATCAGAATATTGAAGCCGATCAAGTTCTTAATGATGATATGGATGGAGATAATGTTAGTGATACAAATTAGGAAGATGAGATACATAGATTTTTCCAAGGCACATTTGCTCCAATGGATGAGGACAACCACGATGATAGTCATGATGTTGATCCTCTACTTGAGAAGTCACATCAACCTATTTATGAAGGCTAAAAAAAAATCTTCTATCTGCTATATTGTTGTTAGTGAACTTGAAAGTTTTGAATGGTTTATCAAACACTTGTCTCACACAAATACTAAGGTATGTAATTTGTTAATTATTGATGTCTGCATGTTCACATGTACATAAAGGGTTGACTTTTTTCCTATATTGCTATTGTTATCTAATTTGTAAAGTATAGATGCGATATTGATGATTAATATTGTTTACATTGACTTATTCTTTTGAATTTTGTAGATTGTTAGGTGAATTTCTATTACCAACATCAAATATTTTACCACACATATTGAGAGATATATGTGATTATGAAAGAATTTGGAACGGAGTATCAAGCTATTGATGCATGTCCTAATGATCATATCATATACTATGGACAATATGCATTAGAAAATGAATGCCCACAATGTCAAACAAGTAGGTATTGAACCAATAAAGTGTCAAAAAAGGTGCCTCACAAAGTTCTTCATTATATTCTGATAATTAAACGTTCCAGCGGTTGTTCAGGTGTCAAAGTAAAGCACAGTTTATGGATTTCCATGCAAAGAACAGAAGTCGAGACGATGTTCTTCGAATGCCTGCAGATGGTTCTGCATTGAAGTACATCGAAGAAAAGTGGCCAATTTTTAAATAAGAACCTCGTAACATTAAACTTTCATTGGCAGTTGATGGTGTCAATCCATTTGGAGAGCTTCGTTCTACCTACTCAGTGTGGCCTATTTTTGTTATAAATAATAAACTTCCTCCTTGGATGTCGATCAAGAGAGAGCACACAATGTTGGCAATGATTGTTCTAGATATTTAATTAATTTGTATTTTTTTACTTGAAAGTATGATCACTAAATATTTCATTTCTTTGTTTCGTGCATGATAATTATGTCTTATATATATAACGACATATAGCTAAATATAATATCTGGGGTATAATTCTTGGCTCTCGTTTGCAATAAAGCATGTGAGTTAACCATATTGATGTCGGATTGATCAACCTGTGTGACACGATGAGTGCCCATAGTATTAGAGCTGCCAGAAGCTGGGTTTTGTCTTTTGGGAAAATGATCCTTCAAGATAGATTGTTTCTTTTGACTTAACAGCTTCTGGGCTTCATCCATTAGAGGACATTAATGAGTGAGGTGATTTTATTTGCAAACTTTGCAAGAAAACTTCACCTTCTTCTTTTCTCTTTTTCCCTCCTCGGCATTTTCAGTGGCTTTGGGATTTTATTGGTTTCCTTCCCCTTTCTTTCCCTTTTTCTTATTGTTGGGTTTCCAAGGACCCTTTTAATTTGACTACACATTTTGTATAGTTTCCATTTGTGAAGGGGAGGATGCAACCATAGTTGCTTCTGCAACATAATTCTTCATCAAAAGTGCATGGAATTGATTAATCAATGATTCTAAAGTGGATGAGTCGGCTGAACCTACAATTCCATCGACATGTGGTCTGGGTTTAGGTTTACCAAGATTGATGTTTGACCTAGGTGCATCTAGAATAATTTCGTAAAAGATCTTGGACTAAGCATAATTCAAGTCAAGTTGTTGGGTCCTTAGAATGGCTTCTTACTTAGAATTAACCCTAGAAGTTGACACATATTTGGAGATGTATGGTAATAGTGATTTCAAGAACCACTCCAATAGAAGTTTTGGGGGAATATCAGCTTTAATGAATTGTTTCCTTCTTCTCCACTCCTGAATATGATTAGATATATGAGTGGCTTTGTTCTATCTAAAAGTAGACAGAAGGTCTGTGCCAAAATCATACCGGACGGGAAGCTGGAAATGGTTTAGGAAAATCGTCGCTAAATCACAAAAGTTGTTATGGGTTGCGGCCGGTAACTCGATATACCATTTGGATGCAACACTAGTCAAGGTTCTTTGAAAGAGCTTCAATCGAATCGAGTCATCATTCAGTGAGTTCGAGGAGCACCATAGATGAAATGTCGTGACATAGTCCCCTGGGTCTTTATCATTTTTTCCTTCAAACTTAGGAATGTCTAAAGGGAGTTTGGTTGGGACCGGAGGCCAACCAGAATTATCTTGCATTGGGTCATTCATTAAATTTGAAAGATATGGCAGATTCAAAGTTTCCAGAAAAGGTAAGCGAGGCCTTGCCGATGGCATATGATTTTGAGGAATCTGGTAAGGAGAACCACCCAAACCATGACTCCCATAAGGTTGCTTGGGGTTCCCCCCAGCCATCGGTTGCGATGAAAATGTATTTTGGAAATTTCTCCATCCATAAGCCAGTGGATTGCTTCCTTGTGTCCCATTCCATTGCGGATGAGTGTAGGTACCTCTGAACAGAGTATGAGTATAAGTATTACTGCCTCCTCCACCAAAGAGTGAAAAAGGAGTACTTCCTACAGGCACATTGGAAGTCTGAACATTTAAATAATGTACATTAAATCCTATAAAGGGATTGAAACTCGGCATTGGTGCAATAAAAGGGGTAGGCGTCGAGCCTACAAATGGTGCAGAAGGAGCAATATGACCTCCATGCCAAGGGAATCCTTGATTGAAAGAAGCTGAGTTGGGGTTAACCCGAAACTGTTGGATGAAAGGGAAATATGTGAAAGATACCATAGGTATCCCTGAAAAAAAGGATATTCGATGAACCAATAGTGGATCCAAAAGGATCAGATGTCCACGCAACCTGAGTGCTAGACGATCCTGAGTATCCATTATTGAAACTAAAAGAAGTGCTCAGAGTAGAATACATCTGCAATGAACTCGGTATTGGGGTATTTATGTGTGGGGGAGACAAACCTATCAACCTGATAACCGATGTGGGAGTGTGTGGAACTCCCAATACATACCCTATATTTTCCATATTAAGTCAAGATGTAAACCTATATACACTTAACTCAGGTGATCCTAAAGAAACAACTCTTTCTAACAATGGGTCGTCTGGTCTAGTTAAGGGAGGGTTGAAGTGTCTTGCAAAGTCTTTCGTTGGAAAATATTCAACCTCGATGGTATGTGGAACAAATGAAACTTGAAAGATGATATGAGGTTCTCTAGGGTGTTTAGTTGTGTCAGTTAGTTCAAAAGAACCACTTAAATTTGTTCTGCATTGCTGAGGTGGCGGTGGAGGCTCCACAGTGAGTGGATGAATGTTTCTCAACCTTCTTGACCTACGAGGAGGTTGGTCTTCCACAATTACAACAAAAATATTCTATGTGATCAACCCAGGGGCCACTAGAACAACAGTAAACACACAACACACTGCTACAAAATTTCCTATAGTAATCCAGACCATGCAAACAAATAGTCTCCCAAAGGAAAGTCTAGGATGATTAGGGCCCCAAACAAACCAGTGGAATAATGAAGAATAGTTATCTGGGGTCCACGGTACAGTCACAATGGGGCCAAGTGTTGGAATCACCCAACCACCACTAGTACAAAATGAGAGATAAGTGACCAGGCGACAAAAAAATTTGGTCACCACAGCTTTTTCAAGGGATAAATGACCAAAATTGAGAAATTTTAAGTGAATTGACTAAAAATGACCAAGATAAATGACCAATTTGGCCACGGGATTAGAAGTAAACTAAAAATGACCAATTTGGTAACGAGATAAGAACTAAACTAAAAATGACCACATAACAATTAGTCATTTATGTGGTCATTTTTAGTTGTGTCATTCCAGCAGTGGGAAATTATAATTTTGATAATTAATTTCTTGCATGTCATTCTGTATGCCCATAATACTGATGGGATGCGCAGGTCCCATTCATCGCGGTTTACGTTGCATATCTTAGTTAGCGCATTCTCAAGTACTTTGTTGAATGCTTCAACAGTTCCATTTGCTTGTGGGTTATAAGGTGTACTACGCTAATGATGGATGTAGAATTCTTCAGTCAAGGCTTCAATAGTTTTGTTCAGAAAGTGAGTACCTTGAATTTTTACAATTTACTAAATTTTAACACTGCAGATGGATTCGGAGGGGGGTCTCCGAATCCATCTGCAATGTTAAAATTTAGAAGAGGGTCTCCAAATCCATCTACAGTGTTAAAATTTAGTAAATTGTAACATTAATAGTATACAACTTGGATTATTTTTCAATACATGTCTTCTAAGGAATCATTTCTTTGAGGTCATCCTGATACCTATTGTGTTAGATAGTCCATAGTTGTTTTGCACATCGACCACATAGTGGGGGGTGTGGTGAAGGGTCGGCCTTAGCAAGATGGATCACTCAAATTATAGAGAAGGCCTTTTACTTCACTCAATAGACATTCCCCCCTCCTCAGCGTTAGCATGTTTTTCTTTTGCTTTTGCACTCTTTCAAGAGTTGACGTGAATGTATAATCTGCCCTAGGGCCTAGTATATTAAAAGCTCATTATAAGGACTGTGGCGCTTTAGTGCCTGGTGGGTTCTTCTATGGACCTAGTGATTCTAGCGGATCTAGTGATTCACATAGATGAAAGAAAGCACTCAAATCTTCTGCCTTCCTTACAGGAGTTGCAAAATATCAGTGGAGCTAACAATGTATGAAGAAGTGTGATAAATGATGACAGATAGAGGGAAACGACGGCTCTAGTCTACTAGGAACAAGACCATTACTAGAACAAGCATGCTCTCTCTGATTTGGTGCTAGCAAATCACGAAGGCTTTAGCGGAAGTTTAATACTCCCGAGGAAGCACATAGCTTCCTTACCTTTATAGTTCATATTTTTTGCAAGATCAAAGACTTGAAATTTGTTACTACTTTGTCGACTATTGATCTTAGTGTTAGTGCGGATCTGCATTTTGTTTGCCTAACTTGTGTTGATGGTAAGCATGCATAGCAGTAATTTTTCAATAAAAACTACGAAATGTGATTGCTTTTCATATTTATACCTAGTATCTTTATAAACTTACCCATAAAAATACTTAAAATATATATATATAGTTTTTATATTACAATATAAAACTCAAAATACAATATATTACTACATACAATTCCTATATATTAAAACATAAAAACTATATTATTAAAACATTTAACATACAAAACATTCAAAATAAACAATATATTATAACAATATATAATATAATAATAAAACAATGTATAAATAATAATAACATATTATAACTAAATTAAACAATATGTAATATAATATAACAATATATCATATAATAATAAAACAATGTATAAATAATAATAACATATGATAACTAACATATTATAATATATGTAATATAATATAATATAACAATATATAATATAATAATAAAACAATGTACAAATAACATATTATAATTAAATATTATAATATATGTAATATTAACAAATAAAATAAAATAAAAACAAATAGTGAGGGATGAATAAAAAAATAAAAACCAAAACAAATATAATGAAACGAGAATGGATGTACATTAGGGTATATTATTGAAAAATTTGGTTGGGGTTCTCCTAAACTAGTTGAAGAGGTAGAGGTTGAAATTAATTAGAAGCTAAACATACTAGCTGTTATGAGAGAAGCTCAGAGAAGCGTTGGAGAATGGATCTTGATGTGCTTATCAAGGTTTTCAATCCTTAACCCAATTTCACCATTTTTTCTTTTAGCATTTGCAAAGTTTTTTTAGGGCTTCATTTTTTAGTTGAAGAGGGTTTTATATTTTACAGAGTTATGGAAAGATGGGTTTAATTTTTTTAATTATTAGATTATAGCACAGAAGAATTGTTCTTTCAGCATTTGCAGCGTTTTCTTAGGGTTTTCATTTTTTGGTTGAAAATGATTTTATATTGGATCTTGATCTTGCATTAGTTTAAACAATATGCTGCAATCCCCTATCTAGTGTGGAAACCTGTTCAAATGCCATTTTCTGATTGAAACCTTGAGCTACTAAGGAAGGATGCTTGAGCTTCTTCCTTACTAAGGAAGGATGCTGGCATAAAAAAGTAATTTAAGTGCCCTAATTAATAATCTGGACAAGCCATAGTTCTAGACTGGAAAGTATCTTTTTTTCTATTGATTAACGACCAACAGGAGGACAAGCCATAGTTCTGGACTGGAAAGTATCTTTTTTCCTATTGATTGATGGCCAACAGGGTTGGGAATTTGGAGAGTGTATGGGCCACGTTTATAACATGAAATTCTGTAGGATTTTCGTGCATTACTTCGGGTGGAGATGCCTCTGTCACCACCAACTTCTTCTGTATGGCTTCATTTGCTGCTTCAAGCCGCCGTGACGATGAGGAGATTTTTTTAAGATCTAATCTGAATGGGAATACAAGCATCCATTCAAACTCGCAACCCGTGGAGACGTCTTCAGGATTAATTAGGTTAGATCCATTCAAACTTGCAACCCATGGAGACATCTTTAGGATTAATTAGGTCAGAACAAAAACACCGTGGTCGTATTGAAAAAGATCCTAGAAAGAATTATAGAGGAGTTCGGAGGCGACTTTGGGGCAAATTTGCATCTGAAATAAGGGATTCAACCCAGCAAGGAGCTAGGTTATGGTTGGGGACTGTTAAAACAAAGATTAAGCAATTAGTGTTCATTAGGCTATGTGGGCAAAGAAAATTCTAGAATCGAGTGACTAAGGCCATTCTAGAAGATGTATTTAATATGGAGGTTGGAATAGTGATCTCAGGTCGGCTCGAAATATCTAGATGGAGAATTCTAAAGTCTCTCTCTTATGTAAATTTTTTATCTATAAATAGAACCCAATCTCAACCAATTGGGCATAGCTTCCTCTTATTTGTAAATCTGTCTCTTGATCTATTCTTTGCATAGTGTATTCATGGTATCAGAGCAAGCTAATACTGGGTGCTGGTATATCTAGCTGACGCTGTCTCCTTTATGCTAAGCGGACGAACTGCCGTGAACCGTTGTGAAGTGAAATTTTGAGCAGATCAGAATTACTTTGCAAATCACATAAGGAGTCCAACGCTGGGTGCTGGGTTGTTTCAACAGATTGATGTGAAGTTGCCAAAATCATTGGTTGCTGAAAGAGATGTGTGAATCGCTGTGGTGGCTGCCAGATGATGCTGCCGTTTAAGAGTAAGATTGCTCTGGCGTTTTTTTCATAAATTGGTTATTGTGGATTTATGTTAAGCAAAGAACATATTTTGGAGTTTGTGATCCAAGATTTTTTATTTGCCCTTGTGAATTCCACTACCGAACTAGTATTTGGATTGGCTGCATAATTTTTATTTACAATTTGCACTTGTTGATTGGTATATTGTTGGAGCTTCCCGTTAAAGATGTGTTGACTAAATCAATTTTTTGGTGCACTTATGTTTGAAAAGGGCATTATTTACTAAGTGAAATTACCATTTGGAGCCTATTTCAACTTATTTACTTGTGTGAAGAAGTAAATTTTTAATATGGCTATAAATATGGGAATAATTCCAGAAATTAAATTAAATGGAAAGAATTATAATGAATGGGTTCATAGAATAGAACCATTCTTAACAATGAGGAAGCAATATGATCTGGTTAGTGGAAAAGAAATGCCTCCTACTGAACAAAGGGCTCTTGAAAAACCTTCCAATCCTACTTGCGTACAAGCCAATTCTCTTTAACCTAATGAAATAT
This sequence comes from Larix kaempferi, assembly GCA_027924585.1. Lineage (NCBI taxonomy): Eukaryota > Viridiplantae > Streptophyta > Pinopsida > Pinales > Pinaceae > Larix > Larix kaempferi. The sequence goes on along the minus strand of BSBM01000293.1, from coordinate 23,746,001 downwards.
TCTCCACTAGACAATGCTTACTCCTTATTTCATGTAAGAGTGAGCATGGTAAGGACAGGCCAGTTCTCTTTAACCTAATGAAATATTCTCTACTAGAAAATGCTTGCTCCATATTTTCGGTTCTAGGATTCTCTCTTCCCACACTATTTAGACGAGATGAAAGAATAGAATCACATGATACACCATGATCAAACATGAATATAGTTGTTTAAGTTCAATCACAACCCCCACGGACCTTGCAAGATCTTGAGAGGAGTATACTGCAATCCCTCCTTGGATTCAAGAAAAAGAAATCTAAACAACAATAATTTTTCCTGTCTCAAGATCTCTCCCTCAGCGAGGGTGAACAATTTCAACCATTTATCGCTATATGCAGCAACCCTACATGAAACAAAATGTAGAACACGTATCTTACATCTGATTAGTTCTAAAGAACATTAGGTGCACTCAATTATTCGCTAAAACAAATTACAACAGTAGGTCTTCACCAAAGTACTAATTTTCCAGGAATAATGTTGAAGAAATAACACATTTAGTTATAATTATGAAACGAGATGATGGAAAGGCTAGAGTCTCATATCAGATTGCACTATTCTTCTTCATTATAAAGTACTTAGCAGACTTGATTACTTCAAACATGACAATAGAGTTCAAAAGTTAACATTTTCAACCACGACCAATATCAAGCCTTTGACATGACCAAGAGAATTATTTCTCCAATCTTGCCATCTCCTTACATAGGGCATGGCATGCATGGTATGTAGAAGTATAAAACAAGACAATTGGGTTCATAACACTAACTTTTCAAGCCACAAGCCAAAAATGCCTCCTACTGAACAAAGGGCTCTTGAAAAACCTTCCACTCCTGCTTTCGTTCTAGTATTTCTTTCCCTGAGAGTCCTGCTTCTTTCACCTTCCCTCTGACCTTCTCCCTGTCCAGACACTACTTTAGGGAAAGGCCTTATGATCGCTACAATGTTTACACCAGTCCTATCCAGGCAATTCTCTGCCCTGATGCCTACCAGAGTTCAACTTAGGTTGTTCCGTAAGAGATACTCCTTTCTCTAGTTCTATAAATAGCTTGATAGCAGATATTTGAGGGGTAGAAGAATGTTATATTTCTGTTGTCTTATTAGGGCATTCACTATGAAGCTGGTGATGTACTTGAGGTGATGCCATGTCAAAATGCAGTAGCAGTTGATGCTTTTATTAAACATTGTTCTTTGGATCCAGATGCCTACATTACGGTAGGTTGAGTACTGTATCTCTTTAGACTCTTCTAAGATTACATATTAATTCCATTCATATGCATATTTGGTACTTTATCGAATTAGATCTGGTGGTGTGAAGATTGGTATTGCACATAATTGTACTTGCACTTGTGCTAGTGATATCATTCGTTGTTTTGGGTGTGAATTTAGCCAAAATGCAATGCCAATTTTGTGACTATAAATACGAGGGATATTGTTAGTAGAGGAGTTATACAAATATTACAATACAAACAATGATCCAAATCACAGATGAAATAATCGTAATTGGCAATTAATGTGCAAGGGCCACGAAAAAGATTAAATTGCGGGATTGCTCAGAAATAATTGGGAAAAATCGACCAATCTTGGTCCCCTTGTAGTGTTGAACAAAATAATCTGGATTATTTTGAAATAAATGTTTTGTTGATTTCATCAGGATTAGTTTGATCAATTGGAGATTATTTCATCTATGACACAAATGAAAAGGATAGAATAAACTATTTACAAGCTATGTGTTGATGTGTTTCGTAGCTATATATTTTAATTTTTTTATTAAGGTGGATGGATGGCGACCATGTCGAATGAAACTGAGGCAATGCCTGGCTCTCAAGTCATTATACAACAGTGTTTTAACCAGGTCAAGTTTAACATTAGTGTTCCTATTCTTATGTTTTGTTGGCATGTCTTTTCTTTCCTGTTTGCATGGTTTTGTTTTCTAGTTACAGTGTTGTTTATTCACTCAGCAAAGTGCCAAAAATCATTGTTGTTTCAGTCATGGTTGATTCCCTCAGTTGATCATGGGAAAATAGACATCAGTTTCAGTTTCACAGGTGGTAAACAATAACTGATAGTCTATTGACTATAACAAGTTGTCTGAATCCTGATTTTACCAATCTAAGGATAGTGAATGACTTCAATTTTTTGGTCTTGTAGGCTATAGAGCTAGAAAAACAACTGCGTGCTTTGATTGAATCCAAAGGTCCCTTGGGTGTCAATGTTCGGGACATTCACTGCAAGATATGTGATAGGGTGGTTCCATGAAGATGGGTAACTCTTTTTGGCCAAATATGACGGTGAAAAACGAAAATTTTACCCATGTATTAAATTGAAGCCCTCGAAACTCATACTTGCCTTATGAATTTTGACATGCGGTTGAAAAGGAAATGTAAAGAATTATGTTGGCTTTCCAATGATATTTTTTTCGAAATATACCAATGCCATATATCGTGTCGAATTTTCATTTAATGAAACGTGTGTACTTAAAAATTTGAAGAGCAATTAACCAGTAGTCTGTGTGCGTGCACAATAAATTAATGTTAAATAATAATTTTAAAAAATGAAATATGTGAACATGATCTAGACAAAGTGCATTGGGGCTTACATATTTTTCTTTTAATTTTTCTCGAAAAATTATATTTATTATTATTTTTTGAAACTTACCAATGTATATTCAAGTCGCATTTTGCACACATGTGTGTGCATGCATGAAATCTTATGATTTTTTACATAATTTGCAAAAATAAAACTACCCTTTTAAAGAGGACGCGCTTATCTGGGACTTGTGTATTTTTTCAAATTTTTTGGATGTGTATTTTGAATGTTGTGGATTTATCTTTGAGCTCAATCAAAGTTGTCGGCATGGTTTTTTAGGGCAAGTTTTAGTAGAAAATTAAAAACAACAGACATATGAAGATAAAAATTCGTAAATTTTATATATCTGGATAGTGGATTCATTGACGAATCCAATGGTTTCAAGTCCACTTATTAATGAGCATTTAATGCCATAGTTCAACTCTGTGGAAGGCAGACAAACATTCCATTCTGTTGAGAAAGGAGCTCTCGGCCTGTATTTTAAGCCCTCGATCGAGCTTTTTCAAAAACCTCGATCGAGGGCTTAACAGAACCTTGATCAAAGGTTTAACAATACCTCGATCGAGGTATTTGATCGATCGAGGGTTTGTCTGTGTAAAAAAATATATAAAGCAGTCGAGGCGAAACCGCGAAAGGAGTTGACAATAATTAATGTTGCCAACTACCCTTCCCTATGAAAAATAACAACGAACTTGTATATAACTAAGAAAGAAGGATTCACAAAATACAATTTACTTTCTTTCTAGTTTTTTTTTTTCCATTAGAGATTTAACAATTTGATTTTGTTGAATTAGAGATTTGTGAATTTGATCTTGTTGAATTAGAGATTTGTCATTTTCATATTGCTGAATTAGACCTCATTAGACATGTAAGATATCTTTGTAGGCATAATTCAAGATTTCATACTAACATTTTATTGCTTGTTATAATAATTTGAAAAAAAATTTGTTTGTTTTCATTGTAAATTGATTTATGTAAGATTTCTTTGTAGGCATATTTCAATATTTCATACTAACATATTGTTGTTTCTTATAACATTTTGAAAAAAAAATTGTTTGTTTTCATTGTATATTGATGGGGAATAAAAAAAAAGACAAAGAAAACATGTTAGACAACAAAATGTCAATAAAGAACGTGAGTACGATAGAGAATGAATGAGACAACAAAGAGCAAGGTTGAGAGAAAAAGAAGATGTACATTTGGTGCAACAAATTCCAATGGAGGACAACCAAGGTAAATTATTGAATTACATGCTATCATAATTTAAATATCATGTTGTATAATTTATAAAATTAGTAACAATTTTCCAATAAATCTAACTAAATTTCATAATTAAATTTGTTTCATATTTATTTGTAATTATATTCTTATTTATTTCATCAATTTGTTATTTAAATTTCAAAGTTTGCAACAATTTTTATGTTAAATGAACAATTTTCAAGTGACTTTAAACCAAACTTAAATTAAAACAATTTTCAAATGAAACATGTAAATTTATATTCTATTTTCATGTTAAGATATGAACATGTTTTTAACTATTTTCAAATTATTTCAAAGTTGCTAACAATTTTCAAATTATGCTTCAAAGTTGCTTTAAAATAATTTTCAAATTATTTCAAAGTTTGCTAACATTTTTCAATTTTATTGTCCAACAATTTTCAAATGAAATGTACACTTAGATTCTATTTTCAAATTAAAATGTATGTACATATTAACTATTTTGAAATTTCTAAACTTTATTAACAATTTTCAATGTTATTCAAATAATTTTCAAATTAAATGTACACTTAGACACTATATTTTCAAGTTAATTTGTACATATTTAACTAATTGCAATTTTTCAAGTTACTAACAATTTCAAGTTAAATGTAATTTCAATTCTTGTTTTGTTAGAAAATTCAATTTCAAAACAAATGAATGAATATTTTGAAATTTACATGTGTGATAGTTATGTATTAGTTAGAATTTATTCAATTTGAAAACAAATGAATGAATATTTTCATAAATATGGTGGTTGGCAATATTTTCATAGTAATGAATATTTGAATACAAATGAATGTTCAAAGAGCTATTTAATTATAATGTTTACTTTAAAAAAAAATCATCTATCTCATATATTTTTATTTGCATAATATGACATATTACCATGATAAGATTAATGATTAGAACCATATATTTTGTTAGGACAAATTGGAAATAATTAAATTTGCAATATTTGCAACCTTGCATTGATATGTGAAGCATTATTGATAAAAAATCCTTAAATTGCAATTTATGATAAAATTACAATTTCCATTTAAATGTCTATTGTTGAAATTGCAAAATCATCAACTAACGAAAATGCTATTTTGCATTAAAAATTATGAATTTCCCCTCTATCATATCACTACAATGTTTTTAATTAAATATTGTATTCATCTCTAAATCAATGTTTTTTTCCCCACATTTAGAGTATAATAGGTATGTTATGATGGGTAGAAAATCAATCTCAAATTTTTATTTCACTTATATACAACCTGGGATGCATGATGTTGTCCTTGAAATTCTAGGGTAGAAGTGTTGTAATCATTTATTCTTTGCATGGTGATTTGCAACTTGTATTTTAAATATTTATTTATTTATAAATTATACCATAAAGTTAAAATAACATTTTTCTTGTAATGTAAAAGTAAAATGGACATAAATTGCATAAAGAAAATTTGCCCACAATTATATAATGTGATGATTGTAAGTGATATTAATTTTTATGCCCACAATAATTTTTATCAAGTTATTAATAATTATCTTGACTTAAATATATATAGTTGATTTTTAGGTTACTAGCAATTTTAAAGTTAAATGTACAAGTTACTACAAATTTTGCATCTGTTGCAAGTTCGTATCTGGGAAAAATCCATGTCCGCTTAACTGTGGGAAGTACTTGGGCATAAGCCCTAAAACTCATTGTGAGAAGTACCACAGGAACCCCAAAGTAGCTGGCCCATTGAGAGGAGCTACCAGCGAAAAGGGCAACGACCCTTACCTGATTGACTAGTTTTCACTCGTGAGGTAAACCAAGAGCTGTCGTTTGTGGCCAAGCGGTTATCAGTTTTACCTGAGCTGTGGAGTGAGGGGTACTGCCCCAATACGCAAGCCGTCATATAGCATTGGTGGCCGAATGAAACACCTGAACTGTTAGAAAGCCTAACATACCTGGGGTCCATATCTATTTTCCGCTGAACTGTTGTCGATCACTTCCGCGTCATTTTAGATCTAACGTCACCATTGCAGTGTTCGTCTGGGGCTCGTACGATGCAGAGGTTAAGATCCTGGTGGGAGGCCTTCACTAACACCTCGGGGTTTTGGTGTAACGGTTCGTATCACTTGAGCAATTTGAAATTTCAAGTTACTAGCAATTTCAAATTATTAGCAATTTCGATTTTTACTTAGAACAATTCTCAAGCTAAATGTATTAGTTGAAAAATTCAATTCACATGCAATTTTCAATTTTTCAATTTCCACATCAAATTTCAAGTTACTGGTTATTTTAAAGTTCAATGCACAACTATGAAGTAACCAATTTTCAGTTTGTTTTAATTTACATGTTACACAGGGAGAGATTATGGTCAGACATCACATCATGGTGATCAAGAATCACATGACCCTGTGCCCCCTCATGATCATGATCAGACATCACATGACACCTTTCCCTCTCACATTGAAAATATAATTGGGAGTTGCAGTGAGGTTGTAAGGGGTGGAAATTTTCTAGAGGATTGTGCAGTTGTTTCTGCACAAGAAGAGATTGGGAACTCGATCCCTGGTCGGAGAGTTAGAGAGCATGTCAATAACATAATCAAGTCATATTTTGAACAACATTCAACGATGGCACAAGCTCAAATCCTACATGGGTTGATAAAACACAAAAAATTGAAACATGCCACAAAGTTGTTGAGTTTTCAAGATGTTAAAACAAAAAAGATATGCCAGAATGCAATAGAAAATGTAAGAACTGCATTATCTTCATTTGGAAAATCAAGAAACAATGATACCCGAGTTGCTCGTTAGGCAATTACAATGGCTGTTGTGGCACAAAGCACCTCAAGAAATCGAATGGTATCAACAATGGAATCATTGATCAATGTTTCAAAAAGAACATTGCTCAAATATACTAAATTCAGGGTCCGGATAGATGAAAGTGATGAAGCTGCTTGTTGGGCTCTTATTTGTAGGGAACCCTATCGAGATAGGATGGCAGCAGGCATTAGAGAGAAGGTGATAGATTTTTGGGATAGTCATTCTCGTGCTATTCCAGATCGAAAGCATGTCCTGCGACAACGTTTATCCAGAGGCATTTATCAGGAGCACTGTAAGCATGTGATGGAGATGACGGGAGTTGCACTTTACGAGGAATTCCAAGAAACCAATCCTAGTGTTCAAATATCATTTATCATGTTCAACAAATTGAAACCGTGGTATATTAGGCCGAATACGATTCGCGACACTTGTTTCTGTCGATACCACGTTGAATTTCAACTATACTATGACACATTTCTGGATTTTTGCAAAAGGAACTAGAACTGTGTACTAACTCCTCACATAGTGCGAGATTTTATTTGTATGATACTATGCAACAGGAATCCTGAACACGTGTTTTTCAATAAGAGGTGTGTAGGTGGGAGAAAATTCCATGAATGCGGTGATTTGACATTGTTCCATAGGAACTTTCCTATCGATCCAACACACCATGGATTGTCAGATATCACCATTAGGTGGAAGAGGTACGATTACGTCACCATGAATCCAACACCTTCTTCATCTGTGCCATCCAAGCGGATTGACTTGCTCGATGATGAGATTCCTGTTTCAGATTTCATGGAGAAGTTTAAAAGTCAGATTTATAAATACATAAAGCACTCCCATAGGTCCAGGTGGCAAGCTTCAGAATTCAAACATTCCCATGAGGTATTTGAGCCGGGCACAATCTTATCAGTGGTAGAATTTGCGGAGAACTACACCTTTTCTCCTTAGAGAGAGATACAGAGTGAGTACTATCACTCCGACCAGGTGTCTATCTTCATACATGTGTTGTACATACATGCTCAGGAAAACATCAATGGTAGGGATAGCACTCCCCAGTCACGTGAAGTGATCAAGGAGTACCATTTTTATGTTAGTGATGATCGTGAGCATGACACATTGTTCATTCAACACTGCTTTGAGTTGATTTATGATTCATTTAGGCAGAGAGGCATATCATTTACTGAACACTGGATTTGGTTAGATGGGTGTGCAGGGCAATTGAAATCGGCACGCTCATTTTATTGGTTGAGTCGCCTGCACAAACAGACAGGAATCTGACACACCTGGAGATTTTTTGAGACAGGGCATGGGAAGGGTGAACATGATGGTGCAAGTGCATGTGTGAAACGAGCACTTCGGAGGTACCAGATGAGTCATGGTGCAACCCAACTCAAATGCTCCACTGAAGTAGTTGATTGGTGCACACGTCATTTGGGACATCAGGGTCGCGAACAAGCAAGGCCGGTGTGCAGGTAATAAACTCCAAACTCAATTAATAAGCTAATAACATTCAATATCCACATTTCCAAAAGAACACATGTACTCGATAGGAATTTACATATGACAAATTGAATTCCATGCAGGTTCTTCTGGGATGTTGCCCTTGGATATGTTAATAGATCCATTCCATGGTATTGTGACACCATCCCCGGTATGAGGGAATTTAATTCTGTTCGAAGTAAAGATATGGGGGACATATTTTCCATTGAAACGAGGAAGTATGCCTGCTTTTGTTATTTTTTCATTGATGCAAATGGATGCGGGATTGATCACTGTGAAAATGATTTATATGTCAAACCATGGAAATATGTATCTCTTAATCCAAAGGGCCCACATCCAATTCCAACATGGCAAGAGATGCACACTGAAGAGGCAATGGTCTCATCAGATCATGATCGAGTTTCCGATATGGTTAGGGAAGGTATAAGAGTCTTCATTAAGTTAATTAGTTTATTATATCTTACACATATACAAATGTTGTACAAATTTGCACATAGGACATTTGAATAATATTTGTAATGTATCTTGCACGTGATGTATTCGTTGTCATTGCACCTGTCCACAACCAAGAAAATGTTGCATACTATTTTATGCGGTGCACGCAAATAAAGAGTAGATTGGTGCGACCCTACCAAGATGGGGACTTCACATACCAGGTTGGAGACATGGTTCTAATGGGACACTTTTTTGAAAAAGTGAAAAAACAGGGTGCTCACATTATTTATAGAGATTTTATGCCTGGATATATATCATGTCAATACAGTCATTTGGTGGTTGCAACTCGGATACCTCTAACAGAAATAAAGGTGAATTAGAGAGGTGATCCAAAGAGATGGAAGATTACAGAAGTTGACCATGATCGTATTATGGAGACTTGCATTCCTATAACCCATTGGCCAGATGAATGAGTTACATGTATGCCACTTGCATACATGTCAGAAGTTTTCATGTTGTCTTGTGTAATATTTTTTTGGAGATTGTTTTATAAATGTATTTTTGTATCTATGCTTAATGTCAATAATACAAATACCTGATGGGAGGCTTTTGTGAAATTTGGGTCATGGTGCTCCAATGTGAATACACTTGAACATGTACAAGTTATAATTTTAGATTTTGATTTCAAATACAATTGTAATGTAATTGAGAATTTAAAATACATCTATACAATGTGGAATGGCGAAATTTAAATTTTGAATTGTACAATGTATTATAATTTTAAATTTTGATTCCAAACTTGCAAAATTTTATACATTATAATTTCCAGGTTAAACCAAAATCAATAAACTTATGTATTTTAGGTTTTAGGTCACTAAATAATTGCTTCAACTAAGTAAAATTCACGATGGCCAAAACTTAATTTCTATTTTCATATTTATAAGAATGGAAATCATGTGAAATGAGTTTGGGTGGCTTGAAAACACATAACTATCATAAGTGCCTTCAAAACACAAGAAAAAAGGAATTGAGAGATAACTACCGTGGTTAGCATGCAATGCATGCCCACTTAATTCAATTTAGGAGTATGATGATTAAGGCATACATTGTTTATGCAATTGAGAGTCCCCACACCTTTAGGGAAATTTATATGGCTCTAGACTTTATCCTTAAACCTCTAGACTCTTCTATGTCCCTTGTATTCATATGTGACAATGCTCTATATAATAGATACTCAATGTTGTCACCTACCTTGAACTTGAATTTGGTGATAGATTACCATTTTGTGCAACATTCTTTAATATATGAATTTAGAAAATTTTGGGCATTATAATTATTGTTTGGACCCCACATTCTTGTATCGATAACCTAGAATTTTTGCTATTTAGGACTATTGTGTTTCCCTTGATTGTTCATAGTCTATCATTGAAGCTTCAACTAGAGGTCTCATGGTATATATGTGACTCTTCCTTAGCTATATTTTTTGTGACGTGACCGCAATCAATCCATAGTTTTTAATTTTTCTTACTAAGGGAAATGAAGGGCACCAAAACACTCCTTCAATTTGGTTTCCTTCCAAAGCGATTGATTAATAATTAGATTGACCTTGCTAGTAGAATTTTTACATTCGTGGGTGACATTTAGTTATGGTGATTTGGTGGTTGAAAATCCCTTTGCTTGACACTTGTTATAATTCACATAATTAATGTTCATCCATATCATCAAAATGATTTGTAAGGTTTTGTCATAAGTAGTTGGGAAGCATAGTCTCACCAAACATTATTTTGTTTGTTGATGTAAGCATTCATTAACTTTACATACTCGCATTCAATTTAAAAAGTTATTTTGTACATGTTGATGTGAACATTCAACATACAAGCATAGTACATGGAAAGGTAATAACTTGTACATGCCTTCATATATGCAACTTACCTAGTTGGATCAAATGGTGTCATTATCTCCATTTGTCATCAAAACATAAATCATATGAAATAGTTGTACAAGCATAGTTTCTACCATAGTTGTACAAGCATCTGCTATCAACATATTTCCATTTCTTATATTAACTAGGTGGTTATGCCCATTGCCAAGAAAACAAACCATACATTTATGACTTTAGATTAGAGCACACTTAAAAGAAAATAACACAAAGATTACCTACATTCTATATAACTTGTAATTATGTAATTTAGTCTCAAGGGATATTTCACACTCTCAATGGACAAAAACATTCTTATATACAACAACACATTGAATTTTCAATTGAGATTACACATTAAATTTTCCATGTAATTGAATTGGAATGTGGAAACTGTAAGTGAATTGTAATGTGTAGACAACATAATGCAAAATGTCAATTTCAATTTTCAATTTCAAATGTATTCTAATTTTAGTTTTTGATTTCAAATACAAAATCGAGAATTTAAAATACATCTATATACAATGTAAAATTGTAAAATTTAAATTTTAGATTGTACAATGCATCATAATTTAAAATTTTTATTTCAAATGCAATTGTAATGTAATTGAAATTGAACTTGTACATTGGAACAACACATTGTATTCTCAATTGAAATTACACATTAAATTTGAGATTTTATTTTTAAATTGTAATTGAATTGGAATCTGGAAACTGTAAGTGAATTGTAATGTGTAGAGAACATAATGCAAAATGTCAATTTAAATTTTCAATTTGAAATGTATTCTAATTTTAAATTTTGATTTCAAATACAAAATTGAGAATTTAAAATACATCTATATACAAGGTAAAATTGTAAAATTTAAATTTTAGATTGTACAATGTATCATAATTTAAAATTTTTATTTCAAATGCAATTGTAATGTAATTGAAATTGAACTTGTAAATTGGAACAACACATTGTATTCTCAATTGAAATTACACATTAAATTTGAGATTTTAATTTTAAATTGTAATTGAATTGGAATGTGTAAATTGTAATTGAATTGTAATGTGTAGACAATATAATGTAATCAAAATTTCAATTATTAATTTCAAATGTATTCTAATTTTACATGTTGATTTCATTTCTGCAATTGTAATGTAGTTGAAAACGAGCTTTTAAATTGCAATTGAATTGGAATTGAAATTACACATTAAATTGGAAATTTTACATTGTAATTGAATTGGAATTGGAATTTCAATTTTAAAACGTAATGTATGTATTCAATTCTAAATTTTGGAAGATGTGAACTCTAATGTAGTCGAAATTTGCATTTTAAATTGAACTAAATTGTAACTACACATTAAATTTGCATTTGAAACGACAAAACATAAATTTGTAACTGTAATAACTATGTCCAAATCTAATATAAAAAACAATCGATTTCAAATCATATACAAAATACACATGAAAATGTCAATATGATAAAATATACAAAATATCCAAAAGTCCATATATGATAAAAGGCCATGTATAAATGATATGAATCCATATCCAAAACATGATAACGTATATATAGATCATCCAAAACATGAAAATATATCAAATATGAAAATATCCAAAACATGGAAATGTATAGATCATCAACTCATCGGCCACTACCCCCACGAGGCCTATGATCGTCCCTCTGACTGCCCTCCTGTGCAGCAGCCCACTGCTGTCTCTGAGACTCTAAACCCTCAAGGAATTGTGCCATATCCGCCGTGTCAATGGTGATATCCGGGATATGGGTAGGAATACGGGTAGATGGCCCTTCATCAGGATAATGTACTCGAGGTACATCCCAACTACATGTGAAATCCAATGCAGCACTGACACCCGCCTGTTGCGATGGATTGTTTCTTCCGAGAAAGAATCCCCCAAACTATCTGCAGGGATATCGAGAAGGTCGAGAAGAATTTATGGGAACAAGTTAAATCCCTCAAGATTGAGTAAGTTAGAGAGGAGGTGACAGAATGGGGGCAAGACCCGAGGACAACTATTGGCGGGATGGCATCCTACGGCAGGCTCATGGTGACCTACTGGGCTACAAAGGGGCTTCTCTCCCATGTCCTCATGGAACGAGTGAAGTTGCGAACAAGGAAATTGGTGACAAGGAGCTAGCGCGGGCTTGGAAAGAACATAATAGAGATTGTTAACTAGTGTACAAGAAAATCGACATAATGGCTAGCAAGATGGGGATACATTTCTATTGACCCCCGGCTCTGGGATCTGGTGATCTGGTATTACCTCTGCGGGTGCGACTGGTTTGATGAATATCACGGGAAAGGGAGTCCAGGATGTGGCGGATGACACCTCTGGAGATAGGGCATGTGCGGGAGAAGGCAATATTAAGGAGTTGCGAGGCTCGTGTCCTTCCATCAGTGCGAGTTCATCAAAGGTCGTCTGAATAGCTCCTATGATTCCTCAATCTTTCTGTAATTTGGGTCGGGTTTATCTATGTCTTGGTTGTTCCTTGGCTAATAATAGTATAGGTTTCAGTTTAAGGAATCGGTGTATGAAGAACAAATGGCAGTTTTTATGTGTCTGTAGTAAATTCATCCTTTTTCTCAAGTTGATGTATGGTGGGGGAAGAGAAGTGATTGAAAATCTGATTGTTGTGCTGTCTAAACACTAACAAAGCCCAATGTAATGAAGCCATGTACTCTTTTTGATATAATAATATGATATTTTATTAAAAAAAACAAAACTAGATTAATATCATTTTTATTGATAATGAAAATTAAAAATTATTATAAATATAATTTTTAATTATTATATTATTATTATTATTATTAAAATCTAGATAAATTAGGACAAGGTGCACTCTTAATGCAATTTTTTACAATGCTATTATTAAAAAATTTAAAAATAAGAATAAATCACATAAAAGAAATTCTTAACATTGAGTGAATTTTTTGGTATTTATTACATCTTAAAATAAAAAGCCACAAGTGCTTAGTCCATGCTATCTTTGCTAAGTGCATAGATAGTGTAGAGATACCATGCTTAAAGTTTTTGTTGAAGCTTGAAGTGATATGAGGACAGATTTCACATGTTAAAAAAAAAATTAACCATGAAAAATATATGAAAAATAGAATATAACCGTAATGAACTCGTAGTGATATGTATCTAATTTTTAAATTTCAACATAATTTTTAAATTTTAACATAAGATATCATGTATATAATTATGTAAATAATTAAAAAAGATGTTATTATCTTATGTTTAGTTTTTTATTTTACTAATTTCATTTAAAGAAATGTTATTGTTTTTATGATTAATTTTTTTCATTAATTTCATCTATATATAATAGTTTTTTTACTAATTACATTTAAAGAAATGTTATTATTTTTATGATTAATTTTTTCCATTAATTAAATCTATATATAATAGGTAAAAGATCTCAATATTATATATGATTGACACAAAATATCAAACCTAGACATGGATGGAATATTTACGTCAAATAAAAGTCATAATATAATAGTTAATCATAAAAATCATATAATCAACACAGAAATATTTAATTATGACACAAAATATCCAACCTAGACATGGATGGAATATTTACATCAAATAAAAGTCATAATATCATAGTTAAATCATAAAAATCATATAATCAACACATAGACCATATTTAATTATAATTAATTGTGATTAATTATAATAACTCTTAACAATATTTTACCATTGTCTATTCATAAGCAATCATTATTAAATATAATGAACTTTAATTAAAATAATTATTTGAAATATAAACCATTATAGTTTATTATAAATTTAAATTATTTCTTATTTTATTTTAATAATAATAATTTAATTTACTATATGTTAATTTTTTTCATGATATTTTCTTGTCTACAAGAGATTTTCTCTCCACAATATGTCTTTATTTTTATTTTTATTTTTATAAATATAAATAATTATTGATAGTTTTTTTTAATAATGTAAACAATATTAATATTATCATATTTATAAAATGTTTCCTATTTTAATATTAATAATGTTATGTTAGGCCACCTGATGTTGGGAATTTTTCCAAGCTATCCATTATGGTTCCAGGCCAATTTATCTTCATTGATGCTCACATTGTGGACATACTTTTCATGGCCTGAGAGGGGATCCTATTTAGGACAATTTGGCAAGTTGGTTATGGTTATGATTAATAATATATGATTATATATTATTAATATTCATTTTTTAATTTTTTATATTATATTATTAATTTATTAAATATTATTTTTAAAAAATAAATTAAGTAAAAATTAATAAACAATATATGATTATATATATTATTAATATTTATTTTTAAATTTTTTATATTATAATATTAATATTAATATATGATTTTTTTTTAATCTTCTTGGCGTTCTCGGAGGATTGAAAAAAATTGGCAACATTTCTACTTGCAAATTCACATACCAAATAATTTTTAAATAAATAAATTTAAAATCCTAAAAGTATTTCAAATTTAAAATAATTTTGGTTTTTGTTTTGAAATGGTTTTCTGTTTTAGGTTCAAATGGTTTTTTTTCCAATCCTCTTGGCGTTCTTGGAGGATTGAAAAAAAATGGGCAGCATTTCGACTTGTAAAATCACATTTTAAAATAAAACCGGTAGCATTTATGGGGTGAAATGCTACCGGTTGATATAAAAACAAAATTAAATTAAATAATTTAAACAAATAAGTGACAAATATCTAAAACCCTAAATATATTTCAAATTTGGTTTTTGTTTTGGTTTGAAATGGGTTTTTGTTTTGGTTTGAAATAGGTTTTTGTTTTAGTTAAAGCAAATGGTTTTTTTTTTCAATAAGTTTGGTTTCAATGGCGGTTTAGTTTACTTGCCTACATCCTAACCATTTCTAAAAAACTTATGCATAAAATAAGAAATATATATATATATATATATTTTAATAACAAAACGAATGGTAGGATTTCCACCCACCTGGTGGAAGAGATGACATGGCGTTGCTGTGGGGAGGTCGCGTCACTATGGCGTCACTGTGGGTCGGGCGTGTGCTCGGTTGAGGTCCCGGCTCACTGTTCTCTGTCTCTGTCTCTGTCAAGCACGAAAACAGTGCCGGTTGGGCCGGCCGGGCCCTGTTTTTTTTTTTTTTTTTTTCTCTATCGCATTCCCTCGATCGAGCAAACCCTCGATTGAGGGTCAAAACCTCGATCGAGGGTTTTCTCGATCGAGGGTCTGTCAACGCACAATCGCACAGACACTTTTGTTTTTTTCTAATGGTTCAAACAAACCCTCGATCGAGGGTTTAACCAAACCCTCGATCGAGGGTTTAACCAAACCCTCGATCGAGGGTTTGGTTAGACCCTCGATCGAGGGTTTAAAACATCCTCGATCGAGGTATGTTAAATCCCTCGATCGAAGTAGTTTTAAACCCTCAATCAAGCATATAAAACCTCGATCGAGGGCTTGAAATTATCTCGATTGAGGTTCCAAAAAATGAATTTTTGCCTTGCGATCCGCCAAAAATGGTGAACCACATTCGTGGATTCACCCGATAGCTATGAAGCTATCATTTTAGAGGACCATGATTTTGCAGAAAGTCATAATGTTGAACAAGCTCTTTGGAGGCTCCATTACAAGCAAATTGAAGAGTTTCGAACCAGAATTCGCAAGAGTATGGCTGCAACCACAGCTACCTCTTCAGGGCCAACTATTCCCATGCCTGGAGCTAAAAATATTATAAGAAGTGAGCTTGTTCACAAGGTTTTGGCAAGTTTTAAGAGTTTCTTGTCTGAAGCAAAGGGATTTTACCATGAGTTGATTTTGAAGCTGAGGGAAAAGCATGGGCTTCCACAGGACTTCTTCTCCAATGAAGAGATTAAATGTATTAACAACCAAAAGAGTGCTTCAAATTTGAAAATATGCCAATTTCTTTCTTTCTGATCGTAGTTATTCTTGCATATTTAAATATGAATACAATTTTGTGTGTTTAGTAAGTTTTCCTTTTTCCATTCTATGAAGGTTTCAGTGATACTCATTGAATTCTAATATTTTGTGCAGAAGAAGCTTAAATTGATTTAAAGTTTTCAATTGGATAGACCAAAGAAATATAAATAATGAATGATGCGTGTCACACATTTGAATGGGCCCTCATATAAATACAACTTGCAGGGGCCTTTGCACCTTCTAAATCAGAAGGTGTGTCTTATAATATCTTTTATTATATTTATTGCTTATTTTTATTTTATGATATATTCATATTCATATTATTATATTGTTTATTCCCTATTTTTATTTATATATATTATATTTTGTGAAACTTTAGGAAGTTGTATTGGATGAAGTTTTCCTATTGATGCAATGGATTTGTGGCTTTACTTGCCATCGGGACCATTTGGGTTTGTTGACATATATATGGATTATATTTCCGATATGTATAATTTATAAAGCTCATTAGCTTTTTACACTGATCCAAATCAATACATGTTTACAATATGCAACTTGCAGCTTAATGAGCAATGAAATGAAGCAGTTTATTATCAGTTCAGAAACAAAAGAAATTAGAGAAGTTGAGGATCGGGTGAGATCTCTAAGCAAAATACTTTGGTACATTTATGCAGTTACCATTTCTTGTGTGATTTGGTTTAAAGTTGAATGCTTTGTAAATGTGCTAGCTTTCTTATGGCATCGCCTTGTTTTCACTTGCTGTGAATTATTCAAGGAGATCCTTTAGAAACTGCTCAGGTAATAGAAGACACGGTCAAACGGAAGTTGGAGAGATGTCTTGAGGAATCCGAGTACTATGAGAACAGTAGAACACAATTGGATTTGGCACTTGTGATTGATGTTAAGTGTTTAATGTATGCATTAGATCCTCAGTTATGAGGGAAACTGCTAAAACTAAGCATGATGTGCAAAGTTGTTGTTTGTTGTCGAGTATCTCCTTTGCAGAAAGAACAAGTGATATATGCTTTGAACTGATTTGGTTTCACTGGAGCTCAAAACATTAGATAAACTGCTATATTTGTCTCAGCAATGTTTAAAATCTAATTTAGAAGCAAACAATTGCTTTGCTTGGCAAAATATTAATGTGTCCTTGTAAAAGTTGATTGTTCTACTCCTTATCTCTAGATATTGTATGGAAGAGTACTATTTAGCTTTAGGATGTCTTGCTACAAATCTTGAGTGATAATATAATTTCTTTAAAGGCATAGCCTTTTTTAACATAATAGTGACTTCTATGGACATTTATTGTATCTATTATCTTAATCGTTCCCATTCTTGCATTTGGGTCTGTCATGTCTACATTGCCCCCTGGAAAAAATAATAGAAACTGAATTCTAAAGCTCCTCGTCCTTCAAAATTAATCAAATATTTATTCCGCATGTCATGGTGTTTTCTTCCTCTAATAGATCATAGAATCCCCGTTTTCTCTGAAATGCAGGTAAGCCTTGGTCAATTTTGTTACAATACTCCACGAAGATTTATTCAGCTAAGAAGCCATGGATGTGGGGTATTTATTCTGCCAAAGTTTCCCAATACTTGCACCTTGCCCCAACCACTTGAAACGACTCATTTGCATGGGAATGATGGTCCATGAGGGAAAACCATGTCTGTAAACACTTTCAACTTATTTGGGGGAAATGTCACCATCCCTGCTTAACCATAGAACCAAGACCTTGTTGACATCAACTATAGGTTTTAATTATTTTATGAACTCCTAAGTTTTCTGTGATGGTCATTCATTTGTGAGGAATTCAAGGGTAAGAAGTAAGAACCATGGATAAAATGGATCTATAATGTTGAATGGTAAAATGGATTTGTTACTATTGCAAATTCATGAAATAAAATTTTCTTTTTTGTTTAAGAAAGGATATGATAGAAGAAATGTGAATGATAACCGCAGGGCCTGTGTGTTGTTGGAAAGCTTTATTACTTTGTTAATATCAAATAACATACAAGGTGGGTCATTTGTAGTTACCTGTATTTATGAAGCAAGGGTGGAAGGATCATAATTGATCCTTCTCTGAGAATATTTTTTGTTTACATTGTTACACCAGCCAATTAATCATCAGAATTTGTTTGCTCCAATAGGGTGTATGCAAACTAAGTGTTCTTTTAGGCATTTGCCAAAGTAAAGCACATTCATAAAATTTCCTAGAAAAAGTTTGAATGCATTTTAATGCTCTATACCTCTTATAGATGTAGAATTAACTTTTACTATCATTCATTTTTCTAAGAATTTTTTATTGCTATATCTTCAATTTAGTCTTTACAAAAACTTAAGCATCTTTATGGATGCATCAAATGTTATTTTTCACGACAAATTTGATGTAACTTCGTTCAAAGTATAAAGATGCTTTCCTCGAAAAGCATGGTATCAAGCTGGGTTTCATGTTAGGATTTGTAAAGGTAATCAGTTAGCTTATGTCCTTTGAATCCATTCGTGTCCAAGCATAACAACTTCTAGGTGTTCCGTTTTCTCATTCATTTGATAGCGTGGGTGCAGTCGGCACACTTCAAAACCAACTTATACTATTTTTTCTTTCATTTGTATCTAGGCTACAGTGAGTGCACTTCAGAACTAACCTACAATTAATGTTGTCATAGATGGTGATGATATTATATAGAGAGATTATGTTGACATCAGCATTTTTGTTGGTACACCAAAGGTTTGAACTTTGTTCACTCAATATTATGTGTAGTATGCATATGCTTATCTTGATTGGTATGGAAAAGGATTTTGTTATCCAACTTTTACCTTCACGGGTTCTAAACATGCTTTGTGCAATCTTCATAAGTTGATTTATTTGACTTGTGCCTAAATTTATGATTTTTATGAACGGTATATAGATACAATGTATGCTTAGAGTAATAACAGAGGCAGTTATTTTGCAATTTGTAGTTCTTGATTTATGTAGTTGAGACTTGAGAGGGATCAATTTTAAATTTACTTCACTGTTTAATAGTTGTAAAACTAAAAAAAGAGGGATAGGTTGTATTTGGTGTTAAATTCAGTAGTTCCACTGGTGGTACTTAGGGTCAACCTAAATGGTTATTTCTCACTCATTGAAGAAGTAAAAGTGATAATTAAAAGGACTTGTACAAACTTTTCTATGCATAAATCTTGAATCTACAAGCATTGTTGTTGTGCTCAATTTCTTATGGGATTACTTAAGAGCTGACAAAGTTTGTATAAATGTTTGAAATGATACTAAATAAGGTGGACCTGAGGGACTGAAGGAAGATAGCACAAGACAATACTGGACTGAAATCTATAGGTGGCTGGAATAGAATCACGTTGAACCCCCCATCAATGTTTGATTCTTACGAAAGTAGCTCCCCTCATATTATTGGTTAGCATTCTCAACATTGAAGCTTGGAATGCACTTTTTTCTTGGAAATAGCATTTGTTCAATGAAATTAATGCATGATCCTCCGTTCAGGTAAACCAAAATCATCAACAATGCCTGTACAGAACACAAGTACATGTTCAAAATGACATGTTTTGGTTGATATTAGTAATCTTCTTTCTTCCAAGAAAGATGTCACACAGAGATGAATTCTATTTAAGGGTGCTAGCTCAATGGTAGAGCACCTTCCTTATAGGCAGGAGGTTAGTGGTTTGATTCCTCCATGCCCTATTTATATTGTGAAACCACAAAAAAGAGATAAATGACTAAAAAAAGACCAAAATTTGCATATAAACGACCACCAATACAACATAAGAGATAAATTACCATAATATGCATATAAATGACCACTTTTGAGTTGGCGATCACTGGTATAAAATTAGTGGTCATTTATCACGTGACAAAAAATGTGGTCATTAATTGTGACAATTAATGACCAAATATATGACTAAATTATGACCAAATATACGACCAAATATATGACCACAACATAAGCTATAAATGACCAAGCTAAATATGGCCACATATTTGCTACCAGTGGTCACCAACTCAAAAATGGTCATTTATATGCGGATTTTGGTCGTTTTTTTGGTCATTTATCTCTTATTTTGTACTAGTGCACCTTCCCAAAGAGTTGCATAGGATTTCCTCCTAGATCTGTCCTAGGTGAAGTGAAAATATCCTTTCACTCTCACCTGTGTAGATCCCTAATGGTCAAGATACTAAGGCTACCAACAATGCAAAAAGAGTCTAGGGCGACAGTCGTAGGTCGAACTAACACGCATGGGCAGGGTAACTAAGCCCGAAATCCAAAAGCACACAAGGTACCGATGGATCTCCATATGCATATAAGTCCCGGTAGATGCTCGATTGAAAAGCTGAGGGGTATCCCCAACTAATCAACTTCACATGACCTCATGCTTAACTCTGGGTTTAGTGGAGCTTCCTAGCACACCTTTCACAAAGGTGGATTTACCTAATGATAGTTCACTACGATTTTGAGGTTAAGTGGTTTTGGATAGTTTGAAATTATCTAATCCAAAACCCTAGCATAAGCTAGTTGATGTATGTTCCCTAGAAAGAAAAGTTGCTATTAGATATTAACTTAAAAAATTATTTTTAGGGCTTTTATTTACTCAAAAAGAAGTGAGTGTGTGTGCAACATGGATACAACTGAAAAGCAAAGTGTATACATAAAAACGTAGGTTCTTTTCACAATTATATTTTTGCTTATCTTTCAAAATCAAAAGCTTGCAAAGTAAACCTAAAATCAACTTAAAATGTTTTTTACTTTTTCAAAGAGTTAGCATATACAATTAAAACCTAATTTGAAAAAATAAATGCTCTTGCTAAAAAGTACTTGTTCTTTTTGTTTTTTTCTTTTAAATGAAAAAAATAGAAAATAAATATGAACAAGACAACAACAATAAGATATGCAAGTATAAAATGATTGTACCTAAACCTATAAAACTCAGAAATATACACTCAAAAGATTCTGAAGATAGCAAATCCAAGAAGTTTCTTCAACCAAGCAAAAAGTAACTAACTCTGGTATAGAGACACTAGGTAATCAACTGATATAAAGAAGAAATAAAAGAATCAATCAAGATATCAGACTGCCCTTCCACAAACCAGTGACCATAAAGGGAAAAAATCCAAGCATCCACCAAACACAAAATGGATTCGAAAGACCTAGGTACCCTCAACAAGCAACGAAAACCAAATAAATCTAAAAAAGAGACAAAACGACTCAGTCAAAACTCACAAACACGTCCAAATGATCCAAAACCAAATAGAGAAACTCTTTCACCAACAAAGAAAATATCAAAAGCTTAAACCCTAGGAGAAAATAAAAATTCTTAGGAAAAACCGCAATTGTCAATGCAGCATTACGCGAGTGACCCACGAGTACAGATGTAAGAAACTCGCGAGTTTGCTTTGATAAAAATTTTAAAAAAGAAATAAAATCTCAATTCAAACCAAAACTGAGTCACAAACAGGGACCTAGACACCCTATAAACCCTCACAGAGAATTAAGAAAACTAAGGATTAATTAAAATTAAAGAAAACTACCCCCAGGATTCCCAGAGCAACAACATGAACTCCCCACTGGAGTCGTCAGTTCTGTTGTTCGGTAAATCTACCTATGATTGGGAAGTTCATAGATCATCAACATACATTTACTTAAGGTACAAAGACTGAATGGTGAACAAGCACAACATGCAATACTTATTTTAATTAAAAAGAACGAAGATCTAAAGCCAAAACACATACCTGGATAACTGACATCTGATCCGAGCTTTAATCTTTAATCCTCCACTTCACTGTTCCAGATGGATTACCTGCAATAAATAGGACACCATTCTCAAATCTTTTGACTAAACAAAGATGAATACTTAGCATGAAACTCATATATAAGAAAATATGAATGATTCAATGAACTAAATTCATATAATAAACAAATCTTATAGGAAGGAAAATCTCTTGTATTGCTTGCATTAATGGTAATCAGCTATACCTGCTCTATAACCGGCACCGTCGAAACCTGACCCTGGGCTCTTTGCTCCTCTCTCCTTCAATGGATATTTCTCCAGCATCTCCTTATCAAAATTGGTTCTCTCTTTCTCAAGACCCTCTCCATGTATTTATAGCAAGGCTGAGAGGATAGACTCGAAAGCTAATTGGTTGGGGAGGTTATGGTAGTTAGGATAACTGTCATAACTAATCCTTAATCAGTGTTTTATATATTTTTTCATGATTTTAAAGGTACCCGCGAGTGTATCTCTTGACAACTAGCGAATGACTCACGAGTTTAGTGTCCAATAACAGGCGGGTGCAACTTTTTAGGTGTTACTCGCAGGTTGTTGGTATAGACTGTCACGGTTAACCCGTGAATTGATTGATAGGAGAGTCGTGGTTATGGATAAAAATATGTCACAAAAAATAGTTATGTTGAGGAGAACATTGTAATATTTGGGACAAAGCATCTATGGTCAATTAGGCTCTTCCACCCATAAGGTCATTTTGTGTGACCGACAATGCAGTGTGGTCATGGACTGAGAAGTGCCATTTTGACTGATAATAATGCTGCTATCTAAATGAAAGAAGGTAAAGAAGATGAATTATCTGGATGGGGAGGAACCATCGGATAACTGTGTTGTGTTTCTTTAGTCAAGTTTGTAGCTAGGTTCAGAAAAATTCACGAATAGCTCCTTGATGTTATATGATGCCTAGTTCGATCATTAGCAAGGCCAATTCTTGAAATCTTTTAAGATAATTTGTTTGCCCCTAAAGATTGCTTAGGTTATCAAGAGAACAAATTTGTATTTTGACTTTGGTGCAATGAATATGAAAAGAAACTACATCAAATTTCATTGTTCTACAAAAAAAATGCCCTAAAACATTTCAGGTGCTTCTTTAGACCTCCCGTATTTTTCCTTATAACATTCTTGTCTTTCGTGGAAGTCCTCTCAAGGAACCTAAAAATCTTCCTATGGAACTTGTTATTTTTCAACTTCCTTTCCGTCAATTTTTTGTAGTTGGAAATTTCTATGCATAAGCTTGTCCTCTTATAAAAATTTCCTTTGGAAAAATTTCTTAAACTTATGTCTTTTATTTAGTCACCTATAGGCATGTCTTGACCTTTGGCTCTATAATTTGAGCTTCTCCTCTCTCTTATATCATATAATTTGAATATGTATATTAATATTCATGTACATACATGTGAATCCAAACCATTAAACCAAATATGCAAGTATTTCTCATGTACGTAGAAAGGGTTCATATAACTAAGATATAACTGACTGTAATGGTTCAGGGCCATGATTTGGACTAGTTACTTAGGCCTTTAAACCAGTTGAACCAGTTGGTTTTGAAAAACCAATCCAGTTCTAGTATAATTGATTGTGATTAAGATACTAATGATTGTATTGGACGCCGACAGTAATGTTCCTTGTTTAATTAGTAGGTACTCACTTGATTCTTTTTTAGCACTACATATCTTTACCCTATAATATTTACGTAAAATAATAGCATTATTAACTCAATATTTAGAATGTTGGTAATTTAATATGTCCATATTTAAGGTGAAGAACTCTCTCACTATTACATTTAAACTATCTCCTTTTAATTTCCTAAATTTGCTAAAGTTCTTGCAAATAATGTGATCTTGTATTTAAGGTTCATCAAATATTAAATGTCATAGCAAATTGGGGTGATGTTTGAAATCTCTTTTTATTGTACAATCGTAAGTTTAAAAGAATTTTTAAGTGCAGGATGGTTAGTGTGAGTATTTATGTAAGCCCTAGTGTAGTTAATTGCCTAAAACTTTCATAGAAGAATTAGGTGCACTGAGTGAAATATGTAGTATTACAGCTAGTGGGATGACTAAAATTGCATAAACCCCATTAAAATGTTCTTGGGAGATATGGATATGTAGACAACTATTTAAAATATTATCTAGGAGATCAAATGATAGTTTGGCTCCTTTCAAAGCTAAATGACTTGCATGATCTCTGTTGGGTGTATCTTAGCAGTGTAATTATCAATATTTTTTTGAGTTAAATTATCAAGTTTTGATGCATTCTTTTCCTATACTTTTCTTGTGTTAAATTGTTAATGCTTCCTGGGTCTGTTGTATTCTCTTCAAAGAAGAAAATTGATTTTTTTGAACCTTGGGGTGTAACTGTGGAGTCAAATTTAGTTTTGATTTCTCCACGTGGTTGTGAAAGATGGATAAGACTCCAATGTTTTCTCTATTTCCAGAAGTATTCTAAGAGTTATCAATCTCGGACTTCGAGTTATTGTAATCTGATTTGGCACCTGTCTACTCTATTTTTTTTTTCATCATTGTTGTGAAATATAATTTGACCTGGCACCTATATCCTCCATTATGTAAATAGAAGCTGCACTTTAACCATATGTAATTATTATAGGATAAAACATTTTTCAGCTTTCATTTTCACACTAGGATTTTATGGAGGGAAGAGAATTAAGTTAGAAGTTATTGTAGGTTGGGATCTTTAATCTTTGTTTCCCAACTTGAATGTTAATGAGTTAGTGAAGGATTTTGCAAGTATTTCCTTTCTTACCATCCTAAGTTGGAACAATGAAAGGAGGTACAAACTAACTGCTTGAAACTAATCGAAGTAACTTGATTTCTGAAAGATGAACATCTACTAAACCACCGTCTTATTCTCTTCAGTGAAAAAAAAATGACATGATGCTTGTCATCTATCTCTCCCCCCATATTCAGAGTGTCATTGCCAAAACAGAGTATAGCAGAATAGAAGCAAAATAGGGTAGAACCCTCGATGGGAAATCACAAAAGGAGATAGAGTTGTTGTATTTCTTATTAAACTCAAGGAGAAAAACATTACATATATAGCTTGTCACACGAGCAACAACTTCCTACAAAAATGGATCCGATAACAACCGCAGAGGAAAATGTGGATTCAGTTATAACTGTTTCTAAATTAAGCATTGCTACATTAATATCTAACACTTCCCCTTAATGGAGAAATGGATTTTCTGCCACACCTAATTGTTTCCTACATTCTTCAAAGTTCATCTTTCCAAGAGGCTTGGTAAAGATGTCAGCTGCATTATCAGTTGTTTTACAATAGATCAAGCCCATTTCCTTCTCTTGTATCTTTTCTCTTACAAAATGATGTTGAATTTCAATATGTTTGGTTCTGGCATGATAAATTGGGTTGTGTGCCAATTTAATAGAGCTTTGATTGTCACATTTGAGAACCATTGTCTTCATTTGTTTGTTTCCAATATCTTCAAGAATTCTCCTTAACCAAACAGCTTCATAAGTAGCATTGCATAGAGCTTTGTATTCAGCTTCTGTTGATGATAAAGAAACAGTTGGTTGTTTCTTACTGGTCCATGACACGACCCCTGTACCTATGTTGAATTCATATCTTGAATTTGATTTCCTGTCATCGGGATTTCCAACCCAATCTGAATCAGAGTAACCTGTCAACTCAACATCACAACCATCAGTATACATAATACCAAAATTAACAGTTCCTTTCAGATATCGAAGGACTTTCTTCGCAACTTTCCAATGGATTTCAAGTGGTTTAGCCATGAACTGACTAAGGATGCTAACTGAATATTCTATGTCTGGCCTGGTAGTAGTGAGATAGTTCAATCTTCCCACCAACTGTCGATACAAAGTACCATTTACCTCTTTAGTTTCATCAACACTATATAACTTAACATTATGTTCTAAAGGTGTTGTCACTGGCTTGTTTTCACTCATATTAAATCTTTCCAGTATTTCCCTTGTGTATTTACTTTGAGTGATCATTGTTTTACCGACTTCTCTCCATATTTCCAGACCTAAACAATAATGTATTTCACCAAGATATTTCATTTCAAACATCTGTGATAACTGAATTTGAATATCTTTAATCAAGTGAGAAGCATTGTCTATGATAATCAAATCATCAACATATAATGATACCAAAGCAACATTCCCTTCTTCATCCTTTTTGACATACATATTAGGATCATTTTTGCTTTTCACAAAACCTTTTTGAGAAAAGAATGAATCAATCTTGATATACCAAGATCTAGGTGCTTGTTTCAAACCATATAAAGCTTTCTTTAGCTTACAGATAAGATCCTCTTGTCCTTTCTTTATAAATACTTCAGGTTGAACCAAATAAACTTCTTCTTTTAAAATCACCATTCAGAAATGCAAATTTAACGTCTAACTGATGTATTTTCCAATTGTGTTGTGTAGCTAATGCAATCACGACTCTAATTGTATTTAACTTAGCTACAGGTGCAAAAGTGTCATCATAATCAATTCCTTTTGTGAATACCCTTTTGCAACTAATCTAGTCTTATATTTGTCAATACTTCCATCTGCATGAAATTTGGTTTTATACAGCCATTTACATCCTATGGGAACTTTGTTTTCAGGCAGTCTTGTTAATTCCCATGTTTCATTCTTCATTATTGATTCATATTCTTTATTCATTTCACTTTTCCATTCCTTATGCTTTTTGGCTTTTTCATAAGTAACAGGTTCTACAACATTCATTACTTGTGTCATCAATGCATAATATTTATACTTGGAAGGTACTTGAATTGTTCATGATGAATTCCTCTACGGTCCACCACATTGTTCACTTTCACTTCTTCTTTTCTGAGGTGTAGGATCCCCTCTAAGAGGAGTGTTTGTAGTATCCATGCTGCTTTCACTTTGTTCTTGTACATGTTCCTGCTCGTGTACCTGTTCTTCTGCCTGTTCATGTTCAACATCTATATCAAGTTTAACATGAACATCATTGTCATAAGGATTATGCAAGACATCGTATTTACTTATTTCATCATCTGTATTCTCATGAAAAATCACATCTCTACTTGCTATGAGCTTATGTGTACCAAGATCAAATAGTTTGTATGCCTTATGATCATCACAATAGCCAAGGAATGTACACTTAATAGATTTTGCATCAAGTTTTCTTCTCTTATCTTTGGGAATATGAGCAAAAACCTTGGAACCAAATACTGTTAAATGACCAACTTCAGGTTTATAGCCATAAAGGACTTCAAAAGGTGTTTTCAGATCTAGAATCTTAGTTGGACTTCTATTTTTTAAATAAACAACAGTATTAATGGCTTCTGCCCAAAAACCATTAGAGATATTTTTACCTTTCAACATGATGCGAGCACATCCACTAATGTCATGTTCGTCCTTTCAACTACACCATTTTGTTGTGGTGTAGAAGGCACTGTGAATTGTTGAATGATCCCATTGTTCTTGCAATAGCTATTAAAAGCTCCTGAGGTATATTCTCCACCTTGATCAGATTTGAGAATCTTAATGCATTTTCTTGTCTTCTTTTTCACCATAGTTTTAAATTCTTTAAAATATTCAAATACATCACTCTTTTTCCTTATAAAATCAACCCAAGTAAATCTCGATCTATCATCAGCAAATATAAGAAAATATCTTGTACCACAAAGTGACATTGTTTGCATGGGACCACAGACATCAATTTGTATTAATTCAATTATCTCTCTCTGTTGCTTCTCTTTATGCACTAGAAATCCGTCCCTATGTTGCTTACCTAGTGCACAAGCATCACATTCTATATGCTCATTCTTTAAAACAAGAAGCCCTTCTACCATCAATTTATTCTGATGTAGCACTAAGTCATTTTGATTAAGATGTCCATACCTGCAATGCCATAACTCTTCAGTTGTCATTGTTGTAGATGTTAATACTTGATTATTGGACTTTGTTACATCAAGTTTATACCGTCCTCCAATTCTTGTCCCTGTGGCTATGACTTTATAATGATTCTGAATATCCTTTACAAGACAGTGAGATTGCATAAATTTTATATTCAAATTTTGATAAGTTATTGTGGAAACAGAAATCAAATTCTTTTTTATGCCAAGAACATACAACACATTGTGAATCTGTTTATTTTGTCCATTAGGTAAATTCACACATATTACTCCATAACCCTGAATATTATGAGATCTATTATCTCCTAAATATATGTATGTTTCATTTGTGCTCTCATGATATTCATCAAACCACTCTTTAACACAAGACATATGAGCTGAGGGACCTGAATCTATGAACCATGCATTTTCATCATCAGTTTCTGCAAACAATGCAGCTTCAGAAATAAACAACTTTAAATTCTTAAAACCATCATTGATAGAGATGTCAGTTTTCACATAATTTCCATTATGTTTTTTGAACTTCTGTTTGGATTCATTAGCTTTCCTTTTATAACAATATTTAGCATACTGACTAGGTTTCCCACAGTAAAAACAACCATAATTTTTCTTATCATGTGCATCAAATTTTGATTGAGTCATACCTTTGTTCCTTGGCTGAAACTTGCATGCTCTGTTTTCGTCCCATGGCTTGCCCTTGTATGGTTGTTTTCCTTTGGCTACTAACGCTAATTATGAAGTATGAGAGTCCGTCTCAAATACCTTAATTCTTTCTTATTCTTGTAGAAGAATCCATGTTAACTCATTAAATGTAGGTGGCCTTTCTCTACCTCCTAGACTTGAAATAAAGACATGATAATCTCTGATTAAACCTTTTAATGTAATAGTTACCATGTCAAAATTGGAAACTATATCACCAATTGCACTTAACTGATCACATAGATCTTGAATTCTGGTAACATAGGTGGCAATATTCTCATGTTCTTCCATTTTCATGGACAATAACTTAGTCTTCAAAAACAGAATCCTATTTGATTTTGTAGTTTCATACAAACCTTTCAAAATCTCCCAGGTCTCCTTGGAATTTTATAGTCTCTTATGTGTGGAATTATGTTGTCCTTGACAGACATTCACAATATTACTTTGGCCTTCGTTTCTCTTTTCTCTGATCCGGATTTTATGAGCAGAACGAAATGAATACAGATTATTATCAGATGCTTAACACAAAATAACAGAGATACAGTAAAACTGGTTTTCTATTCAATAAGGAAATAAGCTAGAACTGTAAAATGCAGCAGAAAACAAGCTTGCTGGAATGATGGCGGCTTATCTCTGAGAAGAGATGTGATGGTTGTGCTCATTTCGCAAGAAGATCGTTACAATGAGGCTCTCAAGGCCTTTTACAATAAACAGGAATGTCAAAAACCCTAGACATCCAAAAACCTAACCCTAGGAGATGAAGTGCCAAAAGTCATGTGGGCCCCGTTTGGGTAAGTTAGTACATCAACTTCCCGGGGTCGTAACTTTTGCATACGATCTCCGTTTGGGGCGATCGGTAGGCCGTTGGAAAGGTCTATCCAAGATTTACAACTTTCGATTGGGGCCAGATGTATGTCAAAGGCAACCATTTGGCCCCCCAAATCACCAAAAAGGTCGTTTAGGGCCTAAAAATGGCCTCGGAAGTTCAGGACCCGAAAAACTGCTAAAAATAGTACAATACCAAAATTTCCATAAAACTGTTTTGATCCAGTTGGAAAGGTGGGTGGCCACCAATATCCACCTGGATCATTCTCCCATTCCGTACCAACAACACCTGTTGGTTTGTCTTCAACTCCATTTACAACAGTCCATACATTCCATGCTTAAAAAATAATCAAGATCTTGAATTTCCAATAAATGTAATTATCTCCATCGAGCTGTTATGTAGAATTTTGTCCTACGGATAAGCCAAAGTTCTCTTAACTTTAAAGCAGACTTTAAACTAATCTTTAAAGCAAGAAACAAGTCAAAACAAATGCTACCTTGAATCCCTAGATCTAACAAACATCTCAAGATTTAAATGCTAGAAAGAATAGAAGAAGTTTAACTAACCTTCTATCCAGACGCTTGTTTTTGGTATTTGCTCCAGTCTCCAAGCCCTCACAAATGAACCTGTCAAAATGGAACCAAGACACAAGAATGCACTATTCTCTAGCAACCTGAAACATGAGTTAGAATCTAAATCTTATGAAAGATACAAATCATGTCATTAAAACAAGATTGACACAAATTATTTGGGAAAACAAGACAAGTTATTCCATTACAACTTGAAGAATACTTACAAAAGGTGCTTGATGCCCAAGCCAATCCTCCAGCTCCAAGTGTCTTCTCCTCTAGCTATCTCCACAATGCTACAAGACCATAAGTTTGGTACTCTCAAGAGTCCTCCCCTTTCCCAATGGAATGCCTCTCTTTTATAGTGAATGGTGAGGTTAACCAACAAGAGAGATGGGTGGATCTAAGGAGAGATAAGTGGATCAGGGTTTCTAATCGAAGGAGATGAGTTGAGATCGAATCAGGGACCCCAATCTTCCATTATCTTCGAAAATCCAAAATCCCACAAGCCAAGGGAAAAAAGCTATTAAAAGAGTACCGCGTTCTGGAAAGACTGCAGAACGCGGCACTGGGGAAATAGCATAGCGCGGTAGTGTCTAGTACCGCGTTTTGATAAACTAGCAAGGCGCGGTAGTGTGTGTGGATAAAGTCTAAGGTGGGTCAAAACTTGTCAGGGTAGATTCACCTTCAAGGTTGACTCATCATCTGTCTCTTCTGGATGGTTTAAAACAGTAGGGAAAGTGTCGTCAACTCGTTTTGTGATGGAGATGTGACACTGTGAAACATAGAGGTATAACACGAGCTTGGATGTTTCATTCAGATAATTATTTGCAAATGAACTTGACATTTCTGAACAAAAAAAACTTAAACAACTCAGAAAATACCTCTCTCCTGGGCGACTCCATTCTTCTGCTTGTAATGGCGGATCAAATCCCCAATTCCAACTTGTATCACAAATTTTTCCTTTGCATATAATGGCAGTGGTGTTGCTAACAAAGGGCGTTGAAATTTTTGGGACAAGGATCACTGCGAGCTCCTTTCCATGGCATACAACACACGGCTCCAGGCTCCAAGACAGTTCACGATCTCACTCAGCAATACGTTTCAATTTCTGGGACAAGGATCACTGTGATCTCCTTTCCATGATTACCAGCTGACAGCACTAGTTCCAAAAACTGCACACAACACTGTTTTGCTACAGCAAACACACCCTCAATATTAACCTTCAATTTCATCTCAACTTCACAAATTTTATCAGCCGCAGATCATGACTAGCAAAGTGTGATCTCAACCTCATAGTCTGCTCTCCTCCACACAGGTAGCTGGGTGTGTACCTCCAAGCTCAACTCTGAAACCAAAATATAGTATAGCATAATAGAATAAAAACAGGGTAGAACCTTCGATGGGAAATCACAAAGGGAGATAGAGCTGTTGTCTTTCTTATTAAACTCAAGGAGAAAAACATTACATATATAGCTTGTCACAAAAGCAACAACTTCCTACAAAAATGGATTTGATAACAATCGTAGAGGAAAATGTGGATTCAACTATAACTGTTTCTAAATTAAGCATTTCTACATTAATATCTAACATGCCATACATAATCTCATAAAGAACAAGGTAATATTGAAAAAATATAGTTTTTCTTTAGTGGTAAGTAAAATAATTGCCCAAAGTTTTAATGTGTGGTTTGGCTTACTTACAGATGATAAACAACGAGCATGAGAAACTTGCAGATGCTTCATCCTCACCATAACAGCTGCAACATGGTTAAGTAGATGCTTCTGCATCATTGGTAGGAAGAAAATTGTAGATGGATTCTTTCCAGAGGTTGTCTTTTGCAACTCAAAATATTCACGAGTCATGAAAATCATGTACTGCCCATTTTTATCTCAATTCCGGCATTTGACTAGCAATTGGAAAGTAGTAAGGTGTTTTGGCAGCTGCAGTCACGAGAACTAAATACTACTATTGCTTGGAACCTGCTGATAGCCAACAATTTCTTCTGTTTTAAAAGGGTATTGCATATTGAACAGTTCTAGCATTTTTTTCTTCTATCATTATATCCTATTCCATTTTATTTATCATAGTTTGTATATGTCAAGCTATTCGAATTAGTAGCTTATTAGAGACATGTTTGAAGTGAATACAAAGCAATGGACTATTTATTCTCATGTATCTTTGTTTATAGTGCTTCAAATAGGAAAAACAATGGAGTAATTTTGTTCACTTATCATTGTTTGATAGGGCCTTAAATGTATGATCATGTTTAACCTTTATTTACAGGTTGTAATATTTTATTTTTTTTCACTGTTGAAATTGACTTTAGACATGGATGAGGGAATTCCAAACTTTGGAAGAAGTACAATAATTGTCTCCAATTTGGGATAGATTGCTCAAGTTGGTAACCAACGTAACAATAGAAACAATGACCTTTTATTGTAGTGGAAACCAAAGAGTGCATATTTTAAACATTGATATTCTATAATAGATATCCATTGATTTTTCAAGTAACCTTACAGACTACAATAATATATTTACAAGTAATACTTGATTTCCTTTAACATAATTTGGTGGGTTAACCTTTCGTCCCCTCTTGGAATAATTTATAAGATTGATGGATTTGATCTCAAGATTCCAGTCATTTTAAAAAGTATCAAGAGAATGTGAATTCACATTTCCTGATCAATAGGGGAAAGGGGCTAAAGAGTGGTGTTGTGATGCCTCCAGAGCTAAGCATTGACTAATAGCAATCTTTGTTTTCCACTTTCTTATTATTTGAAACTGTAGAATCAATGGATGGGAAGATAATGAAGCATTTGTTTTCCTTCGTTCATCAGAAAACCAGGACATTCCACCATTATTTTACATATGTTAAATGTAATCTAGATCTGGTAGTAAATTTTATAAATTTGTTTGTCCAATTTTCCTCAAGTAGTCCTAAAGTAGAAAACAATTGTCACTTCAAGTGCACCAATGATTATTATGGATTGGGATTGGCAACTTGTTTGCATTTCTCAATTCATTTTGTGATTGGATGTCATTTAATTCATTTGTTGTTGGTACAACATCCCCCCCCTAGATTTTTTTGAAAAAATATTGGGGCCCCTCCTCTGTTTTTTTTTAACAAAAAGAAAATCTGCCCAAGGTTATTCGGACATCATAAATCTTTCCTTAGCTCAACTTGCCTTAAAATTTTTGAGCTGTGTTTTTGCCTAAGTAAAACTCAGGATTTCGGGCCGCAACAGCGGAAGCCTTTGAGCTAATTTTGCCGCCACAACGGAAGAGTTAGTTCAAGCCTTCCGAAACACGGAGATAAAAGGCTAAGTCAAACCCGCGGCAGAAACGTTACCTTAAAGTCTCTGAAAGGGCGAAACTTCTGATCAAGTGGGCTCGCAGCAGAATGAATTCATCACGTCTCTCCGCAACGGTGGAAGATTTCATCTAACTCTTCTGCAAGCATCGGAAACACATCAACAAGTTTTCGCGGAAAGGCTCGTCTATCTCTTCTACACCGACAAACGTTGGCACATTTTCGGAACAACTTGGCTAACTTTCCCGTGAAAGTAGACGAGCTCACATAAGTTTGCCACGGCACACTATTCCTCCGCGGAAGCTTTCGGTCAATTCTCTCGCAACGGCAGGAAAAACTCGACTCTTCTTGCCGCTGAGGCGGAAGCCTTAACCCAACCTCTCCATTTGACGGTCATATTTATTGAAAAGGGATTGATTTGACCCATCCATACATGCCTTAAAATCACGTTTTGATGACTTACAACCACCGAATTAATGGCTTGCACATACCATTTTGAATATATAGGGTATGAACCCCATTAAATGCCCCATTGTCACTCGTCACCCAGAGCTTTCTTCTCGTTCCTGTTTGAAATTACGAACAACGTTCCAGGCTCGCAAGCTCTGCAACGGATGCAGGCCCTTCCAGGTTAATACCTTCGTAAATCCTGTAATATTGTATGCTTCCTGTGTAGAATACATGATTCATTTCCTGTTTATGATCCATCCTACCCATGTGCACCCAACTCAAACTTTTGAAGCTCTAAGCATCGACATAAAAGCTCTAGCCTATTAAATCTAAGACTCTGTAGAAGAGACCCTTACTGTCTTCGTCCCTTTCTACACTGCATTAGGAAGAGGTAGGACCAGTTTCTATGTGACATGCAGAGGGTAATCAACCACTTTGCTTGCTGCATTTAGAGCTCTTAATTCAGAAGCAGGAAGACCTTATATGCAGCAGGCGGAACCAGGCCCTAGAACCTCAAGGCTCCGACTACTTAATTGTTAGAAGAACCAGCTATGTGCCTCCTCTTGTAATAAAGAAACCACCCATTAGACCAACCCTACCCATTCTCGCACCAAGTTATAAGCTTTTTCACAACCGCCGAATCCGCGCCTTTCCGCACTTTCAGGCTGGTTGTGCCTTGTCTTGTGTTATAAGAACGTAGAAATCCCAGGCTTACCTCATGATCATTAGTTCATGGTTGCATTATCAAACGACAGAGGTAACTGAATTTAAATTTTGGCATATGAAACAATTGTTTTGTTTTAGAAAAGAGAATAGTAATCAAATAGAAGTTAGCATTTAGATCTCATCATTAGAAAAAAGACACTAGTTTGGGTTGTTAACATCATGTCATACATGCTTATTCATGTTTAATTGTTGAACAGGATTTTCAAAATGGCTAAAGGTGGCAAGAGAAAATCAAAGGAAATCGACGAAAGCACAAGAATAGAAACAACGTTCCAGGATACCAAGTGCACTACAGGCGTGCCGCCAGAAGTAAACTGGGGAGATGTCTACCGCATGATAAGAGATCAGGACTTCCCTAAGGCTCTTCTTGAGGAGGAATGTTTATATAAGAACATCCGGAACTCCTATATATCAAAGGCGGCCACACATCCAGAACTCTTCCCGTGCTCAGAAGTAATTGGATGGGTGTTGCAACATGCGAACACCGAGACAAGAGTCATAGCACATAGCATGGGAAAGGCCTTTGCTTCGTTTCACCCGTCTTATATCTCAACGGCCTACAAATTACCCAAATCACAGCAACGACTTGATGATGCATGGATGGAAGGGATCGAGATGGATAATATAGACATGGCAAGAAGGTTGTTAATTGCAGGAAGGAAAATCAGAAGAAAAGACAGTGAGGAGTATGAGGTTCAGAAACTGAGGCCTCCTTTCAGACTGATCACTCTCATGTTAAGCAGAATCTTCGGGAGAACTGATGGGATGATGTTTATGCTACAATGGGTCCCTATCATCCACTATGTAGCCTTCAAAGGGACAATCTTCAACTAGGCCGATATCATCTCAGACAGTTTGTCATCACCTATAACAATGGCCCAAGAAGGATTGGTGGAGAGGAAGGCAGAGTTTTATATGGCCTCTTACCTGATAGATTGTATCGTGGCGAAATGTCCCTTCCCCAAGTTGGGATGCATATGGAACTCGGCAGATGGCTCAGTGTTCATTGCCTACAAAATCTTCTGGGCTCAAAATTACAAGAGAGATTACAAGCTCATTTGCGAAGAGTTCATCCTGCCCCTTTATCAATTAATATTTAATGAAGAACCCAACTGCTTGTCTGAGAATGCCATGGAAGCTTTGGAGAAATATGGTGATTTCTATTTTTCTCCAGAAGGTACCTACATAAGGATGTACGGAGGTTCCAAAGCCCCATATATTCTACCAAGATACGCTATGGATTATATAGTCCACAAGGAGATGGTAAGGCAGGTATTCATTGATGGAATGGGTAATACCCTGTATAAGGCCAAGAAAGCTACTTTTCCGCCCTTACCCTTCTATGTCGAGGGCTACAAGTTTTCAGGATGTGCAACCGTGAAAGAGTTTGTTGCAGAGTTGAGGAGCTTTAATTTTGGAGAAAGGATTTTTCACAGGAATGATCGACAGGGAAAAGTTGCACAACATTGCAAAGAACCCTCCACTCCATGTGAGTATGCCAACTTTTATGATCCACAGGAGGAAGCATATAGGGGGATCAGTAATATAACTGAGCTACAGATTTTCCAAATGGGCAAAGGAGGGGCCAGCTCGAGCTCTAATGTTGTGGGGAAAATAGGTCCACAAAGAGAAAAGGATACCGTTTGGAGACTGCCAAGGCTTTCTCGAAAGAAGAACAAAGGCTCCTAGAACAAGCAAAGAAAATTGAAGAAGATAAACGCATAGAAGAAGAGAACTTGAGAATCCAAGCAGTCGAAGCTGAGGCAAGGAGGAAAGAAGAAGAAGAGAGAATTGGATTGGAAAGAATTGTGAAGCAAGAACAACATGATACATTAAAAAGGGAGCAGGAGGAAGAGGCATGAAAGAAAGAGGAGGAAGAAAAGAAGTCCCAAGAGGATATTGATCCCAAAATCCCAGACCTGCAAAATTTAGATATGGGTTCCCCCATAAGAGATTTCCCCATTGTCCCTTTTACACCCTACAAAGGCAGTACAGTTTCTAATTGGGAAAATTTCGCTTATAACAAGAAAAGGAAAACCATTGTCAAAGAGACAGGTTCCAAATTGAAAAGACCTTTTCGGCCAGACATCATCACTACACACGAGACTACGGTCATGCGGAACACAGAAGAGGCTGCTAAACTCCTGGCATCCATCTCCATAGCCACGGTTACGGCAACTGCAGACAATGTCAAAATACTAGGGGATAAATTGAGTGAAGAAAAGGAGAAAGCACGTCAGCTGCAGGAAGCTTTAGTCAAAGAGTAGAACTATACAAATTTGATGATTGAGAGGAATGATGCTCTCACATATCAAAAGGAAGAGTTAAAATAAATTCTCCAACAACTGGAAGCTGATAGAAGGGCCCTAGAAGTACAAGTAAGGATGTTAGAAGAAGAAAAGGGAGAGCTTGAAGGAAAAAATCTAAGGCTTGAATCAGAGAAGTTTGACAACATTCAAGAGATTTTCGACCTGAAAGAACACATTGAAAAGTTACAAGAAGGCAACGAATTGTTAGAACAACAAGTAAAGTTGGCAAACAACAAAATGGGAGACATTAGCCCCTTCCACGAGCTAGCCTGTGAAATACTAAGAGAGACCTATGGCATACAAGAACTTCTATCAGAGGAAATATACAAGCTAAAAGCAATAATGGCCCAGGTTAAAGAAATCAATGTCAAAACCACTCGGGTTAGGAAGAAGCACACACGCATCAGGGGAGAGATTAAAAAACACATTGAATGGAGGGAAGGGAGGTCAGAGTTCTCGGCAAATCTTCCCCTTAAGTCTGTTGTTGAGTATAGGGCAGATATACGCACCCTAGATTATTCTAAGGATTGCGGAGTAAATTTGGCCACTGTGACCTTAGCTACTTATGAGCGGTGCAAGAATTTGTATTCCCAAATACGAGGCACACAAGAAAGTTGTCAGATAGCCATGCCTCAAAATTTAGAAGAATTCCCGGATAAAACACAACGTTTATCTAAGCTAAATGAAGAACTCAAGGCAGAAAATGAATATGTGCAGAAGCTAGATGTCTTGACTTCAGAAGACCTGCACCAATTTATCAGCAAAGTAGCTATTCATAAGCATGGCCTAGAAGAAAGTCTCAGGGCCACAATGGCAGAAATAACTATTTTAGCAGAAGAACTTGCCAAGCAGAGAGTGTCCCTCAGATTTATGATTCCCCTGGTTGGAATAAATATAGTAAAAGAAACAAATCAGTGGGGAAATTATATTGCAGAAGTAGATAGGGCATTGGAAGCCAGTCAAGTTCCCACATCAGAAAGTGGCCCAGTTGTTGCAGTAGTGATGGAAGAAGCCCTAGCGGTCCCAGAAGTGCCAAAGTTTCCCAAAGCGCCAGCTTAGGGATAACTTACATTCGCCAACGTGTCTCTTGGGTTGATAGTTTATGCATATACTTTTGTAATATTAAAATTACTTGTGCTCCCGTTTTTTGTAAAGTTATTTGAGATATTCCTATTTTTGTAATGTCAACACTACAAGACAAATTAGAGGAATAGAAACAGTTAGGGTATAGGTGGCAACTCTTGGCACATTTTGTAAAGCTATATAAAGTTTATTAGAGTAAGGTAGAAAGGACTTTTGGTAGGTGAAAGGTTTTTTGTCCTATAAATGAACTATTTCTGCTACATGAATAAGAAAAATCGATTTGGCCTATGGAAGCTGGCACAACACTTTGCTTGGAGTCTTATTGGATAATGAACTATTTATGCGTTTTCATACATTTCTTGTGAGATCTTTCATGGCTCTTATGAATTAATTCTTTGCTATGAATGGTTTCACTTTCTCTACAAAATTTATGTGTTAGATGGGTGATTGAATGCTTGTATTTATCTGGGCTATCTTGGATAATCTTTATTTCTACTGTAAATGCTCCTTCCAATTTAACAGTTATCTGTGGAATTATTGGGTGTGTTTTTCAGTTTATTACCCATTCTTTAAATCTGCTCCTTATAAGGATAGGATAATTTAGATTTAAATTAGATTAGCAGAGATTTTTTTACTACATGCATTTAATTTAGGGCACATGCATATCATAATAAATACAAAAAATACATAACCGGTGGATCGGGCCGCAACTGGTAAAACAAACAAATATTTAAAACTCATGGTAGCCGGAACCGTTAACCGGACGGATTCCCCACACCAAAGGGTGGGCGATCTAGTTGGGATCGCTTACTGAGGAGAATCCCTTGCTGATTGATGCAGCGATATTCGAGGCATCACCACAATGGATGGGAAGATAATGAAGGATTTGTTTTCCTTCATTCATCAGAAAACCAGGACATTCCACCATTATTTTACATATGTTAAATGTAATCTAGATCTGGTAGTAAATTTTATAAATTTGTTTGTCCAGTTTTCCTCAAGTAGTCCTAAAGTAGAAAACAATTGTCACTTCAAGTGCACCAATGATTATGATGGATTGGGATTGGTAACTTGTTTGTATTTCTCAATTCATTTTGTGATTGGATGTCATTTAACTTAGCCCATGCAAAATGAAGGGAATGTGTTTCTAACAAGGAAAGAATTATCATATGTAACATTGTTCCTCAAGTAGCTTGAGGAAAGCATTATGCAAAATTGAGGGAATGTGTTGTGACTTGTCAACACACTCTTTTACAAATGTATATTCTAAACAATACCTTGTTACAAATTTGTCGTTGAATCTTTCCTTTGTATTATAGTTAATAAGTATGGAACCAGCATCGCCATGCCCACCTTCATTTTGTTTCCAATCAACATAGTGGAAGTTGCAGAACTCATAACGTCCATGTATCTTACACTAGTGTTCAAGAGGCCAGGGCACTCTATCCTTTCATTTCTAGAGTTGCATTACAGGTCTACCCATTTTCAAAGAAATAAGATACGTTTTCCCTATTTCCCAAGACCTCTAGAAGAACTAATGTTCCATCCAAATCAATTTAAGTTGGAAAATCATTCCACTCCATTTAGGATTCCTCCACCTCAACCTATGGGTCTTATGGATATTGCTACCCTAAAGGAGCATTTTCCAATGTATGGTGATCTCTCCTCTGTGGAATTTGATGATGTAAAAGGTAATATAGGTGAAACATCCAAGGCACCAGAAAAATGCATTATGTGGGTCATCTACACTAACAAGCGTGCAATTGAAAGAGATCATAACCATGGTAAATCTTGACAAGGAATTAACAGGTTTGTTCCTAGTAACTAGGCATTTCACTATTCGCAACCAGACTATCTCAACCAAGGTGTTGAGTATGCCCCTCCTTTAGAGAATGTTGGTGTAGATTCTATAACTCGTTTCTACCCATTTTTGCACTTGAATGGTAATGAATCAAAACATATCTATCATTGACCAGGCTCATGGAAAAGTAGGAGGAGGTATGGAGTACAGGATTCAATTTTGTGTCGGGGCCAACGCAAAAGCTCTTGAGCATGATATCTACAGTGATGAGAAGGAGGTGGTTCGACTGTTGACTTTCATCTTAGATCTTGGTTTATATATCTACGTCAATCAAGCAAAGTTCCACAGTATCATTGGGAATAATCAAAGTCACAAAAGGACTTTTAAGATTCTTTAAATAGTTAAAAAATGAGAACATCCACCTTTCATGTATTCACAAGCATATAGATTAATTCATTCTCAGTTCTTTGAAAGCATTTCATTCTCATTTTATTGATTATTAGAGGAGGATCTTATAATGAAGTTCAAGGAGGGGGTAGCATTAGAAGAGATATGTGAATGTAGTCAAGAATCAACTTCTTCCCATTATTGTGTATCTAGTTTATTTGTTGTACCTCCTACATCAATTATGAAAACGAGATATGAAATATCATAATTACAAAAGAAACATGCAAGATGAATTCATATAATGAGTTAAAAATATTGCATGAACCTTTACTGTCATTAATTTCTAAGATTGATGGTTTCTTACTTGTGAGATCCCAAAGATGTGAGTTCATAAATTTAGAGAAATTTGAAAATTTATAACTTTAATAGCGATCTTCACAATATGCTTTCATCAATCGATTGACAATTAGTTAAACGAAAATTAATCATGATGCAGAAACATTTATTTCTTCAATACACCAATAATTATATAAGTCCATAATTTATCTATCATATTAAACCATAATCAAGTATTACCATTTCACCTTGAAATTTGTTCGTGGAATTCTTACCTAGTAGTAAACCCAAATTCGAATAATACATATATCTATGTAGTCATTTAAAAGAGCAACATAAATAACCGAAAAACATCTTTACCAAAGAAACATTCGAAAAAAGTATACATCTTCATAAGTACAAAACCATTAACAAAACACACATCTTTTAACAAAGAAACATTCGACAAAAGTATACATCTTCATAAGTACAAAACCATTAACAAAGCACACATCTTTTAACAAAGAAACATTCGACAAAAGTAGACATATAAAACCATTAACGAAACACACACGAAGAGACCATATGTAGGTGGTTCACCCAACTCCACGGGCTACATCCACAAACAAAGAGAGTCATATTATTAATCCTCAATCCGGGGGAATTCTGCAAAGCAGCTGTTACAATATC
Source organism: Larix kaempferi (assembly GCA_027924585.1). Classification (NCBI taxonomy): domain Eukaryota; kingdom Viridiplantae; phylum Streptophyta; class Pinopsida; order Pinales; family Pinaceae; genus Larix; species Larix kaempferi. The sequence goes on along the minus strand of BSBM01000293.1, from coordinate 23,704,675 downwards.
GCGTTTCCATTTTCTCCAGGTATTCTACCTAACATTAAAAATGATTACCAGGATTTAACTCAGTAATAACTAAATAGCATTATTTCCATGCAGTTAACGTTACAACGCTACATCCAAGTGATTATAAAGATTTGATAAACATAAATCTAGAAGAACAGAGTCAAACTTATAAGCTAATCCTATGATCTCGTCACGACGGCAACTATTAATATAACACAGAGGTGAAACATAGATCGCATACTTGACTGGCAGAGAACTCTGCCTAACCAACCTGATATCAACATCTTAAGTGGATGCATACAGGGATCAACACTTAGTTAACTGAGATCTCTTAAAGTGAAACGGGAGCTATCAACACGATACACCATGATATGGTTAAAGCGGGCCATAAATCTGCTCTACAGTAAAACAAGCTTAAAAGGGGCAGATGCACTATCCATCACCGCGATACACAGAGATGCATTATGCATCACAAAAACATAAACTTAAACCCTCTATCCCTTCCTAGATGGTATACCCATTTATGCTGGCAGCGATTTAATACAGAACATACCTATAAACCGAGTTTTTTAGAAAAACTTACTATCCCTTCCAATGCGGCGTCCACAATTTCACGCAAACGCTGAGTCTTATCATATACAATAATATTTATATCACAGTGAATCAACACAGTCGGGATTTAACATTTAAAAGTTCTGACAGGTATGAGCCGGGGTCGAGACCAGCTCCGCAATAGTTAAAAATACAGAACACCAATGCCCCAAAATATAGAAGCAACGAAAACCCAGAATGCCAAGCAGCTTAGATCAGCTCGGCAACATAAAACAAGACCTAGATTTTATAATCTATCATAGCTCTGCCCAATTCCGTGGTATCAAAAATACTAACAACAAAGATCTGTTAGAAACGGGTGACAACCGGCTATGACGGTAACTATGTAACTGACTAACTAAATATGCAGTTATTAGTAACCGTGTAAGAAATGTATATGTTTCTTGTATTCTCGTAAGAGAGGACATTGGAGAGTTGTGAGTTGTTGTAAATCTTCAGATTCTGAATAATAAGATACCGATACCATTGCTCCGTGGATGTTTCCCTAAGAAGAGAGGGTTTTACCACGTAAATCTCTGCGTATATCTCATGTGTGTGTGTTTATTGTCTTTCTTGTTTTATTTGCTTCCACTGCATATTGTATATTGTGGCTGTTAGATCCAACAAGTGGTATCAGAGCCTGGTAGAAAGCCACAAAGAACGAGAAAAAGCCGAATGTTAAATTCGTTTTATGGGTCAAAAGTTACCGGACTGAAGCCTAAGGAAAACGGGCGGTAATCTTCAACTACCGCGGGTCCATTGCTTACCCAGGCGCGGTAGTGTTAAGCACTCTTACGAAATAGAATTTACTGAGAATTGCCGCGGCATAGTGATATCACAGAGCGCGGTACTGTTATCCATTTGAAATTAAAACTCGTTTTACATTTCAAGTTTAAGCGTGAAAGCTAAAAGAATAAGCTTGTTTTTGTTTTCACGTGGATAAAGAAAAGTAATTGTTTTTTTGTTTTCACGTGGATAAAGAAAAGTAAAGTCATTTTTTGTTTTCACGTGGATAAAGAGAGGTAAAGGGAGGCTTATTTAAAAGCTTATTAAAATATATATATTTAAAAGTGGGCATATTTTTTTTTTTAAAGGTGGGAGTTATAAGGGATGTTTTATAAAGGTTTGTTTTAACAAAGGCTTGAGGTGGGAGTTATAAGGTTTAATATATTTTGAGTATTTGAAAACCTTATATATTATTTTGAGTATTTGAAAAACTTTATTTTTCTGAAAAGGGTTTCCCTTATAAAGTTTTTTGACCTGGTGTTTTTTTTTTTTGAGAAAATGGCAAAAACGCAGAGTGTTAAGTTTGAAATTGAGAAGTTCAATGGGAGCAATAATTTCGAGTTGTGGAAGGTCAAGATGCGGGATATGCTCGTGCAGCAAGGAGTGGCGAAGGCACTGGCAGGAAAAATAAAGAAACCCGCAGATATTTCAGATGGAGACTGGAGCGAGATGGATGAAAGAGCTCTCAGTGCTATTCGTCTGTGCTTGGCCGACGATGTTTTATTTAACATCGTGTCTGAAACTACAGCAGCAGGTCTCTGGACAAAGTTGGAAAGTTTGTACATGACTAAATCCTTGACGAATAAAATCCTCCTGAAGCGGCAGTTGTTTACCTTGCGTATGAAAGAAGGTACAAAGATTTCTGAACATTTGAATGCGTTCAATACTCTTATTTGTCAGTTGACTAGTATGGAAGATATTATTAAATCTGAAGACAAGGCGATTTTACTGTTGTGCTCTCTGCCTGAGTCATGGGCACATTTTGTAACCTCTATCAATTTTAGTTCTACTGAGTCTATTACCTTCGATGAAGTTGTGGGAGCCTTACTTTCTGAGGAAACTCGAAAGAAATCTAGTCTTGAAACCTCGACATCAGAATTAATGGTGGCCAGAGGAAGAACCAGTGAAAGAGGACAACATTCAAAGGGTACATCAAGGTCAAAGTCGAAGGGCAAAAAGAGTAAATTGAAGTGCTGGTACTGCAATAAAGCAGGACATCTGAAGAAAGATTGCTGGAAACGTAAGCGAGCTTCTGAGGAGGAGGACTCTACAAAGGAGGCGAACGTAGCCGAGAATGATTCAGGTATGATCGATGAGGTATTATCTACATCTACTGTTTCACAATACCATTCTGACTGGTTAATTGATTCTGGAGCATCTCACCACATGTGTCTTCATAGAAATTGGTATTCGTCATACCAATCTATAGATGACGGGGTAGTTTATATGGGAAATAATGTTACATGTAAAACTGTTGGGGTAGGGAGTATCAGAATTAAAATGTATGATGGGACTGTTAGGACTCTAACAGATGTGAGACATGTACCTGAATTAAGGAAGAACTTGATATCAATGGGAGTTCTTGATGACGCTGGTTACAAGTTTACAGTTCAAGGTGGAGTTATGAAGATATCGAAAGGTATCTTGGTTGTTATGAAAGCAAACAGAGTTGGGAACCTATATAGACTTGAAGGGAGGACGGAAGTTGATCACGCGACAGTAGCATCGGTTGGTGCAGCAGCAGACATCACTCGTCTATGGCATCAGTGGTTAGGTCATATCAGTGAAAGAGGTATGAAGGTACTTGCTGATCGAAAGTTGCTTCCTAGTTTAAAATCTATAGATTTGAAGTTTTGTGAGCACTGTATTTATGGTAAACAGGCTAGACAAAAATTTAAATCTGGAAAACACACTAGTAAAGGTATCCTAGACTACATACATTCTGATCTTTGGGGTCCATCTCCAAAAATTTCTTATGGGGGATCGTCATATTTCGTCAGTTTTATAGATGATTACTCGAGGAAAGTTTGGATCTATTTATTGAAGAGAAAAGCTGATGTTTTTGATATATTTAAGAAGTTTAGAGCTTTGGTTGAAAAGAGCACTGGCAGGTTCATTAAATGTCTTAGAACAGATAATGGAACCGAATTTACTTCGAAGGAGTTTGATAATTATTGCAAGCAGAATGGGATTGAGAGACATAAGACCATTGTTTACACTCCGCAGCAGAATGGCGTTGCTAAACGCATGAACAGGACTCTTCTTGAAAGAGCAAGGAGTATGCTCAGTAATGCGAAGTTGCAGCAGGAATTGTGGGGAGAGGCATTGCTTACAGCTTGTTATCTGGTCAATCGATCACCATCAACAGCAATTGACTGCAAAATTCCAGAAGAGGTATGGACAAGTCAATCATGTGATTATTCTAATCTTAGAGTATTTGGTTGTGAAGCCTATGCAGTTATTCCGAAAAATCAGCGTTCCAAACTAGATCCTAAGTCAAGAAAATTGATCTTTGTTGGATATGGTGATGGTGTTAAGGGATATAGGTTGTGGAATCCTACTGTCCACAAAATCATCATAAACAGAGATGTAAAATTTGATGAACTTTCTCTAACAAATTTAGATGTAAGTAATGATTTGAAACAGGCTAATATACCACAGTTTCAGCAAATTCAGTTTGATACTCAGTCATCTGTGAGGGGGACTCATGAGGATGTCCAGGAAGAGGATATTTATGAGGACACTCCTCAGGAAGAGGATGCGCAGACAGAAATAGAGGAAATACCACAGCAAACTCTACGGAGATCTACGCGGAACAGAACTTTTCCAAAGAGGTATGATGATTTCGTTTTCATTTCTAACGAAGGAGAACCTGACAGTTATAAGGAAGCATTAGAAGTGTCTGACAGTGACAAATGGAAACGTGCAATGAAAGAAGAAATGGATTCTTTGGCAAAGAACAAAACGTGGGATATTGTGGAACTTCCAGAGAGTAGGAAAGTGGTTGGCTGCAAATGGGTGTACAAACTGAAGAAAGGAGCTGATGAAACTGTTCCGAAGTACAAAGCGAGACTGGTTGCAAAAGGATTTTCTCAGAAAGAAGGTATTGACTTTCATGAGATTTTTTCACCAGTTGTAAAACTTGTTTCTATCAGAATTTTGTTAGCACTAGTTGCTTTATATGATTTGGAGTTAGAGCAGCTAGATGTCAAAACAGCTTTCTTACATGGAGATTTAGATGAAGAAATTTTCATGGAACAACCAGAAGGGTTTGTTCAAAATCGCAACAAGAGGTTTGTTTGCAAGCTCAAAAAATCATTGTATGGCCTGAGGCAGTCTCCCAGGCAATGGTACAAGAAGTTTGATTCTTTCATGGTGAGTCAGAATTTTACCAGGAGTGAGTATGATCATTGTGTGTACTTTAAAAAGTTGGAAAATTACATGTTCATTATTTTGGTATTGTATGTTGATGATATGCTTGTCGCAAGCAAGAGCATGTTTGAAATTAGCATGTTAAAGGCTCAGTTGGCTAGGACATTTTATATGAAGGATCTAGGAGCAGCAAATCAGATCTTGGGCATGCAGATACACAGAGACAGGAAAAATGGCAAGCTGTGGTTATCACAAAAGAAGTATGTGGAGAAAATACTTCAGAAATTCGGTATGGATAAGGTGAAACCTTCTAGTATCCCTTTAGCTTCTCATTTCAAGCTTTCTTCAGGTTTGAGTCCTAAAAATGATGAAGAAAAGCAGTATATGTCTCGTGTACCATATGCTAATGCAGTAGGAAGTTTGATGTATGCGATGATAAGTACAAGACCAGATATTTCACATGCAGTTGGTGTTGTCATTAAATACATGGCAAATCCAGGAAAAGAGCATTGGGCAGCAGTGAAATGGGTGCTTCGGTATCTTAGAGGCACAAGTGACTATTGTATCACTTTTGATGGTTACAGTGATAAAGTCTGTGGTTATGTTGATTCTGATTTTGCAGGTGATTTGGACAAGAGGAGGTCCACTTCAGGTTATGTTTTTACTCTTGCAGGTGGAGCTATTAGTTGGATGTCAAAGCTTCAGAATATTGTTGCTTTATCTACTACAGAGGCAGAATATATAGCTGCTTCACATGCTTGCAAAGAGGCAGTCTGGTTAAAAGGTTTGTTGGGTGAGTTAGGAAAGGTTCAGAACTCTATAAAGATTTTCTGTGATAGTCAAAGTGCTATTCACTTGGCTAAAAATCCAGCTTATCACAGTAAGACAAAACATATTCCTGTAAAATATCATTTTGTAAGACATGTTATTGATGAAGGTGGAGTGGTTCTTGAAAAGGTCCACACTCAAAAGAATAGTGCAGACATGTTCACGAAGCCAGTTACTTCAGAGAAGCTACGATGGTGCTTAGCTTCTCTAGGCTTGCAGGAAAAGTGATCAATAGAGCAATGAGCAATGGTATCAGGTAAATTGTTGTCAAGGTGGAGATTGTTAGAAACGGGTGACAACCGGCTATGACGGTAACTATGTAACTGACTAACTAAATATGCAGTTATTAGTAACTGTGTAAGAAATGTATATGTTTCTTGTATTCTCGTAAGAGAGGACATTGGAGAGTTGTGAGTTGTTGTAAATCTTCAGATTCTGAATAATAAGATACCAATACCATTGTTTCGTGGATGTTTCCCTAAGAAGAGAGGGTTTTACCACGTAAATCTCTGCGTATATCTCATGTGTGTGTGTTTATTGTCTTTCTTGTTTTATTTGCTTCCGCTGCATATTGTATATTGTGGCTGTTAGATCCAACAAGATCCTATTCTGGATCTAACAATGGGTAGATATATAGACGATTGACCAACTGGTTCAACACAAAACGTGGCCATGTACAGAGATCCCACTGGATCTATACAAAGCCGTTAACACTATACACGGAAATTGCATAATCTCATAAGTTTAACTATAGAGGCGGATAACAAACCAGACTGCTAGAATGCATATATAATAATTATATAAATCAACAGAAAATTAACTGGAAACTAGCACTTCCGCTGTTCTCCTCAATGAGTCCGTAGATTCACGCATTAACCGTTTTCTAAAATTTACTACAACTGTATATATCACAGAGAAATACTGGGACATAGCATCTCTGCTATCCCTTACCCTTGCGTCCATATGATCACGCGGTTCACAAAAATTACGAAGTAAAACGCAAGTAGCAGCTAGTTCTGTTAAGTGAATAAGTGTGTAGATTGTGTGTCAATTAGATCGCTTGATCAGAAAAACAAACAGGGGTTTCAGGGGCAGCGATTCTCTCAACATGAGATCGCTCGATCGACAAGTCAATAATTTAAACCCTAGTTCTATCAACACAAAAGAAGGATTGCTACCGTAAGGGACTATGTACTTACATACAGAGATCGCCAAGAACTTGGTCCAGCCTGACATGTGCAAAGGGTAATATCGATCTCTGTCCAGCAACCGAGAATTCCTCTTCTCGTTAAACTATACTTTTAACACAGGTCTTCACTTCCTGCCAACGGCCCAACAAAACTTCCCTCTATCATAAAGTTCGCCCCAGCCAATCACGACTATTCCTAAACGCCGGAACCCGAGTGCTTCCATAAAAAATTCCCCCCTCTAGCAGAGGAATACGCCTATTAATAAAGAAATTCAAAAAAGAGCAAGGCTAATCCATCCATCGGCTTCTCTCCGAGTATCCCCTCCAAAAATTCGTGCACATAGAAATAATAAAGAATAAAACTAAAACCCCACTATTCGAGGATCATATTCCTTTCTTTCACCCCTCGGCGGTGGTAGTATTTTGAAACAGAAAGCATTCTTACAGCACACGCCCAACATCACCGTTAGCTGGCGTTTTATTCCACTAAGGCAATACGAAGAACGTGGTCCTTTATACCAAGATTCCCTTCATTCCAATTTGTTTCATAATTCTAAGTTATTAGGGTCATGCACTAGTAGTTATATCTTCTTATGTTGAAGTATAGGATCCCAAGAGATATATGTATCTCTCTCTTAACAAGCCTTTACTTCTTTAAAAAGTATAACTACTTATTTTCCACACATAATAAGATATATATATATATACATATATATATATAATCAATATCATATCTTTCTTTCCATTTTTAAAGTGACTATAACTACTTATATATAAGGCACCATGCATAGCATAGGCATGATATTTCCCTTTCTTATTTTAAGGTGGCTATTACATATAACACCTTAAAATTAGTACCTAGTTAGGTTTGTTGCTACTTTAAGGCTTTATATAACTCCTTGACATTTTATGCCAAAGTTAATATGATAACCATTATCATGGCTTAAATTGTATTAGGATTAAAATCACTAGGCCATAGTATCTCAGTTAGGTACTTTCGACGAATAGTAATTTTTACAGGGATGAACCTTTATCTTAATGTTTTTAAGGCGATATGTTAGCCTACGGGTTTCAAATTTTATGACCTTCTAACCATTCCGCTCCTCCACTTAGGGATTTATTTTCCCATTGTTTTAGTTGCGTCATTATAAGCTTACAATCTAGGAAAAAGAAATAACGATACTTTCAAGGTCCACTGGTGGGGCCTTGGCCTTGAGCTCCTCACCAGGGCCTCATACATAGTTTACAACATACATTTATAAATCTGATAGGGATAAAAAGAGGGATATTACATTACTGCTACAAGATGTACATGATGGGAAATAGTTGCTTCGTTGGTAGCCCACAAGAAGTATCCCAACACTATTAATGTGTCAATGTCAAGGACTTCAAGTGGCCTTTAACCATTTGGATTCGAGCCTAGAGGGTCAACATCTGTTGCACAAGGCATGGTCTCATCTTCAATATTTTGCACTTGTCTTCTATTGAACTTAAGTGATATGGTTGGGATAACACATAGTTTATGTGGACCGACTTTTGCGGATTCATTGCATCCAATTTGTCCAGGTTCCTCAGATATAATATTAAAAATCCCTATAAGGGTAGGCGATAGAATTCACTAAATAAAAATACCCTTTTCTGTATTGAATAATGGTACATGTAATGGGGCAAGAAGTGTTTAATTGGCTTTTGAGTTTCATCACAATCATGAGATGTTGCTTTACTACAAACCTGTTATTCAGGATTTAATCTCTCGGGATGGTAGATCTGGTCCTGAGGTATTGATTTTGATATTTGATGAGAAATCAATCAATTCGAAGGTAGAAACTGCTAATGTGTAAGCATAAAGCTCAATTCCCGTGTGTTTGTTCTATGAACCCCCATCATCTTCCTAGTTTGGATTCTCCATTTTTAACTGCGATATTATAAATTCATGTAAGAGTCTTAAGTAGGCATACAACCCTCTTGTTGTTCAGAAAATGATAAAGTCATCCCTTAATTGCACTACTACTTACTCTATATGGAGCTCTCATGACAAAATCCCAGAAGCTTTGTTAAAAAGTGCAGCTAAGAATTTCAGAAATTACACTTTCCATTTTAAGGAAACAATGATGGGAGTCTTGAACTCGAGTGAAGAGTGGGAAACATGTCAAAGAAGCGACTTGGAGCTTGTAAATACATGATAGTTTGCTTTTAGGATTGAGACAACTCAATAGCTAATATATACATTGGTTACTACACATTTTCATGTTGATAATTTTTTCAAATGTATTTTCCTCATACCCAAGGGAGCTAATATTTTTTAGCTTTTTAGGTTGTTCTCATTATAAATTAAATTAAACAATCACAAGTTTTTAAAAATGTTATTGCCTTTATTTCAGTGTCACTAAGAATGTATATGACCAAAATCACTCAATGGGGGTGGGGGATTGATAGTGGTTACATGTTTGAAATAGATACAAAAGCAGTAACTTCCAAATTTGAGGATTTGGGGCTATGTCAAGATTAGGATTTTCAAAGTATATATAGCATACAAAACATACATGATTAGATGGAAAAGTCCATCAATTATAATGGGAAATTTAAAAATTGCAGACATATATTACTATATTTAATATATCACAATTACTTTCTAGATAAAGATAAGATAAGATAATCTATTAATGTCCAATCAATGACCACAAAATTAGGTCTATGGGACTATGTGTGGCACGGTGATATCAATATTGTGTGGTGTTGTGGTATTGCATTTTTATTTTTCGTTATTCGATAATCCATAAAAAAATGATTTTGTTTAAAGTGAATTTCAAAAACAAATCAAATTTATAAGTTACATTGTTTTGAGATTTTTTAAATAAAATTGAAAAAGTTGATACAATCAAAATTTGAATTTGGATTAATGGTTTTTAAAGGTTCCTTTTCCTATGAAATATAAATTATAAATATCACTCATAAATAAGCATAAAACTCAAATATCAAAAAGGATTATATCTCTCAATCTATTGAGGTGTTAACTTTTTTATGGTGCAAAACATGTAATCTTTATTTATACCAATTCACACTTGATAGATCTAAAGTTAAAATTGATTAACACTTTTTGCACCATAAAAAAAGGTTAGCAGGTTGATGGATTTGATCCTTTTAGATTCTTAACAAAATGTAGATTAAGATGGATGTAAAAGTATTTAATCTTTTTCAATGCTTGCTTAAGAGAAGTATTGTACCAACTTATTTCTAAATTCATAAATGAAAACACGGGAATGATCTTTGCACTCTATTTTCCCTTATTTCTAAATTTATTAAATGAAGATTATGGAAGATGGTCTTTGTTTGATGTAAAAGCATTTAATTTTTCTCTGTGCTTAAGAGATAGTATTGCACCAACTTATTTTTAAATCCATAAGTTAAGACATGGGGAATTAATGGTCTTTGCATTTTTATTTTCCCTTATTTCTAAATAGAATAAATGAAGATTATAGAATATGTTTTTTGTTTTTTAAACAAAACATATTTTCATATAACTTTATATTAAAATTATTTGTTTTTTAAAGTGAATTTATTTAAAGAGAGTCAAATTTATGAGGTCCATTATTTTGAGAATTCTAAAATAAAATTGAAAAAAGTTACTACAACTTAAATTTGGATTTGGATTAATTGTTTTAAGAGATGCATTTTACAATTAAATATAAAAAATAAATGTCACTAATGAATGAGTGTAATGTTAATATTTTTTACATTTACGTTATAATAATAACTAGTGTAGATTTATGTTAACTAGACATTTATTAAGTGTTGAAAATGATTAAATCTCTTCACAATAAGGATTAAATCTTTATAGTTGTGAATTGTTTTATGGATTTTGCACCATAAAAAATGTAACACCTTTGTGGATTTGATCATTCTCACTGCTTGATAAATATAGGATTAATATAGATCCATACATCACATACTCTAGGTTAAAATGGATTTTAATTGATTATAATGAACTCCTACCATGTTAGTGAAAATGAACATTTAATAAGTGAAATCCAAAAAAAAATTTAAACTTTGTATTTAAGAAGTAAAAAGTTACATTTTGTATTGTGCTAGGAAACACTACTATAAAAATATAATTTTGAGTAAAAGTTTATAAAACAACTCCTTATTAACTATGACTTAAACCTAAAAAATCTTATTATTAAACTTACATTAAAAAAATATTCCTTGAAGTATTTACAAACACCAAAACTACAAAACTATAACAAAAGAGTAACTAATAGTTTTTTGGAAAATACATCTATATCTTTATATCAAGGTACAAAAGCATCAACCTTCTAGTGAATGTATTTGGAATTGATAAACCTTGGCAACTATTACTATAAAACCATTAATATTTCAATTATAATTCAAATTACATGCTTAAGGAGATTAGAGCTCATAAATATTCTTGGGAATAAATATATCTCCTATATTAATCCTCTCCTCAAATATTACTTCCAAGCATACTCTAGCATGGCTTTATTGATTTTTTCTCCTAGCTTCCCCAAGCCACTCTTGTTCTCTCAAAACCAGGGTATTTTTTAAGGATTGTAATAATATACTTAAGTGTAGTACTCTAGGCCATTATTTTGGATTGGAAAAAACATATATATAGATAGGTAAGGGAATTTAAATATAAAACATACAATTTACTACTAAAATTGTAAACCTCTCCATAATAAATAAAATGCCAATACAATACCTTTTAATGAAAAATAAAAATTTAATGTGAGAAACATTTGTCTTAATGTTATGATGCACTATATTAAAGAATTAATGCTTATCTCAATCCTTCCATGACTATTTTCTAAACAACTATTCATTCCATTTGTTCACATTTTCTTTCTTTTCTTCTTCTTTTCCTCTCCACGTTCCTTTACACCTTCTTTGACTATTAGATATAACATCATATAAATATTGAATAAATTTAAAATCAAAATTAATATATCATATGGATGACATTGGTCTTCTTTGAAAACTAGAAAAGTGTTCATACATGTTAAACTAAAAATATATAATAAAAAAAATGATTAAACAAAGTTTTTATAAATTTTTAAACATGTTTAATCTCACTCACATATATAAAAATATATATAATTCTAATCTCACTCACTTATAAAAATATATATAACTCTGAACTTTAAAATATATAAAATGATGATGAAAATATTTATAACTCTAAACTCACTCACACATAAAAAAAGCAAAATAGCAAACATAAACCTCCGATTAGTTTTATCATCCTTCAAAGAGACTTCCCTAATTGAAAAAGTTGAGAGACTGAAGTCCACATTATTAGGCATAAATCAAACTCAAACTCCTGTCATTGTGTCTTAGGGTATTGTCCGGATGGCACACTCATGGACATCATCGATCTGAATGGCGTCGTGTTGCTGAATCACCAATACTGATGCGCTCATGGAAACGGCGGAGGAAGCCAGCACATCCCCAATTGGACCCAATTCCGGACACTCCACGGTCCTACCAACCAACTCTGCAACCAGGGCTGATGGGAAACGACCCTTCCCCACCAAAAACATGTGATATTTGTTGCTCTCGGCAATTCTCAACACCGACTCCACCATGTTACTATTCATCGGCCTCTGTTCATACACAATCGACTCGCCCAAGTTATCACCTCCACCACTCTGCGCAGGGGATTTCCTGGGATTCGACGCGCTGTTATATATGACTTGCAAGGCTTCCTCATCCAGTCCCTTCTCCTGCTCTCTGTTTATTTCTGCTTGCGGGTGACTGATCTCGTTATCGTGGGCAGGCAGCGGAGCGAGGTTGATGGCTACAGTGTGCTCGAACTCAGTGCTGGGCAGGAACCTTATTACCGTCAGCTTAATGCCCGGATGCTCCGCCACTCTTTTTCCGAAAACTAGAGCCTCCCGGTCATCTGGTCCTCCGAAGAAAAGCACCGCGACGTGATGGTCTACGTTGGAAGGCGCTAGCTGGGATTGACCACCCAGTTGGCCCCTATCCACCAGGATGCCCACCGAGCATGGCGCGTGGTCCAATACCCTCTGGTTCACTGTTTCGAATCCCAGATTCAAAGTCTCTAGGACGCCATCGACGCGCTGGTATTTGTGGAAGGGGAGTATGATCATGGCAATCCGCTTCTGGTCCGCAACGTTGCAGATATCCTCGTGCATGTTCTGCATCGGAGAGATGGCGGTCATGGGTTTAACTTTTACTTTGCTCAGCTGCCTATACGCCTCGAACGCAACCACTATCTGATCTTGTTGCGGTCGGTTTTGGTTCCAGAAGGGACGCCCGTTTTCCCTGGCCTTGTGAACCATCATGATTGCAGAAGACCTCTCCGACAGCTCCACCAGGTGCATGATGTAGAGTTGCAGGGCAGAATTTCGAATCCCTCTGGAGGCCTCTATCAGGTTTATCATCGCCGGTATGTTCCTCGTACCGTGCAGACAGACTAGGATTCTGAGCTCGTCCTCTGGCTTCTCTCTCTGTATCTTTCTGTGCTTGTATGGAACCTCCTTCCTTGCTGGCTTGTATATGGCCATTACTACAGGGGTGGTGATGAATGTTGTGAACAGGGCCATCAGCACCAAGATAGCAAATACTTCGTCATTCAGAACCTGAAAAACCAAAAGTAAACATCTAGATCAAGATAACTGGGCTATCCAATTCAGTTCATTCAAGATGAACTAAAGATTTTTATGCAATTTGGGTTTTACCTTCCTATCCTTTCCAATATTGAGGACAATCAACTCAACCAATCCTTTGGTGTTCATCAAGAATCCCAGGGTCATTGCTTCTCTAAAGGGCACTTTGTGGGCAATTGCCACAAAAAACGTACCCAAAATCTTTCCAGCACTGCCGGTCACCATTACCAGAACAAGCAAACCCGGAGACGTGCTTCCATGGATTGTTGCGATATTAGTCTTCAAACCACTGGAAGCAAAATACAGTGGCAGCAGAAAGCCAAATGCAAAGTCTTCAATCTTTTCAATAAGCATCCCTGCGAAAGAGCCGTCTTTCGGAATTGTCAAACCAAATATAAAAGCTCCAAAGATTGAGTGAATCCCAATTACATCCGTCACGAATCCAGCTGCTAACACTCCGGCAAGTGTAAAGCAAACGCATGTCTCGCTCACAGGTTGGTTGGCAGGCGAACGGTGGACAATCCAGGCCATGACCGGCTTCACAGCCACCATCATGAAAACCACAAATGCCAATGCACAGAGCAGAACATAAACTGATATGACCGGGCTCTTGTCTCTTCCTGAAAGAGCAACAGCAACGGCCAGAAGAATCCAAGCAACCACGTCGTTCACAGCAGCTGCAGCCATGGCCATCTGCCCCACGTCGGTAGTGAGAAGCTTGAGCTCTGCAAGTATCCTAGCAAGCACCGGGAATGCAGTGATAGACAACGATACACCCATGAAGACGAGGAACTGTCCATAGCCCACACCCTTAGAAATCGTGGCTCTGAGCACATAAGCAACCCCGATCCCTGACACAAACGGTAAGCTAATTCCAGCTGCTGCAATTGCTAACGCCTTCCTTCCAGTTCGCTTAATTGCTTGGAAATCTAGTTCCAGCCCAATCGAAAACAAAAAGAAGAGAAGCCCAATATTTGCGACAGTTTCGAGTACATGCGTGCTGTTGTTTGGGAAAACTGTATGCATGTAAGCTTCACTGCGCCCCAGAAGAGATGGGCCAAGAATAATTCCACCCTAGATTGATAACAACCAACACAGAAAAGTCATGAATTTGTAAAAGATTTTTTATTCATTTAGCACTATGAAGCAGTACGAACATTTTTTTGGTCAGATTCTCCATATACTCTCCATGCAAACTTACATCACGAAATCTCTTGGATGTTGAGGAGTTTTTGTAAAAGATAAAAACATAAAAGTCAAATTCCCATGGAATAACTAATGGAGAAAAGCAGCTTATACAACTACTGAAACCGGAAAAGTTCAGATCAGTTCAACCCCGTAAAGAATAAATTGATACTGATTTGAAAAACCTGCGAAGAATGATATATCAGTGAGACTGATTAAAAAAACCTGCGAAGAATGATATTTTAGTGAGATTGAAAGACCGGGTAGTGTAGTTCTTTAATACTAGGAAGCCTAACATTTATAAAGCAAGAAGCTCTAATGGCCATATTTTCTGTCAAATCATATATATAGAGAGAGGGATATGAACCAATTGCCAGGCTTATCAAGACAGGATGAATAAACTAAACTGCACAATTCGGTAGCTTGCCAAGTGCAGGATGACCGGAGTTTGGAATATATACATCAGTTCATATATTAACTGGGGGCTTACAATGATTTCTGCTATGACGCGAGGCTGTCTCAACGGCTTGAGCAGAAAATCCAGCGTCCTGGTGACGAGCAGCACAATACAGATCTGCAGTATGAGCAGGGAGAATGCAAAATCCATGGGATTATCGCCCTGCCATGCTCCGTTGGAAGTTGTCTTCATCAATTTTACACAGCTCTGCGCGGTGGCGTTCATGGCAGCTCCTATCATAACAGTACCCTCCATGAAGTTCTTCCCAACCAAGACTCCCAGTGACGTGGAAAAGGAA
The DNA here is from genome assembly GCA_027924585.1 of Larix kaempferi. Classification (NCBI taxonomy): domain Eukaryota; kingdom Viridiplantae; phylum Streptophyta; class Pinopsida; order Pinales; family Pinaceae; genus Larix; species Larix kaempferi. Next base: position 23,689,319 of record BSBM01000293.1, on the reverse strand, counting down.
ATCCAACAACAAAATGCTCAAGTCGTGTCTATGAATTAGTTACAACGCGCGAGCATTTTGTTCGCCGATGTCCTCCTCTGTCACACTTTGGGAAGCTGGTTGATTTACAGAGAAACAGACCCACAGAAAGAAAGGAACGGTGTATACAAGTTGACTTCAATGTCACTATCATTTAGTAATACTTGTTTAGTTGAAAAGTCATTCCCACTTTTCCTTAATCTCAACAATCTATCATCAGGCATTCCCACCTTTTATATATATGGCCAGAGTTACTGGGCTCCAACTTCCCTGGACCCTATCATCCCGATATAGTTGCATAAGGCTGTTACATGCACTATTACATGCACTACACAGACAAGGACAATTGTGTGAGTTTTGATGCAAATCCAAGGAACCTTATAGGATGAATTTGTATGATTGTGAATGAACCAAATTACTAAGCTTCCAATCATGGTTATTGACTTCTTCTTTTTTTAATTTTAATAGTGGAGTTGGTAAGGATGCTGACCATCCATCGATTTAATGTTCGTTAGTGCATTAAGAAACACGATTTAAACATTAAATTTTATTAAAATTTTAATCAAAATCCAGTAAAAAACTGCCAAACTCAAAAGAATTGTCCATTATATTTTCTAATTCTACAGCCGTCTCTTATTCCATGCACTTAACCATATTTCATATATTATAAAATGCATAACCATATATATCTTTGTATATTTAAAATTAGATTATCTAACCAATGAAAATGCATATTAAACATATTTAATAAATTAAATATAAAATTATTTATATATACATCTCATCAGCATTGTGTTCTTATCATATCTACATTTTAATCATTCTCCAAGCTCCCTTAACATTCCAACTCTTGAAGTGCCTTGTTAACTCGTCAATTCCCAATGTCTCTTCATGAATGCCACCTAATCATTCAACCTCCCTAATCATATGTCTTTTTAATGGTCTATATTCTCAACGTTCCTCGCATGCTGTACTAGTATGCTATCTCCAAAGTACACATCCGTGCACATTTCTTACATGGCATACTTAGACCTATAGTGACTTGTTCCTATATTAACTTTTCTATTCGATTTAGTTACTTTTCTTACATCAACTTCTCCGGGTAAGAAAAATATGTAATATATTTTTGTGTTAAATGTTGTTATTTCTTTACGAAGTGTTTGGTTCTTTTTGGAGGGTGCGGGGAAGATGAAGGAGAAGGGGTTTTTGGTGATCCGAGGGTTTTCGGGTTACTGGTTTTTTAGTGTGGGCTGGTTGTCTCCAAAGTGAGGGCGATATTTTGAAGTTCCTTGGAGTCCAGCTTGTCGTATTGGTTAGCTCTAGTACCAACCAAGGTAACAAAAAGTGAGATTTTTTTTCTATGCTTCAACTCTTTGTTTGCTCATATTACTGTAGATTCCTTCCTTGCTAGTTTATGTCGGGTATAGGGTTTTTTTGGTAGTTTCTCCACATTTTCCAAAAGTGTTATCCTATTTCTGGTGGCTGTTATCATTTTCAGTGGTTGGCAAGGTTTATTTGGCAGTTTCTCTACATTTGTCGAAAGTATCGAATTCTCCTATTTCTGGTGGCTGTTGTCTTTTCCAGCAGCTAGCAGCTAGCTATCCCTTTCAACTGCATTGACACTTGTCCCTGGATGTGATGGGGACCGATGTTACCCACATGGGTCCATCGAAGGAAGTTAGGGTTGTTGAGTCCTTTGTTAAGGGTTCAGTTTCCATGTAGGGTTTACTTGATTCATCTACTAGGGTTCCACATCGTCTCACCGGTGCTGCAGCTCGGCATAAACAAAAACTAAAATCTTTCAAGGCACAGGAGGAGGCTGCAATCTATACCCTAGATGATGGAGTTAATGTGGACAGGGTCGAACTACTTGCTCGGAGAGGTGTGGTAGGATGTATTGAAGGGACAAGGGTTTTGCAAATAGAACTAGTAGAATGGGTAAATTCGAACTGGACCCCTATTTTTGGTATGCCTCCTAGAACCAATCTTTTATCGAGGGGATGGGTTGCCTTCATCTTTCCAAATGAAGAACTCATTAATTCGATTCTTGCTCAGAACTGGATGATCAAGGAGGGTTCGTTGATTCTCAAAAGGTGGCATGTCAACTTTAACCCAAAAACTAAACAAATGCTTGTGAGGCACTTATGGGTTTTGCTCCATGGTTTCCCTTTCGAGCTATGGATGCTAAATGTGTTTGAAGGGTTGGGTAATGTGCTGGGTTGTTTCATTAGGTTGGAGAAAAACCTTATTTATGGGATAAATAAGTGGATGGTGTCTATGTTGGTGGAGTTTAATGTCATAAAGGGGTTACCTACTTCTATGGATATAATTTGAAGAGATAAGATTATCAAACATTAACTGGATTATAAAAATATTCCATTCAAATGTTTTATTTGCCGTTGTATGGGTCATGTTCGGGCAAATTGTCCACAACTTGGTAACAAGGTTGCAGCAATGGAAAATGTTTCAAAAAGCCCCACATTATCGGTCAAAGATGGTGTTTCTTTACCTGGTAAGTCTTTTGATGAACCCTCTGTCATTTATGAAGGTGTTACCAAAGCTGAGTTGGATTTCTATTTGTCTATGGAGAGGGATTTGGATTTACTTCTTTCAAAACCCAAACCCTTGGCTAGGAATCTAATAAATGACTTAAATTTTGTGGATAATCATCCAATTTCGCCTCCTGATGCTTGTCCACCTCCCGTGGGTTCCATTGTTATTTCCCCTACATTGACTGGTGACCCTTGTCTTGTTTCCCCTATGGATGATACGGGCTTGAATGCTAATGAAACCAGGGAACTTTCCAGTGCTCGTTTAGGTGAGACCCCTCCTTTGCAAAAGCCTAGCTTAAATTCTTTCACAAATTCCTTATTGTCTTTGGAGGGCATCAATGGATCTCCCTTAGACATTTATGTAGTAAACCCTATTCCCTCTAATGATGTGGTCCTCCCGTCGATTAGGTGTATGAATGTGAAAATTCGAAGAAAAAAAGAAAGTTAAGGAGAAGGAGTTGGGAGATACTTTCATCCCTTTGTCAAAGCATTTAGAGAGTGTTTATGTTAACTCTTCCTTACCCAGGACTCTTAGAGAAGATGTGTCCAATCCTAGTTTGACTTAATGTTTTTTTTGTCTTTCAACATTCATGGTATTGGTGGGGCTTCTAAGGCTAGGGCCCTTATCAATTTACTAAAAGCTACTAGCCTAAACTGTTTGATCCACATCACAGTTTGCATTCTTGTCAGATGCTAACTTCGACAAGTCATCGACGTCGACACACTCGACAAGTTTCGACTTCGACAAATTCACGACTTCGACTAGTTCTGCGACCTCACAATTTCGCGACATCGACATGCAGCATCGATCTACGACTTGCGACTGTCAATCTTCGACAGACTGTCTCTCTGTCTTCCAGTCGACTGTAACAGTTGAACTGTCGAACTGTTCTAACTTCTTTGTAACTGAACGTAACGGGAAAGCACCCAAGCGTCTCAACATTCTATATATAAGCATGTAAACTATTGTAATATAAAAACATAGAATGAAGTCATGAACTTATATCCAGTAATAGAGATCAGTTCGCATTCCTGCATACTGTATGTGTATATTTGTGTTATGTCTGTGTAGTGTAGTCCTGCTTTGTGCATTCTGTTTCTTAATCTTCCGCCATAATAGAGCCGACTAATTCAGTCGAACTATTGTCCCCCACGTGCTTCCTGTCCACGTGCAGATCATTGGTATCAGAGCACTCAGTTTTGTTCGTGCTTAAGTTTGCGTAGACTCTTCCATCAAAGTTACCAACTTATGTTTGTTCAAACACACTCGCAATCTCAACAATCCAAGCAGACGCTACCTCCAGAAATGGCAGAAGAAATAGATGATAAGCATGCAACCGATGAGACAGCACAACTTATTGAGCAAGTGTTGAATTGGCAACGAATTGAAATGTTCAATGAAATTCTCACACAATTTTCTTCGACATCCAAAGGATTTTCAACGAGAACTCACTTTGATAAAATCATCCCCTTCAAAGTGAAAATGAATTTGGACATACGAATCTTGAAGGCAAGATTGACGCAGAATCCGTCGACAATTGGGTGCAGCAATTGGAATCCTATTACTCTGTGAATCAAATCTCAGAAGTTGACAAGATCACCATTGCAACCTTAAATATGTCAACATCTATGTACTGCTGGTGGGAGAACCTCTCGACAAAGATGGAGAAAAGCGGAGACCCCATCGACACATGGGATAAATTTTCTGAACACATCCGAAAGGAATTTTACGCGCCCAAGTACCTCGAGCAACAGTATAAGAAGTGGCAGCAGCTAAGGCGATGGAAAGACCAATCAGTACAGAGTTTCACCGATGAGTTCTATCGACTCATGGATAGAATTGGCGTCTAAGAAGAAGAGAAATTGCTTGTTCTGAAGTACATTAGCAGATTGTCCCAGTATATTCAACAAGAGATGGAATTTATGACTGTTAATAATCTTGCGGATGCATTCCACTCTGCAAACAAACTTGAAACCAAGCAGAAATGGAAAGCACGCTTCGCGACAAAGCTGACATCAGGATGACCACCCGACAAGAAGACATCAGCCAACTCTGTTAAAGCCAGATCACGAAAAAAATCCTTTTCAAAAAAGGGAACATAGCAAACAACCGCCCAACGGGAAATGGTACGATTACCACCACTCATCTTGGCATGATACGTCTGAATTCAAAGCTCGGAAGACATTTTTGGTGAAAGTGTCGACATCCGATGCATTCGACAAGATGGTGAAAGAATCGGATCCAGATGCAATGACCCTTCTGACATTGACATCAACCACTCCAGCAGCCTCGACTATCGTCGACGAGGAGGAACGAGAGCACCTGTTCCATACACGGATATGGGTCCAGCACAACCCATTACACATGATTGTGGACAATGGTAGCCAGAAGAACTTCATTTCTGAAGATCTTGTGAAGAAACTAGGTCTTGTCACCACTCTTCATCCTTAGCCATACAACATCGGTTGGATGAAGGATGGAAAGGAAGTACGGATCACCCGATAATGCAAACTCGCCTACTTCATAAATCCTTTTGAAGATGAAGTACTTAGTGACGTATCACCGCTCTCCCTAGTCAACGCCTTGTTTGGGAGACCTTACCTATGGGATCGACATGGAAGTTATCAGTCACAACCATAGAATGTGATTGTCAAAATCCAGAATTAATGGTACAACATTCCAAAGCGACAACCTACACCAACGGTTTCAATGATATCTACTAAACAAACAAAGAAGCTCATCAATCATGCTCAGAAGTTCGCGTTAATCATGATCAAACCGCAACATTCTAGGAAGACTGCAACGACGAGTCAACTTACCGACCAAAGCAGCTCCCGATAGAAGAGTTGATCGACAACGTTCTCGACGAGTATCAGAGTTTATTCCAAGAGCCGGACAGAGTACCTCAACATTGCCAGGTAAAACACTCCATTGAACTTGCTCCTGTTTCTTCTTTGCCTAACGCATCTGTTTAAAGAAGATCTATCCTCGAAAATGAAGAGATTCACAGACAAATCCAAGATTTGATCGATAAATGTCATATATGACCTAGATCCTCCCCTTGTTGAAGTCTATTCGTCCTCGTTCCAAATAAAGACGAGACTCAGCACATGTGCATCGACTACAGGGCACTCAACAAAATTTAGGTAAAGAATCGCTAGCCTCTGTCACGGATAGACGAGCTCATCGACTGTCTGAAAGGTGATAGATTCTTTAATAATCTCGACATCAAGTTGGGATATCATTAGATTCCAATCGAACCCTCAAATGTGTGGAAAACTTCTTTCAAGACCAAGGAAGGATTGTTTGAATGGTTAGTCATGCCTTTCGACTTAACCAATGCACCTACGGCCTTCATGCAATACATGGATAACATTCTGCGACCTTTCATCGGAAAATGGGTCATTGTCTACCTTGACAACATACTGATTTTCAGTCGATCATGGGAAGAACATGTCAGACAGCTTCCATAAGTCCTCGACACTCTCCAACAACATCGGCTTTACTTGAACATGGACAAATGGACCTTTGCGATGAACAACATCAAATATTTGGGGTATGTAATTGCCTCTGTAGGAATTCACGTCGATCTAGACAAAGTAAAGATCCTCAAAGATTGGCCCATTCCTCAAAAGCACTCAAGAAATAAGAACTTTTCTTGGTTTGGCAAATTTCTATCGACGATTCATACTCGGCTTAAGTCACATAGGCTGGCACTTAAATCAGATGATGAAGGGAAATGGAAAAACTGTCTTCAAATGGGCATCGACACAACAAGAAGCTTTTGAACAACTCAAGCACAAGCTCTACACTTCACTAGTACTTGTGTTACTTGATTTGCATCAGCCCTTTGAGATTAAGACAGACGCATCGGACTATGATTTGGGCACAGTGATCACTCAGTCTGGTCACCCAGTCGATTTTCATTCCAAAAATTTTAACAACACAGTTAGAATATATTCCTAGTACGAAAAAGAACTGTACACCATTGTGAAAGCTCTCAAGCAATGGAGGCATTACATCCTTGGCAAGGAAACAGTCATCCTCACTAACCATAAACCTCTACAGTTCGCTCTGACCCATTCAAAACTACAAACAACTCAACAACTTAAGTGGATTAATTACCTACAACAATTCCAGTTGGTGATTAAGTATCGGAAAGGTAAAGCTAATGTCACCACCGATTGTCTAAGTAGACCGCCCATTACTCTCCTTTTTACAGTCATGAGTATGCAGGGATATGACACCACTACTTGGCCTCAGTTGTATTAGGAAGACATCGAATTTTCACCAGTCTACCGACAACTTCAAATTGACAAGTCTTCGACCATCGATTATTTCCTGAAAGACACCTTTCTATACAAGCTTGGATAGCTTTGTGTACCAACCGATGAGCATTGACAATAGCTCATTTGGGACGCGCACTACAGCAAGACCGCTAAGACACTTTGGAGTAGAAAAGACACTTGCTATTCTGCAGAAGTATCAATTTTGTCCTGCACTTAAAATTGACGTCAACAAGTACATTCGATCATGTGTGGTTTGTGGCATTACTAAACCACCTAATCAATGACAGGGATTGTACACACCTTTTCCAGTTCCTAGTCGACCAAGGGAATCTATTTCTATGGACTAGACGGGATATCCTAATACCAAACATCAACTTCGTGACTTCGACCAGTTCCGCGACCTTACAGTTTCGTGACATTGACATGCAGCATCGATCTGCGACTTGCGACTGTCGAACTTCAACAGAATGTTTCTCTGTCTTCCAGTCGACTGTAACAGTTGAAGTGTTGAACTGTTCTAACTTCTTTGTAACTGAACGTAATGGGAAAGCACCCAAGCGTCTCAACACTCTCTATATAAGCATGTAAACTATTGTAATATACAGACATAGAATGAAGTCATGAACTTATATCCAGTAATAGAGATTAGTTCGCATTCCTGCATATTGTCTGTGTCTATTTGTGTTTTGTTTGTGTAGTGTATTCCTACTTTGCACATTCTGTTTCTTAATCTTCCGCCATAACAGATCCAAATCATTCAGTCGAACTGTTGTCCCCCTCATGCTTCCTGGCCACGTCCGGATCACTATTTTTTAATTCAGGAGACTATGTGTTCCACTGCTCAGGCAATTGATTTCTTCACAAAACATTGGCCGGGATGGTATTTCAGTGCGATGGATTCTTATGGACACTCGGGTGGTTTACTATCTGTATGGAATCCAACAACCATGTGTTTCAATACCTACAAAACTATGGGAGGGATCCTAATGAAAGGAAGGTTTCTCTCCAGTGATCTTAATATGGCTATTCTTAACATGTATGCTTCTTTTAGGGATAGGGAGACATACTGGAGGGCTCTAGAAGCTACAGGTATATTAAAAACTCTAAATCTGATTATGGCAGGTGACCTCAATCTAAATTTATCTACGGTTGAATTCTGGGGTCCCTCTGCGATGGTGGATGATTTGGCTGGTTTTTTTTAAGATCTTTTCCAGAGAGCTCATTTAGTTGATGTTATCCCTAGAAAGTTTGGTTCAACTTGGATCAATAAGCACTCGGGTTCTAGATGCATAAGCAAGAGACTTGATCATTTTCTTTTGGCAGAATCAGTGGCTGCTAAATTATCCACGTACAGGACTTGGATTGAACATTCCACTATTTCTGATCATCATGCGATTGTTTTACAAATTGATGATTTTCAATGCAAGGTGAATAAACCATTTCGGTTTAGCAGTACTTGGTTAAGTGATGACGATTTTTGTGATATGGAAAAAAACTTTTGGATTCAGACTGTTCCCCCTCCAAATCCTAATCCATTTGATTTGTTGATTTTTAAACTCAAAGGTTTAAAGAATAAGACTAAAGTTTGGGAAAAATTAAAAAAGGAAAGGGATAAAGATGATCTTATTTTGGTTAAAGATCAAATTAAACTTCTTCATAATCTCAATCTGAATGGCATTTTCTTTGAAGAAGACAAAGTGGATTTACATCTTTTACATAACAGACTTGATGACATCTTAAAGGTTCAGGAAGGCACCTGGAGAATTAAAAGTCGTGCCATATGGGTTAAGTTGGGCGACAACAACACATGTTTTTTCCATAATTATGCATCGCACAGGAGGAATGTGAACTCAATTTGGTCTATCAAGGATATTTATGGTAATGATATTACTGATATAAAGTTGATTGAGGATGCATCTTTCCATCACTTTAAACAACATTTTGATGATCCAAAATCCTCTAACATTTGAGGATCAACTGAAGGTGTTAAAGTACTATCCATCCTTCTTTACACCGGAGGAAGGAATCTAGATTGGTAGACCAGTCACCTTGGAGGAAGTTTCAAATGTTTTAAAATAAGAACCCTGGCCCTTGTGGGTGGTCAGTTGACCTGTTCCTTATGTTCTTTGACCTCATGGGTCCATATTTATTGAAGATGGTCAAATTTTATACGGTGGAAGGTTAGGTTCCGGGGGGGCTGAATTCAACGTTTCTGACACTAATTCCAAAAAGAAATAAACCAAGTTATTTTGATGACTTTAGACCTATATCTCTTTGTAACCTGGTGTACAAGATGGTTTCTAAGATTATTTCTAACAGGATAAAACTGTTGATGTATATGTAACTTCGGAATGTATTTTACCCATGTGTATTGTATTCCTATAAAGATGTTATTACTCCTCTATACGGAAGTGTTTGTATTCCTATAGAGATGTTATTATTCCTCTATATGGAAGTGTCGTCATTTATATTGTAAGTGTCATAACTTATGCTTGATGGGTTATTAGACCACCTTGATGGGGTCGGCCCTGTATGAGTCATGTGGGTAAATGGGTTATTAGACCACCAAGTTTGGGGTCGGCCCGGATTAAGTTAACCATGGGTTAAGCTAGACAAGTAGGCCCCATTAGTTTATTGGGCAGGACAGGACAAGTATAAATAGAGATCGGGAGATCTCTATTTGATCAATCATTACACACACATCTCTCATTCAGAAAGTGGATCACTTGTGAGGAGGAGGTTCTGCTGCTAGGAGAAGACTATCTCTTGTTCTTGGGTTGTATCATTTCTCTATCTATCTTTGAGGAAATTATTGGGGTTTTTCACCTTTATGGTTTTCCCCAAGTAAACTCTGTGTCTCTTGTGTGATTGCATTATTGTGTCCATGATTAATATGATTTAGATATGTTGTACATGTTGTTCTCTCAGTTAAGATCCTAGATCAGATTGAAGTAAATTCTGAAAAACTAACAAAAACCACAACTCTCTAGGTGGATGAAAAAAGAGCAGTTTGGCTTCCTAGAAGATAGACATATTTTGGATGCGGTGGGTATTACTCAGGAAGTTTTTCATTTTGTCAAATAAAAAAATATTAATTCCTTAATCTTGAAAATTGATCTTGTAAAAGCATATGATCAAGTTAATTGATATTTTTTGAAGTTGGTTCTTTTGTAGATTGGGATTCCAATTTTGGTTATAAATTGGATTATGGCATGTGTGAAGTCGACAAACTACTAAGTTCTTGTAAATGGTAACCCTAATCCTTTCTTCAAAAGTTGCAGAGCCCTACACGAAGGTTGTCCACTATCCCCTCTCTTATTTTTATTGGTGATAGAAGGACTTAGGCTTTTGATGGGGGATGTGAGGAAAAAAAATGTTGTCAAAGGTATAAAGGTTACAAAAAACTTCTCCATCACTCACCTCCTGTTTGTCGACGATGTCATAATTTTTGGATCCGATTCGGTAGAAGAATGGAAGCTCATATTTGACATTCTGTCTCTCTTTTGTACTGCTACAGGGATGCAAATCAGTCAGAACAAATCTGTGTTCATTTGTAATTTAGTAACCAACCCTGTCTTAAATGAGGTTATAAACTACCTTTTGTATAATAAAACAGACTTGAGTGATGGAGTTAAGTATATGGGTTTTTATATTAAACCAAACTGCTATGGTAGGCAGGATTGGAGATGGTTACTTGGTAGGTTTGAGAAGAGAATTAATTTATGGGTTTTGAAGCACCTCTCCTTAGGGGGTTGTCTTATTTTACTCAAAAATGTTCTGAGCAGCTTACCGGTGTATTGGGATCTCTTATCTCAAATTCCTCTTTCTATCTTGAATACTTTAAACAACCTCATGTTCTCTTTTCTTTGGTTAAGCTATAAAGATGGAGGTAAATATCATTTGAAAAAATGGAATTCATTAGCTTTTCCATTTAAGAATGGCGGTTGGCATATAAAAAAACATTTTTCTGGTTCAATATTGCTCTATCATTAAAAATTCTTTGGCGTGGACTCTTTGGGGACAACCTTTGGTCCAAAATTTTACATGCAAAATATATAAAAGTGGATTTATTCAGCTGGATCGGGATGCCAATAAATGTTGTTCGAAATGATTCATTTATCTGAAAGGGCTTTATGAAAATTTACCCTTGGATTAGTTCTCATCTTTCTTGGACGGTAGGTTGCGGAAAGAATGTTCTTGTGAGTGCCGACCCCATTTTGGGATTCAACGGAAACCATTGTTTATCACAGGATCTTCGAAATCTTTTTTCCAGTTATGGTCTCTTCACTCTTAACCAATTTAAGAGATCGATCTCCCAAGTTCCATATCGATCTTACTGGTCAACGAATTACGATCTCAGTCTTGTTGGAATTTGGAAGGAAGAATGGGAGTTGTATGTTCAGAATATTAACCTGGCTGGAATTCGTCTTAATGGACAACACGAACTTTTAATTTGAGCAAAAAATCCGGTTAATGGTTAGGTTACTGCTAGTTGGGATTATCAAGCTTTAGTTGATCATTATGTGGATGGTCAAAGGAAATGGTGGTATATGTTGTTATGGAAATGGAAAATTCCTCTGAAAATCAAGTGTTTTCTATGGCTTCTTTTCAACAATAAAATTCTCACTTGGGATATGTTGAAGCACAGAGGTAAACATGGTCTAGGTATATGTTTATTATGTATAAATGGAGAGGAGTCGGCTTATCATATGTTTTTACCTTGTAATTTTTCTGTGGATGTAGGGAAGTCTATCTGTGTAATTCTCAGGATTGACGATGAGTGGCCCAATGTGGAATTTGACTCTACATACCGGATGTGGATGAATAAGAATAGAAATCTTAAAAATTTTCCTGGATTGCTAGCATGGTCTATTTGGAAAACTAGAAATTTTGCATTACTCCAGGATGTAAAACCTTCTATAAATCAGACTTTGTATATGTTCTGGAATCTGGTTCATCTTTACTCAAAAGAGGCAGTAGTGAAACAGAATCTTCAAAGAATGAGATTTTTCAATCTTGAGGATTTTGGTAAATCAATAAGCTTCTTTGATGATGCATGTTTAGATCATAAGTGTGGAGCAGTTTTCACAATCAATTGTGGGAAGGACTACTTACTCAAATTTCGACTTGCTTGTGGTGTGGGTACAAACACGAATTATGAACTTCTGGGACTTTGGGGTGCATTAAAAGTGGCTTCTATCTGTGGTATAGTTTCATTAAAGATATTTGGAGACTCCTTGGTAATTATCAATTGGGAAAACAAGCAGGCTAACCTGGAAAATGCAGTACTTCTTCATTAGTGTCAAAGAGTTTCTTTTCTGCTGGACAGTTTTCTTGATCTCACTATTGAACATACTTATTGAGTGAACAATGATGTAGCCGACTCATTGTAAAAATAAGCTCTCGATGGTGTGAAAGGGGTACTTTTCTGGGAAGAATGGGTAGATGATAATTGTGTCCTTTCTGGTTCTTTACAATCCTTTCTTTCTGAATCTTACTAGTTGTGCTCTGAGACGATTTCCTGTAAGGCACTTTTTGTATGTATGAGGACTGCATAAGGCTACTATCTTATGTGTTTTGGGTATTGTTTCTTGTATAGAACAGTAATGTTTTTGTAACAACTGATTCTCTAGAGTCCAGGTTTTACTGCCTTGACGTATGGTATGTACTTTTTGATTTCATGAAATAAAAAAGTACGTTTTTTTTTTCTTTGAAAAAAAAAGAAGTGTTTGGTGATTTTAAAAAATTATATGTTATTTATATTTACCTATTTGTATTAGTTTTAAGACTATGCAACTGAACTAATGTGAAGTAATGTGGACAATTTATTAAGCAAAATAAAAAAGGAAAAAATGATACCAATAATATACAAATATTTACTCTAAAAACCTTTGAGTAAGAAACAATCAAATTTAAAGTCACACTGTTAGGAACCCATGTCAACCCTTCTCTTTAGTTTGCTAGTATATTTTTGTTAGACGCATATGCTTTGTAAGTCGTCCCGTAGTATTATATGTTCCATGATATTGATCCATAGTTTGTATTAGCCCATAGTATTATATGTTCCATGGTATTGATCCATAGTATTGGACGCATATGCTTTGTAAGTCGTCTCATAGTATTATATGTTCCATGGTATTGATCCACATTATTGGCACATAGACTTAGTATATAAGTATGTGTTAAGGAAAATGAAGGCATCCACGAGTTATTTGTATTGATCTTGCTCAAAGGAGGTTTCCCCCTCGAAGTGGCCTGCGATCAATAAAAATATTATGTGTTCTGATATATCGTGCATTTTTCATTAATTAATTGCTGCAGGTTCCTCACATCTGGTAGGCATAGCACTTTCTTGGGTTGGCTGGATATAATTTCTTCCAAAAAAAAAATTTGCATCTGTATTGTTCCTTTCAATTGCAGGTTCAGATCCAGGAATAATCCCTATCTGCTTAACTATGGGAAGTACTTGGGCATAGCCCTAAAACTCATTGTGAGGAGTACCATAGGAACCCAGAAGTAGCTGGCCCATTGAGAGGACCTACCAGTGAAAAGGGAAACGACCCCTACCAGATTGACTAGTTCCCACCCGTGAGGTAAACCAAGAGCTTTTGTTTGTGGAAAAGTGGTTATCAGTTTTACCTGATCCGTGGAGTGAGAGGTACTGCCCCAATACGCAAGTCGTTAGATAGAATTGGTGGTCGAGTGAATCCCGTGAACATTTAGGAAGCCATGCATACCTGGGGTCCATATCTATTTCCAGCTGATAAATCGCAGATTACATCTATCCAGAACTATTGCAGATCAATTCCGAGCCGTTGCATATCCATTCTGGAAAAAAAAAAAAAAACCTGGTTATGGTTGTCACCCGCACAGGAGAAAAAAACATGGAGGAAGAACTTGCGTCCCTCAAAACCAAAATCTAAGATCTGGATGAAAAATTTCTCGGCCTCCATCTTCAGCATTTAGCCATGAACAATAAACGACTATCAGAGTCTTCTGCAGACACTGGGTTCTCTTCTTCCAACAATTTTCGTGGGCCAAAGCTTGATTTTCCTCGCTTTAATGGTAATGATCCGACTGGATGGATATACCAGGCATAACAATATTTCAGTCTGCATAATACTTTTGATGTTAACAAAGTTCCTCTTGCATCCTTTCATTTGGAACATGAAACCCTTCAATGGTACTGTTGGTACATCAAGGCTCATGAAGAGCCAAAATGGACATATTTTTCCAACTCCTTTTGCAACGATTTGGTCCTAGTGATTTTGATGACTTCACAGGAACACTCACTAAAATTCTCCAAATTGGAACTATGAGAGAGTATCAGAAAGAATTTGAGAAACTGACCAATCACACAGAAGGATTACCTGATGAATTCTATAGGAGTTGTTTTATGAGTGGTCTAAATGATGCAATCCGATCTGAGATCAAAATGTTATGTCCCAACAAAATGATGGAAGCCCTAGGGTTGGGTAAGTTGGTAGAGGACAAGATCGTATCCCAACAGTGCTCCAAATCCACTTTTGTTCCCTTCAGAAATATGGTTTCCCAACGACCTCCCATCACACCAGCTCCTCGACCAACTCCTATCAAGCATTTGTCTGAAGCAGAGATGTGGGCACGTAGAGAAAAATTGATTTGTTATAATTGTGATGATAAATTCACTCGGGGCAATAGATGTGTTGAGAAAAATCTCTATATCTTGGATGTGGATTCTCCACTTGCCTCTTAAATTGGTGAAGAAGCTCTAGATACAATAGATGATAAGGTCGACATTCAGCAGTAGCCCGTTGACCCTCCATCTCAAAACGACCAACCGGATATATCTCTCCATGCTTTAGCCAGAGTCACCACCCCATAAACAATGTGAGCCAGGGGTTACTTCAAGAATCTCCCTCTTGCAATAGTCATTCATTTTGGTAGCACTCATAACTTCATTGAACTTCAGATCTCCAAACAGGATGATTGTTTTGTCCATCCTTGCTCCAAATTTGAATTCATGATTGAAAATGGGGGCACCTTACCTTGCAAGGGGAAGTGTCGCAATGTGTGTATCTCTATGGGAGATTATAACCTACGCTCCGATATGTTTTCCTTCGCCTTAGGCGGGTGTGATGTGGTTTTGGGTTCTCAATGGATACACACACTTGGCCCCATCTTATAGGATTTTGCTGAACTTTGGATGCAGTTTTCAGTTAATGGAAAAAAAAACACATTGATGGGCTTAAAACCAAGGTCTCTCAGCATCATTAGTTCACATAACATGGAAAAGATCCTTAAGAAGAATTCACATGGTGTCATCGCTCAGATCCATTCCATTCAGATGCACCCATCAGCAGTCTCCACTACTCCCCTTGGATCTACAACACATTTTGGATAGATATGCAGGTGTCTTTGTTGAACCAGTGGTATTGCCACCTTCAAGACCAAAGGACCATCGTATTCAAATCTTTCATGGAAGTGTTCCTCCCAACATCAGTCCCTATTGCTACCCATTTCACCAAAAAACAAAGATTGAGATGCTTGTTCGAGACTTACTAAAGCAATGTATTATTCGCCCTAGTACTAGTTCCTTTTCTTCACCAGTTCTTCTTGTTCGAAAAAAATATGGGTCATGGTGCCTCTACATTGAATTCTGAGCACTTAATCACCTCACAATCAAGGATACGTTTCCAATTCCTGTTGTGGATGAGCTTCTTGATGAGCTTCATGGTGCTCATTTTTTCTCCAAGTTGGATCTTCGTTATGGGTATCATCAAATTCAGGTTCATGAGGATGATATCCCTAAAACATCTTTCCGCACGCATGATGGCCACTATGAGTTTTTATCATGCCCTTTGGCTTCACTAATTCTCCTCCACATTCGAGGCATTGATGAATAAAATATTTCGGCCCTACTTGCGGAAATTCATTCTGGTCTTCTTTGATGATATCATCATCTATAGCAAAACATGGGTTGAGAATCTCCAGCATCTGGATATTGTAATGGAACTTTTCTCTGATCATCATCTCCATGCCAAAAAGTCTAAATTTGTTTTTGGACATAAGGAAGTAGAGTATCTTGGGCATATTATTTCAGCACAAGGGGTTCGCATGGATCCTTCCAAAATAGATGCCATGAAAAATTGGCCACATCCTTAGATACTCAAGAGCCTTCGTGGTTTTTTTGGATTGACTGGACACTACCGCAAGTTTTTCAAGGATTATGGGAAGATTGCAGCTCCATTAGCTTCTCTATTGAAAAATGATGCTTTTACATGGACACATGCTACTAAGTGTGCATTTGACAAACTAAAACAAGCTATGTGTACTACACTTGTTCTAGATATGCCTGATTTTTCCAAGCCCTTCACTATTGAGAGTGATGCTTACGACAATGGACTTGGTGTTATTCTCCTTCAAGATGAACATCCCATTGCATTCACCAGCAAAGCCCTTTCCGGTAAGAATTTTTTCGCCTCTACATATGAAAAGGAAATGATGGCTATTTTGCATGTAGTACAAAAGTGGCGACCATACCTATTAGGGAATAATTTCTGCATCAAGATTGATCACCAGAGTCTGAAATATTTCCTGGAACAATGGGTCTCCTCCCCAGCACAACATAAATGGGTTATAAAACTCATGGGTTATGACAATGAGATCACATACAAGAAGGGTAAGGACAATCGTGTGGCAGATGCTCTCTATTGCACATTTGATGACCAAGTTTCTCTTTCAGCTATGTCTATGCCTATTCCAAATTGGTTGCAATCTGTTCAACAGGACTATTCCAATGATACCTCATTGTCAAGCACTCTAATTGCAGATAATTAAATATCAACACACAGAGCGTATGAAATTTATTGTCAACCCGAGAAAGTCTTTTTATTTCAAAGGACAAGTGCACAATATATGCTTAAACACTAAACCATTAGCAATAAATACTTCTCTATTCTATCATTCATGTTCATCCCCAGAATCTTAAGTGATCCAAAGCCTTCTCACTGCTATAATTCAAATCCTCTCTATCATGCATCAACTAAAAATTAACATCAGATCTAATGAACAATAGGAAGGAATCTCCTTTATATCCTAGAACGATCACTTGCCTGATCTAATCAACCTGGAAATTGTAAGCAAAAACTGAGCAGTAATCTAGAAATCCAATTGTGAAATAATTGAGTTAACTGTTCTAAGAATATTAAATTGCAGAATGGGAATCAAGCAACACACAATCAGAACGATAAATTGTAAGAACTCAGGGGATCGCAACTCAGCTGTAAGATGAACACAAGTGTGTATGATCTGTAATTGAATTGTATATAAAGCAAACCTTACTCAGTCGACTGTTATTCTACACCATCTACCAAACTCACAGAAATATGATCCTTAACTATACTGAAAATTCACACGATAAATATTGCTGCTGCGTACAAAAGGAAGAACAAAGCATCACACAACAAGAAAGATGAAATCCTAATTTAACACAGCAATCTCTGTGGAAGACGGGCCCAGTCTTCACACAGAGACGCTGGTTGAACAACACTCTCTTTAACTCAGAAGCAACTCCTTATATTAACAGAAGGATGAGTACACAGTTTCGGCTTGACTGCTAATACAAGATGAATTAATTAATTGCTGTCCAACCCCTCAGTCGAGGTAATTCCCCATATTTATACATACAAATTGCAACATCTAAACCTATAATTGGGCAGCCATGAAGATCTCTGATCTTCAGGCGCCCTAAATGATCTAGCTGTTACGATACGTGGCAGAACTACAATATCCAAATATGAAAGAAGTATTAATTGTTCCAAGAGTGACGGTCCTTCCAGCTCACAGCTGGATTTGAGCAGCGACATACTTAAGATAGTCCTTCTGTTACAGTTGCCTTGCCACGACTGTGCCTTGATTGACGATTTAAGCCCCAAGGATCCTTCCACAAGGCGATGAACGCTCCTTCATGACTTGTTCAACTCCGATCTTCCTGCAGTCTATTGTCTTACTACCTTCATAAATCGCATCATGTTAGCACAGATTAAGAGATGAACAGCTTTAATCATCACAATCATAAGTATTAACACAATAAAACAATAATCAGCCATACCTTGGTAATTTGGGGAATAGATAAGGATAATAAGTTGAATTGCCAAGGTAGTTGGTGTAAGACAAAGGAAGGGATGATGATAAATGATGGTCAAAAAGGGCCAATTCTGGGCTCAACATCTCCCCCCAACTATCCTGTTGCATGTCCTCATGCAACAACCTGCATCTGAATCTTGCACTGAACCTTGTCCAGGCAAGAGGAAAGAATGTAGATAAATCAGGCATCCCCTCTATCTTTTTGGAAAGCTTCTGTGAGCAACCCAGCATCTTCCAACTTCACTGTTCCCCTTCCACTGCTACTTGCTAATATCTGCAGTTCTCTTATGCTATGCCTGGGGAAGTTGAAAAGACACACTCAATCTGAATCCAACTCAATGATGCCTGTAGGGGGTGGAAGCACTGGTTCTTGTGGGACAGTGTCTTCCAGCGCATCTAATCTTAACAAGGGAGTTGCTGGTTCTTGTGTAACAGCAACATCCCTCAAACCTTCTTCAGCAGCTGCCTTTATTGCTTTTGGAGACACTGGTTCTTGTGTAACAGTGTCTTCTTTGTCATTTGGCTGCTGAGATTGGATATCCTTTTCAAATTGCGGCTCCTCCTCCAAGATTTCAGTGTCACCTGAGCAGGGT
The DNA here is from genome assembly GCA_027924585.1 of Larix kaempferi. Lineage (NCBI taxonomy): Eukaryota > Viridiplantae > Streptophyta > Pinopsida > Pinales > Pinaceae > Larix > Larix kaempferi. The sequence goes on along the minus strand of BSBM01000293.1, from coordinate 23,670,739 downwards.
GTCTGTACCTGTTCATCATCACTCCATTGTGTATCAGGAATGATATCTACTCCCGGGTTATCTCCCAACTGCAGTTCAGGGGTTCTTGCTGCAGTATCCAAGGATGTTGGTTCTTGTGTGACAACATCCTGGCTTACATCTTCATCTTTATTTTGCTGCAGCTCCTCTTCTATGAGTTCTGTATCATGAGAGCTTTCTGGGGTCACCACCCAGAGTTCATCGTTGAATGCCAGAATATCCTCTGTCCCAGCTTCTTCTCCTGTCTGCTCAGTCGGTTGGACGGTCAAATTCAGGGTTGCTGGTTCTTGTGTTACAGCATCCTGTTTCAACTTATCACTGTCCTGCATTTCCGTTTCTTCTTCTAAAATTATTGTGTCCTGGGAACGTTCTGGGGTTACAGCACAATATTCTTCACTATCCTCCAGAGTATCCCTTGGCTCCATGATTTCCGTGTCATGGGAACACTCTGGGGTCTCACTATACTCTTTTATAAGCTCCAGGGCATTCTTCATCTCCCGTTCTTCTCCCATTTGTTCTATGATTTCTATGTCGTGGGAGCATTTTGGAATTGCCATACATTCCTCATAAATTTCCAGGGCATCCTCCACTCCCTGTTCTTCTCCCATCTGTTCTATGACTTTTGCATCATGGGAAGTAGCAGCTGCAGCAAGGATGTTTAAAGGTGCTGGTTCTTGTGTTGCAGCATCCTCTTTCTCCACTGCTTTCCCTTCTGTGGCTACAGGCTGTTGTGCTGAATAGGTGCTAAGTAAAATTTTATGGCCTGCTTCCTCAAAGATCTCCCCACAGGTGGGGCAGAGTATTCGCTCATCCTTTTCTCCAGCTTCAGCAGAAGCTGTTTCCTCCACTTGGTCTGCAGCCTCTATTAATGTATACATCTTTCTTCCACCCTGCTTTTGGCAGATTTCCTTCCATGTTTCCAGCTCCTTTCTAAGTGCTTGGAGGTCCTCTTTCAGCATTGCATTCTCATACAAGAGTCCCTCAACTCCCGGCTCTTCCTCCACTGGCCTTTGTGGAGCATCCCTCGGTTTTGGTGTAAGGATTGGGGGTTCAACCTGTGTCTCTAAGGTTGCCCATTTTGTTCTAGCTGCCTCTGCTGCTGTAATTGACCGAGTTCGCTTCCTTCTAATTGGTGCCACTAAATCAAACTCATTGGTGGCCCTCTTCCTTTTCTGCGGCGTTTTCTTTTGTGACTTCTCTTTCTGTAATGTTTCTTCTCGTGGAGCTGGAATATAGGGAGGTAAGACTGAAGTTAAGGGAACATTTCCATGCCCCCCATGCTGTTCTTCTTCAATCACAGCTCCTCCTCCTACCCATTCCGGTGAAGACTCAATTGTGACCAGCCCGATATCTTCTTCCATTTCTCTGGCTCCGTCATCTTCAGGTTCCATTGTCGCAGCATTTGATGCTGCTCCAATTTCACCTTCTGCTGCCGGAGCTGCCCTGTTGTCTAGGTTTTCCACGAGGGTTTCATCTACATTGTTGCCTGACAGCTCTGTTTGTGCTTCCCCTCGCTCTCCTTCAAATGCCGTGTCGTCCCCCACTGGTTCTGCTTGTGATGGGGATTCATCAACTTCAAATGGCTCTGCCTGTGCCCCTATTTGTTCTTCCTCTGTGGTTTTGTCAACCCCTGATGGTCCTGCCTGTGCCCCCTGTTGCTCTTCCTCCATTTCATCCCTCCCGGATGGTCCTGCCTGTGCCCCCTGTTGTTCTTCCTCCGTTTCATCCCTCCCCCCAACTTCACTGGAGGAACTCCGGTCCTCCTGTTGTGGCGGAACCGGCAATTGCTGTAATGGAATGACCCTCAAGGGAACAGGTTGCTGTGGCCGGGTAATGAATTGCTCCCATGTTATATTATGTTGGGCCAGGGTTCTTATAATAATTAGCTTAATGAGGCCATGGTGGGTGAGGGAGGATAATGGGTGCTTTGCAGATTGAACGAATGTTTCCATATGGCGCAAATCATGCAATAGATAAAATGGAATATTTAACAAAATGCCATGACGGAGATGAGAAAGCAAAGGAAGTTCAGAGTTGTACACAGTTTGGTATCTACCTTCGCAAGTTATGTATTTCTTGAGGAAGATAGCGACCTGGTCCCATGGCTGCGGCAGTGACTTCAATGCAATCCCTCTCCTGGATGCTTCAACTTGTTCCCCTGGAAGTAAAAATTGTTCCCGTGCAACTGTTGCAGGAACTCGACGGTTAAACCAAGGTTTTCCCACCAACGGGATAGCTGTAACCTCGGATATGATGACCTCCGAAACATCTATACACAGCCCCCACACCGTGGAGTGTGTTTTAGTAAGATTCAATGCGAATTGCAGGGCTGCGTCTCGATCGAATCCATCCAGTCGTTCAAAGAACTCGACCCAGCCAGCAGCTTGAAAAATGGCCAGAACCTGCAAATTCCGTCTAAGTTCCCGGGTATTGAAAGGTTCATGGCGAACTGGAATGCCCATGGTTCTGGCTGCAAGATAAAACTGCTGTTCGACAGAGTACAGGATCCAGAATGGAAGTTGCAGCGCGGAGAATGCACGAATCGTTGAGCGGAGACGTTGAGCGAATGAACAAATTCGGAAAGTTAAGCGCAGAGAGGAGTTTAAAATTTTCATGCCGAATTGGGGAAGGTGGCAGTTATTAGTATTACGTCGTACGAGGGAAAGGTTCAATCAGATATAAATGGTGTTACGAGTGAAGGTACGGCCAATCTCGTTTACATGATATCAATACTTAATCACGTGATAAATGAAAGCCATACCTCATAAAACTGTGCGTCGGAAGGCTGCGGAAACTGGTGGAGCATGGAGTTGGTGACGTCACGGAGCCGAACGCGTGCACAGTCAGACGTGGAATCATGATGACTCGGATAAGGCACTGATTTCCTTCGCCGGTAAAACACAAGGCGTCGCATCCTCCGGGTTTGAAATAATGAGTTTGCCGGCAGGACTGAGATGAATCAGCATCATAATTAGCAGGTTGAACAATCCTTCTGTTAACACGGGAGTTACCACTGCAAGTTTCCAAAGAAATGATCACACGGCCGATGAAAAAGCTTGTTGCAGCTGACAAGAAAGAAGTTACAGCCATCGGGAAAGAATTCGCGGCAGCCGGAAAAAGGTTCACGATATCCGGGAAAAATTACGGATGTCACGGGAAAATTTTACAGCGGCGGAAAAGACTTACGGCTGGCGGGAAAAGATTTTACGACTATGGAAAATATGTCGCAGCCGCTGGAAAAAAATGACAGCTGTGGTGTGGAAGTGACTTGGTCAATGAGGTGGCGGCCGCCGAGAAATAAGGTGACAGCCGGGAAATGATGTGGCGGCTGCGAGAAAAAGATGTTGCAGCCGCCGAAGTTACAGCCGCCGGGATTGCAGCTGCCGGAAAAGATTTGACGGCGGACGGAAAAAAAACATTACGGCTACCGGGAAGTGAAATGGCCGTGGCTAGTAAATGGAATGGCAGCTGTGGAAAATGAGATGGCAGCCGTGGAAAATGAGATGGCAGCCGTGGAAGATGAGGTGGCCATAGCTGGTGAATGAGGTGGCAACCATGGGGACGATGAGGTGGCAGCCACGGAAACTGGAGTTGTAGCCGCCGATGTTGCAGCCGCTGATGTTGCAGCTGCTGATGTTGCAGCCGCAAATGTTGCAGCCGCCGATGTTGCAGCCGCAAATGTTGCAGCTGCCGAAATTGCAGCAGTCGAAAAAGATTGACGGCTAACGGAAAGGGGATTATGGCTACCGGGAAATGGAGAATATGGTTGCCGGAAAAGGATATACGGCTGCCGGAAAATATGTTGCAGCCGCCGGAAAATATGTTGCAGCTGCCGGAAAATATGTTGCAGCTGCCGAAATTTATTTATTTATTTTTTATTTTTTTTATTTTTTTTAACGCAAGGACGGCACAAAGAGATTTTCATTATGGGCCCCAAACTGATCGTTCTCCTGGCGCTTCCCTGGAAAAATTTTCTTAAAAGATAAAAGCAAGCAAAGAGATCAAATGCAAAGAGAAAAAAAAACGACAACTATACGCTACAGCAAGAAATTATTTATGTACAGCAAATATGATTTTCATTTTAAGATTTGGTAAAGGTAGAAAAATGTTCCTGCTCTGGTGCCAATTGGTAGTTTGGATCAGCAGCAATCTGTGAAATGAATGCATCTTTCGAAATGGGCTTCCGATACAGTCGCAGCCTGTGGCCATTAACAAGTAATGGCATATGGTTTTCATCAATGGTGACCAGGCGAACAGTGCCGTTCTTAAATACCCTGTCAACCAAATATGGACCCAGCCATCTTGTGCGTAATTTCCCTTTGAAATCTTTCTTGAATCTAGAGTCGTACAATAGTGCCCAATCTCCTTCATGGAAGATTTTCTTTTTGATGAATCGGTCATGCCAGTTGGATCTCTGTTGCTGAAGCAGCACAGTCTGGTCTACCGCAGCTAACCGTTTCTCATCCAATTCATTCAATTGATTCAATCTTCTTTTCTGGGCTTCTGCTACATCCAGGTTCATTTCAATGGCTGTTTTCAGGGTCTTGATCTCAAATTCAATTGGAAAGATGGCACTCTTACCATACACCAGATCATAGGGAGAAAAGCCCGTGGTGTTGCGCCAAGTCGTGCGATATGCCCACAGTGCTTCTGGAAGTCTGTCAGCCCAATCCCTTCGATGGCTTTTAACTGTTTTAGTAAGGATTGCTTCGATAACTTTATTAGTGCTTTCCACCTGACCATTGGCCTGGGGATGATAAGGTGAAGCTATCTTGTGCTGCACATGATACTTCCGGAGCAAGGATTCAAATTGGTGTGAAATAAATTGTGGTCCGCCATCGGTAACTACTTCCTTTGGTACTCCAAAACGGGTAAAAACTTCACTGTACAGGAAATCAATCACCGCCTGGTCGTTTGCCTTAGCCAAAGCTACAGCTTCTACCCACTTAGTCATGTAGTCTGTACACACCAAGATGTAAACCTTCTGTTTGGAGGGAGGGTTGATAGGACCAACAAAGTCCAATGCCCATCTATCAAACGGTTCTAGTACCACTTGAGGCTGTAAAGGCATCTGATCTGTCTTATTAGGTTGGCCCATCCTTTGGCAGCTGTCACAGGACTGAACATATTTTTTAGCATCTCTGAACAGTGTCGGCCAATAATAGCCCATCCGCAACGCCTTATGTCCTGTTCTTTTATCTGCAAAGTGTCCTCCGCAAGGTTCATCGTGACAGGCCTTCAGTATATGAAAGATCTCATCTTCCCTTACACATCTTCTAATTTCAAGATCAGGTCCTGTGTAAAAGAGATGGCCTTTGAGCCAACAATACCTGGCGCTTTGCTGAATAATTTTTCTTTTCTCTCGTTTAGACATATGTGGCGGAAGCTTCCCTGCAGCCAAATAATTAGCAACGTCTGCATACCAGGGTGAATGAGCTGAGAGTGCGAATAAATGTTCATCCGGGAAAGCATCCTCAACAGGTGAACTGTCATCACTGTTAGTAAATCGTGATAAAAAATCAGCAACAACATTTTCTTTTCCAGGTTTATCTATAATAGTAATATCAAATTCCTGTAATAATAAAAGCCACCTGGTTACTCTGGCATTAGTGACAGGTTTATTCATTAAATACTTAATAGCAGAGTGATCAGTATGCACAAATGTAGGATACCCAGTAATGTAATGCCGAAACTTATTAATGGAATAAACAATAGCAAGGAATTCTTTTTCAGTAACAATATAATTTAGTTCAGCATGGGCTAAGTTTTTACTAACATAATAAATAGAATAAGGTACTTGACCATCCTGCTGTCCTAGTACTGCTCCAATGGCGGTATCAGAAGCATCTGAAGAAATGTGGAAAGGTATGGTCCAATTGGGTCCCCTTAAAATAGGGGCTGTGGACAGTTTCTCTTTGAGCTCATCAAATGCTGTCTGGCAAGCTGTACTCCATACAAACTGTGCGTCCTTCATTAACAATGAAAACAAAGGCGAAGCAAGTTTGGAGAAGTTTTCTATGAATCTTCTGTAATACCCAGCATGTCCCAGAAAACTTCGCACCTCTTTCTGAGTTGAAGGGATTGGTATATTTTTTATCACCTTAATTTTTGAAGGATCCACTTGAATACCATCAGTAGAGATGAAATGTCCTAATACCACCCCCTCACTCATCATCATGTGGCATTTTTCAGTGCTCAGTGAGAGGCGAGCCTGTTCACAACGAATTAAAACTTTCTTCAAATTTTCCAGTGCTTCCTCAAAATCCCTACCATAAGGAGTAAAATCATCCATAAAAATCTCCATGCTATCATTAACCAACTCAGAAAATATGCCAATCACAGCTCTTTGGAACGTTGCAGGTGCATTGCACAATCCAAAGGGAAGCACCCTGTAGGCGAACGTTCCCCAAGGGCAGGTGAAGGTGGTCTTATCCTGATCCTCTGGAGCGATCTGAATTTGATTGTACCCACTGAACCCATCCAGGAAGGAGAAGAACTTCTTCCCAGATAGGTTATCAAGTACCTGGTCAATAAAGGGCAGAGGAAAGTGATCCTTTTGTGTAGCCTTGTTCAGCTCCCTATAATCGACACAGACTCTCCATTTACCATTTTTCTTGGGTACAATTACAAGTGGGGAAACCCACTCACTGTCTGAAATAGGATAAATGAATCCTGCTTCCAAAAGTTTCTGGATTTCTTCCTTCACTATATCCCTCAGATTGGGGTTCATTCGTCGTTGGGGTTGACATACAGGCCGGGAGTCGTTTTTAATATAAATATGATGAGTGCACAGACTAGAAGGAATACCCTTCATGTCTGTATACTCCCAGGCGAATGCCCCCTTACGTTCCTTCAAGAGATTGGTTAGGCGCTTTTGTTCTTCTGAGGAGAGACTAGGATTGATGTTCAAAGTTCTTCCAGGTTCTACCTCAATAGGAATACTTCTCGAGTTTTTCAATACTGGGATTACGTTTGTGTCATTTGCTAGTGCTTCCTCCGTAAGCTGTTCTTGTTCTTCTTTACCGAGGGTACTGTTCAGGAGTTGATAAACTTCCTTGTCTACTGAAGCAGGTTCGCTAATGAAATTATTAATGGCATCGTCTTCTGTTTCGTTTTTGAAGGTTAGTGCCTTCCCTATTGTTAGTAATGGCTGAACATCTTCCTCTTCTTCCTGTTCTATCCAAAGGGAGGTTTCAGTTTCTAGACTCGGCCGTGCTGGAGGGTACAGGGTGAGGTTTTTGGTTTCCATGCCATCAGATATAGTCATAGATCCTGATCGACAGCTGATACAAGCATCGGCTGTAGCCAACCAGGGCCTCCCCAAAATCAATGGATGTCCCCCCAGCTGTGATTTAGGTTGTAACACCAGAAAATCGGCAGGGTATTCCCATGAGTCTACTGAAATAACAAGGTCGTCCAAAATCCCTTCGGGTCTGATAGTGGATCTGTCTGCCAATTCTAAGATAGTAGGGGTCGGTCTAATATTGGTGAATCCGAGCTTCTTTACAGTCTCCATCGTTATAACATTGATCGCAGCTCCTAAATCTACTAGTACGTTGGGTATCTGTGTTTGTCCTATGTGTACAGTGACAGTAGGATTGCCGGGATCCTCATACTTGGTTATAGGGGGTTTTCCAGTCATTAAAGCGGATAAATTCCCTATAACATGAACAGTAGGAGGATCTCTGGGTTTCCTTCCCGGTCTTTTAGTGCACAGGTCCCTAACAGTTCTAGCGTAGATAGGTACATCTTGAAGAGCTTGTAAAAGGGGAATCTTAACATAAAGATTCTTCAATTCTCCTAAGAGATTGAACTGAGGTTGCCCCTCTCTTTGTGGCAGCATCAATCTCTCAAGGTAAGGTGGTTGCCTTACCAACTGGGTAGGCTGCGTGTTATCCACTTTATCGTTTAATGTTTCAGCCCTCCCATCTGAGGGATGCTCAGCATCTTCAATGATAGGAACCGGATCAAAAGGATGCTGGGAACTCTCTCCTTTGTCATACACAGTTGGTGGAATATTTTCTGCAGTTCCACGTTCTACTACCTTTCCAGACCGTAAGTGAATATCATTACAAGGTACAGGGGAGAGAGAGTAGGCTGGCATATTGAGAGCTTCCAATTGCTGAACTGTTTTATTGTTTGGGTTAGGGTTAGGTTGGGCAGGCAGCTGAGGCCGTATTGGTATATTAGGCACAGGATTATTTTGCAGCTGCAGCTGCGACTGCTGAGGTGGGTATTGAGGATATTGATGAAATTGAGGATATGGAGGATACGGTAACTGCTGAGGTGGAGGTGGTTGAGGAAACTGGTTCCCAGGATGGAAGTTCCTCCATCCAGGAGACCATGAAGTAGGTTGGTGTGGAGGCTGTGTCCAAGGACTCCATGAATTATATCCTTGCATCGCAGGTTGAGGGGAATTCCACTGAGCATAATTTGAAGGGAATTGTGTATTCACATTTTGCATATTAGTATTCCAATTATTCAAATTATTCAAAAATGGAAATGAATCGGGAGACATACCTTGATTCCGGGGTTGCCAGGGTTTCTTCTGTGCAATGAAGTAGGCTGAATCCGCCTCTGGAGTTGATGCCTGCAGAACAGCCTTTACTTGGGGCAACGTGGGGCAGTCCTTCATATCATGATTCAGCTCGCACAGCTGACACACTTGTACTTTGTCAAGAGGGCATTCCTTCAGTGGATGAGTCTTTCTACATCGGGGACAAAACACCCCTAGTGTGAGATCCTCCACTGCCTGTCTTTGCTTGGCCTTCAAGACGTCAATCTCTGAAGAGATAGAGCTCATCATTTCTGTTTTAAAGTTTTCAAGAAGATTGCCTATCTCTGCACGTGTAGCTCCCCCATTGGATGACTTCTGAGTTCTGTCGAAGACATCACGTTCCAGGTTATTTCGTTTATGCTGCTTATTATGCCTAGAAGATCCCCTGGAATATCTCTTACATAATTCCACAATTGTCTCAAAAGATTCTTTAGAGATATCCCCCTTTCCTAATAAATTTAGCATGTCTAAACAATCGTCCCTGATTCCTCGAAGCAAGATTATCTTCAGCACATCTAGTCCCATGTTCGTCTGACCAGCTCTCTGCACATTGTACAGCAACCTCTCCACAAAATCCTCCAAACTTTCATCCTCCTTCTGTACCATCTTGAATAACTCCTCCCTTTTGTCCCTGGTGTTACAATATTCTTGATATTTTTCCAGGAATACTTGCTTCATCTTATTCCAATTAGCAACAGTCCCTCCCCCAAGGCTCATGAACCATCGTAATGCATTGTCCTTCAGGGTGGCAGGAAAAAGCTTTAACTTTTGAGCATCTGTGATATAATCATAGCTGCGACAGAGGATATCGAATTCAAATAAGAATTCGTCTGGATCCTCTGCTGCCCTGCCATGGAAGCGGGGTAACACCGACGGTGAAATGTTTTTCATAGGAGCTGTCCCCTCTAGCTGCTGTATTGGGAATTGCAATGTAGCCATAGTTTCTGGCGGGGAATTATCTTCATGATGGTATTGTACCACTGCTTCTTCCTCTTCATTCTCATGTCTATTACTCATCTTTTCTCCTGTATCTTCTCCTTCGTTTGTTCCTTTGTTCTTTACCTCAGTTGTAACAGCTGCGTATTCTTCGGTTGTAACAGCTGCGTATTCTTCGGTTGCAACAGCTGTGTATTCTTCGGTTGCAACAGCTGAATCAGCTGTTACTTCTTTAGCAGGAGTATATGCAGGAATCACAGCTGCTCCTGTATCTTCCACTGTAGATCCTGATGCTAACGCTCCAGGATCAGCAGGGCCTCTTTTGATAGGAGTCCCCTGTTGACGAGATCTGACAGCTGAATCAGTTTTGTCAACAAGGTCGTCAATGAATGTTCTTCTGCCCAGCGGTGGACCTCGACCACGACCCGAACCACCTGTACTGTTAGTAATTTGTGGGGTTTTGGGGGTCGGGAGGTGATCGCGTTTTACCCCCCTCGTATTCATACGAAGCAGATCATTTCAAAATCAACCAAAAGACTGACTAAAAGCAATTATCAGATCAACTAATGACTAGTGTTTAAATTTCATCCTTCCCCGGCAACGGCGCCAAAATGTCAAGCACTCTAATTGCAGATAATTAAATATCAACACACAGAGCGTATGAAATTTATTGTCAACCCGAGAAAGTCTTTTTATTTCAAAGGACAAGTGCACAATATATGCTTAAACACTAAACCATTAGCAATAAATACTTCTATATTCTATCATTCATGTTCATCCCCAGAATCTTAAGTGATCCAAAGCCTTCTCACTGCTATAATTCAAATCCTCTCTATCATGCATCAACTAAAAATTAACATCAGATCTAATGAACAATAGGAAGGAATCTCCTTTATATCCTAGAACGATCACTTGCCTGATCTAATCAACCTGGAAATTGTAAGCAAAAACTGAGCAGTAATCTAGAAATCCAATTGTGAAATAATTGAGTTAACTGTTCTAATAATATTAAATTGCAGAATGGGAATCAAGCAACACACAATCAGAACGATAAATTGTAAGAACTCAGGGGATCGCAACTCAGCTGTAAGATGAACACAAGTGTGTATGATCTGTAATTGAATTGTATATAAAGCAAACCTTACTCAGTCGACTGTTATTCTACACCATCTACCAAACTCACAGAAATATGATCCTTAACTATACTGAAAATTCACACGATAAATATTGCTGCTGCGTACAAAAGGAAGAACAAAGCATCACACAACAAGAAAGATGAAATCCTAATTTAACACAGCAATCTCTGTGGAAGACGGGCCCAGTCTTCACACAGAGACGCTGGTTGAACAACACTCTCTTTAACTCAGAAGCAACTCCTTATATTAACAGAAGGATGAGTACACAGTTTCGGCTTGACTGCTAATACAAGATGAATTAATTAATTGCTGTCCAACCCCTCAGTCGAGGTAATTCCCCATATTTATACATACAAATTGCAACATCTAAACCTATAATTGGGCAGCCATGAAGATCTCTGATCTTCAGGCGCCCTAAATGATCTAGCTGTTACGATACGTGGCAGAACTACAATATCCAAATATGAAAGAAGTATTAATTGTTCCAAGAGTGACGGTCCTTCCAGCTCACAGCTGGATTTGAGCAGCGACATACTTAAGATAGTCCTTCTGTTACAGTTGCCTTGCCACGACTGTGCCTTGATTGACGATTTAAGCCCCAAGGATCCTTCCACAAGGCGATGAACGCTCCTTCATGACTTGTTCAACTCCGATCTTCCTGCAGTCTATTGTCTTACTACCTTCATAAATCGCATCATGTTAGCACAGATTAAGAGATGAACAGCTTTAATCATCACAATCATAAGTATTAACACAATAAAACAATAATCAGCCATACCTTGGTAATTTGGGGAATAGATAAGGATAATAAGTTGAATTGCCAAGGTAGTTGGTGTAAGACAAAGGAAGGGATGATGATAAATGATGGTCAAAAAGGGCCAATTCTGGGCTCAACACTCATTATCTCAAATCATCCAACGCTTGGCCAACAACCCTTATGCTATACCACATTACTCTTGGGATGGTGCTTCCCTAAGATACAAGTGTCGTCTGGTGCTTCCCCAGAGCACAAATCTCTAACGGGATGTCTTCTATTATCTCCATGCTTCTCCATCGGCAGGCCACTCTAGGTTCCTCAAAACGTATGAGCGAGCATGACGTAAATTCTTTTGGCAGGGAATTAAAAGGACAATTCAACAGATGGTGGCTGAATGTGATGACTGCCAGTGCAACAAGGGTGAAATGGCACTCCTTCTTGGATTGCTCGAACCATTTCCCATCCCTACATGTATTTTGACATATATTTCTATGGATTTCATTGAAGGGTTCCCTAAATCTGGAGGGAAGACAATGATTTTGGTTTTGGTTGATCGCCTCTCCAAATATAGTCATGTTTGTGCCCTCAACCATCCCTATACAACCTCCTCAGTTGCACAAATTTTCCTGGACCAGATCTTCCGTCTTCATGGAATCCCTTCTTCCATTGTCTTGGATCACGATGCAACTTTCACCAATCATTTTTTGACAGAACTATTTCGCCACACTGGCACTAAACTGAAGATGAGTTCAGGGTATCACCCACAAACAGATGGTCAGACTGAAATTATCAATAAATGTTTGGAAACTTTTCTTCGTTCCTTCACCTTCGAACAACAACATCAGTGGGAAAAGTGGCTCCCTCTCGCTGAATGGTGGTTCAATACCTCCTACCACACTGCATCTACAATGACTCCATATGAAGCAGTCTATGGTCAAGCATCGCCAGTTCTTCTTCCATACATCCCCAATAGTTCACCAGTTCAGAAAGTTGACATGGTTCTTCAAAACCACGATCAGATTCTTCGCATTTTGCAGAACAATCTTCACATGGCAAGAAATCGAATGAAACAACAAGCCGATCAACACTATTCTGAGTGCACTTTTCAAGCATGTGATATGGTTTTTCTTCATCTACAACCTTACAAGAAATCCTCCTTGAAACTCAAAGGGAGTCATAAGCTCGCTCCAAAGTTCTATGGGCCATATAAGTTTCTTCAGAAGATTGGGTCCGTTGCTTATAAATTAGAACTTCCTCCTTCTTCCCGCATTCATCCAGTATTTCATGTCTCTTGTTTGAAGAAATTTCTTGGCACCAACATCAGACGACAAACTATTTTACCAAAACTGGATAATGAAGGATCCATCCTTTTGGATCCGGATGCCATCCTCAATAGGATCACTTATCAACTTATCTATCGATCTATCACAGAGGTATTAATTTAGTGGCAAAGACTGAAACCAATGGATGCTACATGGGAACCAATCCTTCATATTCAACAACAATTTCCACATTTAAAGCTTTGAGGACAAATATTTTTCTTAGGGGGAGGGGATTTTAGGAACCCGTGTCAACCCTTCTCTTTACTTTGTTAGTATATTGGACGCATATGCTTTGTAAGTTCGTCCCATAGTATTATATGTTCCATGGTTTTGATCCATAGTTTGAATTAGCCCATAGTATTATATGTTCCTTGGTATTGATCCATAGTATTGGACACATATGTTTTGTAAGTCATCTCGTAGTATTATATGTTCCATGGCATTGATCCATAGTATTGAACACATATGCTTTGTAAGTTGTCTCGTAGTATTATATGTTCCATGGTATTGATCCATAGTATTGGCGCATAGACTTAGTGTATAAGTATGTGTTGAGGACAATGAAGGAATCCACGAGTTATTTGTGTTGAGATTGCTCAAAGGAGGTTTCCCCCTCGAAGTGGCATACAATCAATACAAATATTTTATGTTCTGATATATAGTGCATTTTCATTAATTAATTCCTACATGTTCCTCACACACACCTCTATCTTTTTCATTAAATTACTAGACTATTCATAATAAAATATATAAGTATTCCACAACAACCACCATGCCCCCCCTAGAAACCCTTAACCAGAATAATCTCAATGCTAATATGTAAGTATAAAAATTTTGAATAGAAAATTACTTTGACAGAATACATGACATCTGACTAGATAACTACTTAGAAAAATAGGTAGATAATGTTGGTTCCATAGAAGATAAGGAACTAACAATAATTGTAAGAGTATAATTCGAGGAAGAGGCACCAACAAAGAAGAAGACAAGTGCTCAAAGAACCCAAATAATGGAAAAATTCCTCTAGTGTCCCCCCATTGACTCGAGGAGGAAACTTGGAGGAAAAAGGTAAGAAAATTTAAGGTGAAGTGTAAAACCTTAGAGGAAAAACACAATGAAATATTGAGGATGGAGATCCTGACAGAGATTAGCATAGAGGAATAATTCTATAGGGGATTCCAAGAATGACTTTGTAGAAGAGTTCATGAAGAAACCACCAAGGGTTCTTTGAAAAAAACATTATAGAGACATATCTACAAACTTAATCTAAAAGAGCATAAATAGGAATGATGATTTTATTCCAACAAAGGCAAGGATCTCCATCCTCAAACATGAAGACCTAGAAGCATGGATCCATCCCATAACTCCACATATGATGAAATTAGTATAGAAGAAAAGGACCATTTATTTACCCTATAGACGATATGGAAAGCATAATTCAATAAACAATAAATATTTTGCATAAGGGTGAGCCAATGATCCCAACTTAGACAAAAAAAAATTAATGTAGAGGATCGATAGTGCCAAAGTTTAGAGGAATGGCCATTAAGGATGAACAATAATCAAAAGCTCTAACATGTGCAAGGGAGAAATAATAACAACAACATTATTTTGCAAGGAGGGAAGTAAGAATATAAATGATATCTACACATAATGTAAGGACACAAAATACAAATTTGCATATATATAATATCCCCATATTACATCCTTGTTGTGTTATGTGTGGGTTAGGAAACCATGGCACAAGCAAGTACCAAAATGGAAATAAATATTCACAAACTACTTTATGATAATCTAGAGTTGGAATAGAAGAAATCTCTTATAGCCTCAAGAGGTTACCTAAGAGAGTATGGGGCAACTAAATTAGATAATGAGGAACTATAGGTAATGATGTGGGCTACAAGTATCATAGATTGATATTTAAAGAAAATATATGAGTAAAGATGAAGATAGGCTTGAAAGATAGTGATTAGTGAAAGGATTATACAAGACAAAGAAACCAATAGGCATGAAAAACATGATGCAATATTAAAGGACTTAGATAATTGAAAATATACTTCAACAAGATGACAGAGGAAAAGCACTATCTAAGGGGCATATATGATTTTTTTGAAAACTTAGTAGACATGGACAAAGAGGACATTCAAAAAAATAATATAATGTAGGTAAGAAAAACATAGTGACACTATAACCAAATGTTGCCACTAATGTGACATAAATGGGAAAATGAACAATAATCACAATAAATAAGAAAGCAAAAATGGGGGAACCTACACACCCATAGGTGGATTGCGCTTCCAAATCCAAGTAGTGGAGCAAAAATTCTACACTAAGGAACACCAGAAATTGATTGATTTGTATAGATAAAATGGTAATGAGATGCATTAGAGAGGATAAAGCCCTTATTTATAGCCACGTAGCCAAGTAAAAAACCTTAATAAAATCCTAACTAAAGGCTTAACTCCTAAATAAGTCATTAGTCCCTTATTATAATAAATGTTAAAATAATGTAACCGTGGAAGATACTCTATTTATATTATTGTACTCCTCCTCCGAGACATGATGGTCATGTAATTAATAATGTAAAGGTCATTGAAAGAATCAATGTAAACCCTAGGACATGTGTTGGCTCAGAAAAGCCCCTAAAATAATATTATATTATGTAGTTGACCAGTCAAGTAGAGAAGTCGGCCCTATTGGGGAATTAGTCATCTCAACGGAAGAATATAAATAGAAGTGCTCTCTATCACTTTAATTCATTCATTCACTCAAGCAAGTTCGCATTAGTGAAGAAAAGAGGTGCGCACAAGTGGAGGAGTAGCTGATTTGTCTTGGGGATCTTTTGTACTTTGTGATTTCTATATTGAGGAAGGCTTTGCTGGGTTTTCTACCCCAAGAGGGTTTCCCAGGATAAATTGCATCTCTTGTGTTTTATGTTGTGCTTGTTTATCTTTCAGTAATTGTTTATATGCTATATGCTGCTCAAGTAAAAACTAACATGGTGTCAGAGCTAGCCTGAAAGATTACATTGTGCAGCCCCCATAACTGCAAGAGATAGGGTTTCTTATTCCGGGAGCTACCTCCAGATTTTTGTTGGAAAAGAGGGTGGATCTACTTCTCCTCCCTAGGGCACATTTTTCTGTCGAAGCAGAATTTCATTCTGAGCATTTTCATTTTTGGGTCCACCACTACAGCCTGGGAGAACTAGGGCATCAAGTTTTTGGATCATCTGCTCACTGATTTTGGAAAAGGAGTACTTTTCTCAACTCACCTTGAGGAGGCAAATTTACTCATCTAAGTAGTTTCTCAAGATCCCGAAGTTGGAAAATTAGGGTTTCTCTAACAAACCCTAGGTCAAGGAAGAGCAGATCTCAGAAAGGAAAATTTTCTGGTAAGTCTCAAATCTATTTCTATTTCCATTTGATGTACTCATTATAGCAATATGACAAGCAATACCAAGCTTGATGAGAAGCTTGAAGGAGCTGAGAAATTCAGATCCTGGAAGTATAGAGTCATGCTCATCCTTGAGGAGCATGAGCTAGAAAACTATGTGAAGGAAGGGCTTACAAAACCAGAGGGAGATGAAGAGAAGGTAAGGAATAAGAAGAATCTTATCAAAGCAAAGAGGATCATTGTTGACTCCATAAAGGATCACTTGATCCCCCATGTATCTTCCAAGAAGACGCCAAAAGAAATGTTTGATGCCTTGACCAGCCTGTTTGAAGGAAAGAACATCAACATAAAGATGACCTTGAGAAATAAACTCAAGGGTGTGAAGAGCATGAAGTATGAGTCCATGCACTCATACTTCTCTATAGTATCCCAGATCAAGTAACAACTAGAAGCCATGGGGGATATGATAGAGGATGCAGAAGTTGTGATGACTACTCTGAATGGTCTCCCCCGAGATTGGGAACCATTTGTTCGTGGCATTTGTGCCAGGAAGAAACTAATCAAGTTTAGAAACCTATGGGAAGAATGTGTCCAAGAAGAAGAAAGAATAGTCGTAAGATAGGAGAAGTTGAATAACGATGAAGATCAAGATTTATCTACTCATGCTAAAGGTGGAAGGAAGAGGAAGGACAACCCTCGTCCCCGGAGGACTCTCCAAGAAGACCCCAGAAGAAGAGAAGGACCAGAAAAGATTTCTCTTCAATTGAGTGTTACTCATGCCACAAGACTGGAAACATTGAAAGGAATTGTCCAAACAAACATGGACAACACAAGAAGTAGAAGAAGAGGTTTCATGCTCATGCAACAGAAGATAGTGATGATGATGACAAGACCAGAAATAATGAAGACTCCAGTGAAGAATATGTCCTTATCTCATCACTCAGTGGTTAAGTATCTCATGGAAGCGATACTTGGCTAGTGGATAGTGGAGCTTCAAAGCACATGAAAGGATATAAAGAATCCTTGTCTCATCTCATCCAGAAGGAATCTCCTCACAAGGTAAAACTCGGAGATCACTACCAATATCCCATCAAAGGTATGGGAGAAGCCTCTTACAAATTGGACTCTAGGAAGTCCATGAACATGAAGAATGTACTTTATGTACCTAGGTTGAAGAAGAACCTTCTATCTATTTAAGCATTAGATAAGAAAGGTCTTTGAGTTGCATTTGTAGATGGTGAAGCTCTCTTGTGGTCTAAAGGGAAGACTATTGATGACGTAGTAGTCATTGGAGTAGAAGAAGGAGGACTTTACAAACTAAAGGGTCATGCAGATACAGCAATGATGGCTAGTACCATGAAACCTTGTGAGATATGGCATAGGAGACTATCTCATGTACACTATAAGGCCTTACCAATTGTAAGTAAGGTAGTAACTGGGTTACCAGAGATCCAGGTGGTTCATGAAGGAGTATGCAAAGGGTTTGCTCAAGGGAAGAGCACCAAGAACCCTTTTCCAAGTAGCGAAAGCAAGGTGAAAGGTATTCTGGATATCATTCATTCAGAAATTTGTGGACCAATGTCCACCACCTCTCTCAGCGGGTATGAATATTATGCTTCTTTTATTGATGATTATTCTCGCAAAACCTGGATTTACTTTTTGAAGAATAAGAATGAAGTCTTTGAAAAGTTTAAAGATTTCAAGGCGCTCATAGAGAATCTCTCTGAAAAGAAGATTAAGATCCTGAGGTCAGACAATGGAGGGGAATATACCTCAAGGGATTTCAAAGACTTCTGTAAACAAGCAGGGATTAAGAGGGAGCTCACTGTCCCTTATAATCCACATCAGAATGGTGTAGCCGAAAGTAAAAATAGAATGATTATAGAAGCAGTAAAGGCTATGTTCCATGATCAAGAATTACCCATGCATCTATGGGAAGAACCTACCAGAACCACAGTCTATGTACAGAATAGGATCTCCCATAGTGCTCTTGGAAACAAGACCCTTGAAGAGATGTTCACCGGGAAGAAGCCTCAAGTCAGTCATCTGAACATATTTGGATGTCCAATGTTCATCCACATTCCAAAGGAGAAGAGATTGAAATTAGAGCCTTCAGGGAAGAAGGGAATATGTGTAGGGTATAGTGAGCAATCTAAGGCTTACCGCATATACATCCCAGGATTCCATCAGATCGATATTAGTCGGGATATCACATTTGATGAAGATTCAACTTTCAACAAGTCTAAGAAGACTCATGAGGATGAAGAGGAGCATAAGGCTCCCAGAATTGCAGAATCAACCAAAGAACCAATTCCAAATGTTGAAGGTGATCCTACCCCAGAGGATCATGAAATGGTAGAACCTCAGAGACCTGAGGAGATACCTCATGTGGAGATCCCTCGAAAGAGAAGACCAGCCTGGGCACGTGAATTAATCCAAGATGCAGGAAATTATGGCGCTCTAGAAGGCTCCATTAGAGAGATTAAGAGACCAAGGCCATACTCCAGCTATGTTTCCTTGATGTGCAATCTTGTTGAAGAAGAACCAGCTTGTTTTGAAGAAGTAGTAAAGAAGAAGGAATGGATGGATGCCATGAATGAAGAATATCAGTCCATCATCAAGAATGATGTTTGGGATGTGGTACCAAGACTGAAGGACAAATCAGTTGTTTCATCAAAATGAATCTTCAAAACAAAACATTCAGCAGACAGAAGCATTGAAAAGTACAGACAGAAGAATTGAAAAGTACAAGGCAAGATTTGTAGCCCTGGGATTCTCGCAAAAGGAAGGAATTGACTATGAGGAGACTTTTGCCCCGGTAGCCAGATATAATTCGATTAGAACCATTCTTTCCTTGGTAGCTAAGATGAAATGGAAGCTACATTAGATGGATGTGAAGACTGCTTTCCTGAATGGAAACATAGAAGAGGAAGTATATATCGAGCAACCAAAAGGATTTGAAGTAGAAGATAATAATTCACATGTATGCAGGTTGAATAAAGCACTGTATGGGTTAAAGCAAGCTCCCAGAGCATGGTATGGAAGAATTGACATCTTTTTGATGAGCTTGGGCTTTACTAAGAGTAATGCAAATTCTAATCTTTACTACAAGATTATGAACGATGAACCCATGATACTATTATTGTATGTGGATGACTTAGTTCTAACTGGAGAATACAAGCCTATTGTTGACTGTAAGAAGAGGCTTGCATCAGAATTCAAGATGAAAGACCTTGGCAAAATGCACTATTTTCTAGGTCTTGAGGTATGGCAGTTTCCAGACGAGATTTTCCTAAGTCAAGTAAAATACACAGTAGAGATCCTAAAGAGATTTGGGATGTTGGATTGCAAGGCCATGACCACTCAAATGGTGACAAATTAGAATCTTCTGAGTGATGCTTCTTTAGAGAAAGTGGATGTCACCATGTATAGACAGATTATTGGGTCATTGATGTATTTGACCAATACTCGTCCAGATATATGTTTTGCAGTAAACACTTTGAGTCAGTATATGGTGGAACCCAGGAATGTCTACCTAATTGCAGCAAAACATGTGATGAGATATCTAAAGGGTACATTGGATTATGGACTCAAATATGCCTTAGATAGTGATTTCAGACTGTATGGGTACACAGACTCAGATTGGGCTGGAAGTGATGAAGACAGAAAGAGCACTTCAGGGTGTTGCTTTATTTTGGGACTAGGTGTTATCTCATGGCTCAATAGAAAGCAACCCTGTGTTGCACTCAATACAGCGGAAGCTGAATATGTTGCAGCTTGTTCAGCTTGTGGCGAAGCAGTGTGGCTTCACAAGATGTTGACAGGATTGTTCAATGCATATATTGATGCTACGGAGGAACAAGTTTCTGATGTGCTGACTAAGCTTATGGCTTGTGTGAAGCTTGAGTACTTTCGAGACAAGCTTGGTGTGGTCCAGAGGGACCTCTCTAGGAAGAGAGATTGATTATTCCTATCCGAAAGGATAGATGCCCGTCTAGGCGGGACGGAAGATCAGTACTGGCTAGCTGATGGTTCCAGCTCTCACGAGCTGATGCATGTACATAGGGATGGATGCCTCTCCAAGGGTGAGGGAAGATCAATACTAGATGACTAATGGTTCCAGATCTCACGAGCTGATGCCTGTCTGTAGGGATGGATGCCTCTCTAAGGGTGAGGGAAGATCAGTACTGGCTGACTGATAGTATCAGTACTTAGTTACTGATTGTTGTTGCAAGTGTTCCAGTTGATGGTGCTGCTGGTGAGGATGTTCTAGCAGATGGTGTTCCAGCTGACGATGATGTTGTTCCAACTGATGGTGTTGTTTATGAGGATGTTCAAGCAGATGGTGTTCCAGTTGATGAGGTTGTTGACAGCAGAAGATGTTCCAACTGATGATGTTGTTGATGAGGATGCTCTAGCAGAAGATGTTCCAGTTGATGAAGTTGTTGTTCCAGTAGATGATGTTCCAATAAGAGGATGATTGTTGATGATCATGCTGTTGACGATGATCATATTCCAGCAGATGGTGATTTTTCTACTCCACAGATGATGCCCCAAGATAGATGATGATCCAAATCCTTCCTACGACATATAGAAGTTCACAAGTCGGTTGTGCAAATTTTGTTACCCATAGAATACCTTCCTAGTTAAGAGGGAGTCTTAAAATAATGTAACTGTGGAAGATATTCTATTTATATTATTATACTCCTCCTCCGAGAGATGATGGTCATGTAATTAATAATGTAAAGGTCATTGAAAGAATCAATGTAAACCCTAGGACATGTGTCAGATCAGAAAATCCCCTAAAATATTATTATATTATGTAATTGATCAGTCAAGTAGAGAAGTCGGCCCTATTGGGGAATTAGTAATCTCAATGGAAGAATATAAATAGAAGTGCTCTCTCTCACTTCTATTCATTCATTCACTCAAGCAAGTTCTCATTAGTGAAGAAGAGAGGTGCGCACAAGTGGAGGAGTAGCTGATTTGTCTCGGGGATCTTTTGTACTTTGTGATTTCTATATTGAGGAAGGCTTTTCCAGGTTTTCTACCCCAAGAGGGTTTCCTAGGATAAATTGTGTCTCTTGTGTTTTATGTTGTGCTTGTTTATCTTTCAGTAATTGTTTATATGTTGCTCAAGTAAAAACTAACAATAAAGTGTCCCCTTTTACAAATATAACATTATTACAAAATGTTGAGCTTATAAACAAAATGGTTGATGTATATAAGCCTATTACTTAAGATGTATGTTGTGGTTAGATACACAACATGTTCTACCCCCTAGGAAATGATTTGCCTCCAAATATTTAGCGACATGCACTTTGCAATAAATTCATTAGAAAAATAAATAGCTTAAGTGATGAGACTTCATAATAAAAGTGGCATGCACTTTATAATAAACGGGCCATTATGAATGAACAATACACAAAATTTCTATCATGTGCAAGGGAGAAATAATAACAGCAACATTATGTTGCTAGGAGGGAAGAGAGATTATAAATGATTCCTACACATAATGTAGGGACACAAAATACAATTTTTTTTTGTATATATATATAATCCTTGTTGTGTAATGTGGGTTAGGAAACCATGAAAGAAACAAGTTCCAAAATGGAAAAAAAAATCACAAACTACTTTATTATAATCAAGGTAAGCAAGGAGTTGAAATAGAAAAATGCTCTTATAGCCACAAGAGATCACCTAAGAGAGTATGGGACAACTAAATCAGATAATGAGGAACCATATGCAATGATGTGGACTACAAGTATCGTATATTATATTGATATTTGAATAAAAATATGTGTAAAGATGAAGATAAGCTTCAAAGATAGTGATTAGTGAAAGGATTCTACAAAATAAAGAAAAACAGATGTACTAAAAACATGATGCAAGATTAAAGGACAAGATCATTGAAAATAGGCTTCAATAAGACAACAAAGGAAAATCAATATCTAAGGAGCATATATGATCTTTTTAAAAACTTAGTAGATATGGATACAGAGGACATTCAACAAAATAATATAATGTAGGTAAGCAAAACATAGTGACACGGTAACCAAATGTGGCAACTAATGTGATATAAATGGGAAAAGGAATAATAATAACAATAAATAAACAAGTAGAAATGGGGAAACCTACACACCCGTAGGTGGATTTTACTTCCAAATCCAAGTAGTGGAGCAAAACATCTACTCTAAGGAACACCAAAAATTGATTGATTTGTATCAATACAAAGGTAATAAGATGCATTAGAGAGGAAAAATCCCATATTTATAGCCACATAACTAAGTAAAGAACCTTAATAAAATCTTAACTAAAAGCTTAACTCTTAAATAAGTCATTAAACCCTTATTACAGTAAAGTGTCCCCTTTTACTAAAATATAACATTATTACATAATCATGAGCTTCTTAATAAAATCCTAACTAAAAGCTTAACTCTTAAATAAGTCATTAAACCCTTATTATAGTAAAGTGTCCCCTTTTACTAAAATATAACATTATTGCATAATCATGAGCTTATAAACAAAATGGTTGATGTAGCCTGGAAATTAAGATGAATGTTGTGGTTAGATATACAACATGCCCCTAAGAAATGATTTGACCCCAAATCTTTAGTGACATGCACTTTACAATAAAACCACTAATGTGGTCCCCCTTAGGATATGATTTGACCCCAAATAATTAGTGACATGCACTTTACAATAAAACCACTAGAAAAATAGATAACTTAAGTGATGACACTTTATAATAATAGTGTCATGCACTTTATAATAGAATTCACTTGAAATATAGGCAACTTAAAGTGACATGCACTTTTGAAAAATAGTTAACTTAAATTGACATGCACTTGAAAAAAAAATCATTTGAAAAACAAATTCACTTGAAAAATAAGGAACTTAAAAGGACATTCGCTTTATAATATACTCACATGCCAAATAAATAGCAATATTTGAACTAAGACAAGTCATTATAAAAGAGCTACTTCAACCAAGTGATTTACATAATTATATTTTAAGTAGGAAAATTGAAGTTTTATTTTTGTTTTTGTTGGCTCCTTTAGCAGCATGCTTCATGCCAATGAAGATTGGTTGGGATACTTGGTCACAAATGTTTTTGGCTCACCATAAACATTTCTGGCTCCCACCTTGCCTCCTGTGCAATGATTTGACCCCAAATAATTAGTGACATGCACTTTACAATAAAACCACTAGAAAAATAGATAACTTAAGTGATGACACTTTATAATAATAGTGTCATGCACTTTATAATAGAATTCACTTGAAATATAGGCAACTTAAAGTGACATGCACTTTTGAAAAATAGTTAACTTAAATTGACATGCACTTGAAAAAAAATCATTTGAAAAATAAATTCACTTGAAAAATAAGGAACTTAAAAGGACATTCGCTTTATAATATACTCACATGCCAAATAAATAGCAATATTTGAATTAAGACAAGTCATTATAAAAGAGCTACTTCAACCAAGTGATTTACATAATTATATTTTAAGTAGGAAAATTGAAATTTTGTTTTTGTTTTTGTTGGCTCCTTTAGAAGCATGCTTCATGCTAATGAGGCTTGGTTGGGATACTTGGTCACAAATGTTTTTGGCTCACCATAAACATTTCTGGCTCCCACCTTGCCTCCTGTGCATGTAACCCCTTCCATTTTATCTTGTACTTTGCAATTTGTTATGACACACTTGTTCCTCTAAAATACCTTTAGGTTTAATGATCAAATTTCGCTCCTCCTTTATCATTGGAGTTTATGTCTATGTAACTATGTCTTCATCAACCTTCGTCTTTAGGCACGAAACATGGAATATGCCATAGACGTTTCCATTATTTGGGATTTCCAGTTCATATTCCTCCCATCCAATATTCAGGTGCACTTGATATGGCCCATAGAACTAAGTTTGGATCTTTTAGTTGTCTTTCTTTCATTAAGTAGTCTGCTTATAAGGATACAATAAAACAAATATCATATTGGCCATTACAAATTAATGTTCTGAATGGTGTCAATATTCCTAATACACCATTTAGTTCACAACCATGGATAAGTTATCATTTATGATGAAAATTGTTTTTTGCATCTGTTAACACCTAAAAAGTGCTCACTAGCTCATTTCCTTATTCACATGACCCATTTGTCCACTTTTCCACCATCTGAGCCTCTGAAACCAACAAAAGGTCACCAAAAGACCTTAGTACACCCCTTTTTCCATTAAAAAAGATTATTTTTCCAAGAAAATCATAAAAAACCCTAAAAAAGGGTCCAAATTCCCAAAAATATTAAAAAGGGAATTAAAATATTATTTTTATTCAAAAAAGGAAAAAGGAGGGAAAAGTACCTAAACCATGTTGGTCAATACCATTTGGTTTCCACAAAACCACAAATGGTATTTCCCACCACCAAAACCTATAAAAAGGTGGTAGGGGCTCCTCATTTCACATCCATCCATTATCTCATCCTTATGCTGCTGAAATCTCCCTTGAGCATTTTAGCCATTGAAAACCACATTGGAGAAGAGACCATTGGAGATTGGAAGTTGCTCATCCTTGGAGCTATTCAACCTCACCATTAGAGGTATTGATTTCGCAAGCACTTGCTTGCCCCATCCTTTCAATACAAATTCTTTATTTTATATATGTTCTTGTTCTTGATTTTAAATTATTTTTGTTATTTGCTTAATATCTTTGCTTAGATCCATGAATAGTCTTGTTTAATTAGTTTATTGTTATTTATTTTCATTGAAACTGCTGCTACTAGTTAGCAGGTGCCCATAGCACTAAGCTTGGTTGCAAAACCGGGCCAACAGCATCTCCTATAGAGTCTTAATAGAAGTATAGACTTTATGTTTTGGATGACCTAGTCCTTCATTGAGGGGGTCATTTTTAGAAGAGTGACATGTTGTATTGTACCAATATTTAGCAATATGTATCCACTTAATCTATTTTCATTGCTTGTGCCTTATGTACATTTGAAGGTAACCTTCCAAGCACTTGTTAACGAGCTCAATTTTCCCATGTTTTGCAAAGTGATATGTAGTACTCATATTAAAGGTCATCCTTGATAATTTGAAAAGTTATTGCCAAAATTTGTTCACTAAAGTTGGATCTCCATCACATACGATATGGTGAGGTAGGGTCATGTATCTTATACACATGCTTAAAGAAGAAATCAAAAACAGGAAAATGTTGAACCTTTCTAGTAAAGGGAATTACATGGGCATATTTGGTTGAATGATAAACCAACACAAATATAACATCCTCTCTATTGACTCATCAAATTTCCATCCTTTTTGTCATATTTTCACACATTTCCCTTCACTTTTAATCGTTTCCGCCTTCCTGTAACCAGGCCATTTTAATGTTTATATGTGGGATTAGACTTATTATTTTCCAAAGCATGTGTTTTGGCATTTTGAGCGAATTTATGATTAAATGTTGGAAAAATAACATGTTTTTACTTAACCTTGAAAGTTGGATGAGCTTTGTGATGTGTATAGGCATATTTGTATATTTCAACAAAGACAAATATTATCCCTCATCCTAAAATTCGAATTTCCTCTTCAACCTTTAAATAATTGAGGAAGATTTGGGATGATCACCCAACCATATTTGATGGAGAGGAATCATGGAAGTTTTCTTATTAAATATATTAGAGATTTGTGAGAGGAGTTATAGAGATAATTATTCTCTAATTATTAGCAAATGGTTAAACCATATGAGATAAAAGTGGATATGAATTCATTAGTTTCTTATCTCATTCTCAAAGAAAATTATGTATAAATAAGAATGCATTCTCCATTCCAAAGGGGAGGACTCTTGTATCATGTGTCCAGATTATGATGGAATAGAATTAGTAGTATCAACTTGTTCTACAACAATAAGGGCCTGTGACCGGAGAACAAAGTGTTTCTTAATGTCAGATGTATTTTAGTTAAATTTAATTATTTTCCCAAGTATGATTTATTTTCCCGCAAGTGTGTTTATTTTTTTATCAAATCTTTCTAACAATGGGAGTAAATGCTCTAGTGATAGCAGAGTCCCTACTCAATAGCATGATCAATGCCATATACATGATCATTACTAGGGTTAAGATTGCTTTGATTGATGAAGCGTGGAGTTTCTTTGAACATAAACTCAACAGGCCAATTTATATAAATTAGGAACCAAATATTTGTGACATCAAAGTGTTCTTTAATCAAAACTAGATAATTGTTGTGAACTACACGATTACAATTACTAGTTATAAGGATCAATTGATCTAAGAGTTCACCAGTTGTTGGCATGGGGTTAGACCGCATGAAGTGCGGAAGCTAACAACAGTGAAGAAGGACAATCCGTGGAGAACAAGGAGCCGACAGAAGCGCAAGATTAATTTAGTTAGTTAGAAAGGGTCATTTGGACCATTTTGTAAACGCCATAGTTGGCTATAAATAGGACTATGAATGTAATCCTAAGGGCATCCTAGAATGAGATCATAAGTTGATCAATAAACGAGCGAATGACTTGTGTGATGATTTTCTCTTTTTTCAGCAAGTTTCGTATGGATCCGCGATAAGGTGTTGTGAACTGTCCCTGCGAAGGTTATACCGCAGGTTTTTGATGAGTTAATGCATGAAGATGTTCGGATATGTATCTTTTATCTCTGTTTATATCGAATGATGAACACTGTGTCATGATTGAATGTTGTTATTTCTGATTGATGTGATCACCATTTTTTACCCTGTTAATGTGAATGTTGATTACATAGTGAATATGGGAATGATGAATGTACGTTTTAACTTCAAAGCATGATGCGAAGATAAATCTCTGGTTTCTGTAGTGATAGAGTCAGAATAGATGCATGTCCTTTCCCCACTACGGAAACTTGGTTCCTGTAGCCCCCTTAACCATCTTGGGTGAGACTTCAATCGCTTCATGGATGTTGTTGGAAAGGGCAAAACCTTTCTGGGCTAGTGCTTAAGGGTGTTCGGTTGGTGTTTGTTGACGACGGTGCGAAGTGAACCCCTCTCTACAAAACTGTGTCAACAAATGGTTCCGTTGCCGGGACACTGAAGAAGAAAGAAGAGGACATGTTGTGACACCCGATGAAACCAGAGATTCAGGATTGGTTCAACAAGAAGACAGAAGAATTCATAGAAGGAGAAAATCGGAACACCGGGAAGACGACAAGCAATTGGTTGGAAAAACATATCTATTATGATATCCATGAGGTATTCTTCTACGAATTCCTGGTATTTTTGCACGAGTGGTTGGCATAGCTGACATTTCAAAAGAACCATTGCAAAGGAGTTGAACCTAACCACTGGACTCTAGAACTCATCCAATAGTTAAAACAGGTCGACAATAGGGTATCAAGGGATGTTGACTTCTGGGTAGACGGTATCTTAGAAGATACATCACTGAGTTTTTCGTTGATACAATCAAATCATACAGTGACGCAAAAAGGAAAATTTTCAAAGGACCTAGAGGGAGATTCCTAGTATCGCCGAAGTTGTGGATTAATATGCTCATCTACAAAAAGGGTATACTTAGGATGAATTTCGACGAGTAGAAGATCAGTGTGCGGAGGTTGTGGGTATAGCGTAAATGCGGGTACGATAGAAATATGCGAGGTAGATGGACATGAGCGACAACAAATTTTTAAGGGAGGCTAAGGAAGATTGTGGTACCTTGAGAAGTGGGGAGATATTCCGGTGACTAGAGAAGAAGAGGAGGACTGAGAGAGAGTCTCCTAAGGGGACTGTAATGGAATACTGCAAAAAAGGACCACAAGGGACGAAGCGACCTTATTACGAAGAAGAAAAAGATGACCAAGCTACCCCAGAAGTCGAAGAAGGATGGGCCCTAAGCTACAATGTACCTTCAACTCCACGCATTACTCAGAACTTGATAGGAAGAAATACAAGTTATTCGCAGAGCTGTCCTACATGCCAGAACAATAGTAAGAGTAGAGGGTCAATAAATAATAACAGTAGAAGCGCAAGAATGGCAAGTGACGACGCAAAGATGCCAACATTCCAGGGTAACGGGGCCGAGGATCCCGAACAATACTGGTTTTTATGTGAAGTGGTATGGATTGTGAAATAGGTCCAAGACAAAAATATCAAAAAGGGACAGCTAGTAACAACCCTCAAGGGCCGTGTGCTATACTGGTATATGAAGTTTACTAAGGTACCGACGTGAACTCTAGATAAAACATTGCCATAGATCAAGGCGGGGATGATCGATGAATTTAGAAAACCAAAATCTGAGTCGCAGTACATTACAGAGCTCAAGGAAATCAAGTAGTTTCCAAACGAATCAGTATGGCAGTTCGACCAACGATATAAAACGTAATGGAAAAAATGATTTTTGGGATGAGCTACATGCAGCACAAAGAGTGGTTTATCACCGAGTTGGTGCCACACATTCATGGGCCACTAATGCAACAGAAGGTAGCGAATCAGACAGAGGCACTGGAAATCGCTATGAAGTTGGAGGCTTCACCGATCGGTGAAACAAGAGTAGGAATGGATCGGATACAAGCGCAGTTGGAAAATTTGACAATCCAATTACAAGATATGAAGAAGGGAAAAGAGGTCCGCAAAGACGTATGGTGCACTAGATGAAAAAAATAAGTACATCACAAGGATCAATGCCCAAAATTTCAAGAGTATTTACAATCGAGTGCACCGAATCCCCTCAGTCAAGGAGGGATTCCTTGGTGTCGCGTCTGTCAGACGAGAGGACATCGACCAGAAGAATATGTATACCTACAGAAGCTGGTGTCAAAACCGGTTAACTTGTATTGCAAATTTTTTCGATCGGTTGGCCATGACGAAAAAGATTGCAGGGCTTATGACCTACTCCAAGAAAGGACTGCGGATACATTTTTCATGAAGGGAGAAGAGCAACCACCGGTACAGCAGCAACAATAGTACAATCAACAGTAGCCTCACTATCATCTGCAACCATAGTATGATCAATCACAATTTGTTCAACCGTAGTTTCAACAAATTCAATACGGTCAACCGCAATATCCACAACTGCAGTATGGTCAACCGTAGTACCCGCCATACGGGCCACTGCGAGGAGGTTTTAGAGGGGGGTTCCGCAGAGGCCGAGGTGCTGGTGTCGACCGACGAGGAGCTATTGGATGAGGTTGAGGACCAATCATATGTTACAATTGCGATCAATAGGGGCATTACCAGATGGATTTCCCGAATCCAAGACCACAATGCACTTATTGTAGCGCCGCGGACCATGGTGTCGAAGACTTTCCTCAGCCCATCGCAAAGTGGAAAACTAAGAACCTACCCCCACCTCTACCAAATAAGAATAAGAATCAGAATCTGCCACCAGTGGTACAAAAGATATCAGCAGAGGTCAGAACTCAAATTGCGACTATTGGAATAGTAACCCGAGGAGGAGCTGTGACAAGGGCTGACAGGTCACAGGCTAGCTTCTGACCGACAGCAAGAAAACAAGTTACATTCGACGTAGAAGCAGAGAAGGATATATTCTTGAAAGTGCAAGAGGAAATGAGGAAGATGAGGCAGCCACCTCTTCACCAAAAAGAAGTGACTTATGATATGCCGCTAACATTCGACACGACGACTTCATAGAAAAAGGCTAACACCTTGAGAGCCTTCCTAGAAAGCTGCCTGGAGTTGGAAAAAGATCAGGATGCATTGGCAGAGATATCTAGTTTTTTGCATCGAAGGGAGGGTGCACGACATGAGTGAATGGTCAATCACATACATAAGAGGAATATCTGAAGAGAAATGAGAATTTCTACACAAATTGGAGCATTTTATGTCGAATCCATCTTAGAATTGGGGTCAGATGTAAACATTCTGACAAACCAGACCTGGGAAACGATGGGGAAACCACAATTGGAATGGTCCCCGGTACAACTTTGATTAGTGATTCAAAGTAAGGTCACTCCGATTGGTCGATTGTGCTAGGTTCCAGTTGAAATCAAAGGACTCAAAACATATGCAGATTTTAATGTGATAGAGATTGTCGACAACACAAGCCCCTATCCAGTGTTGCTAGGGATAGACTAGGTGATGGAAAATCAAGCCATCATCAATTTCAAGAAATGAACCATGTTGTTTGAAAACTGTAAAATGAGGGTATTCGCACCTCTGGATCTCGCAGAAGGGCAGAGATATGTTGAGCCAACAAGGGACGAATTCACTGAGGGATGGGACAATCTCTACAAAATATCTGAAGACTACATCAATCCGATTGTAGATAGGGAGTTAGGATGGCGCAGTAACATCTCGACATAGTCAGATTCAGATGACGCACTCGAAAATTGGCAGAATCAGCTACATGAAGTATCATTTAGGAGGTGCGCACGGATCACCTAGTCGCTGAGACGGGTAGCTACAGAAGACTGCAATCTTCCAACATATGATGGGTTTCCCAACCTGGCTACATTTATCACCGAGTTTGAAGAAAAAGTGGCAGAACCAGAACGACTATTGGCCTTGGAGGAAGCCCTGAAGGCTACACCAACGTGATGGTGGGCGACGCACAATTACAAAATAACCAACTGGCCATTATGTCGACACCCAATGGAGGTTAGGTTCGGTGACAATAAAGGATACTACAGAAGGAAGTACGATGGAAGAGGAGATCCACAGGAGCATTTGAATGAGTGTCAAAGCCAATGGGTACCACAAGTGAAACAGGAATGGGTCCATGCATTTATTCACACACTGGATGAAGTATCGTGAAGTTGGTATGTCGCAGCAGAACTGCGACATGGAACAACCTCATGGGAAAAACTAACTATTGGCTTTATACAAACGTTCATTTTCTTCGACGAAAACCCCTTCTTCCACAACGCATTACAAGAGGTACATGAGAAAGTACTCGAAGTAGTTCCGACAGAGAAACCCATGGAACTTCAGTGGATTGCGATGATGAAAATGCTGATGGAGTGCTACAACATAACACGAGAACCAGATAATGAGGATGAATTGAGGGATACGTATATACCAAAGTTAGAAGGAAGTCGTAGCATCGAGGCACCAGATATACCTTCCGACAATTTCCAGCAGAGCCAACCGAGGTGGCTCGAGGGCGAGCCACAAGTTTGTGTTGGGGTCTTTTTGGCACGGGGTTAGACCTCGTGAAGTGCAGAAGCTGACAGCAGTGAAGAAGGACCATACGCAGAATAAAGGACCATTCGTAGAGAACAAGGAGCCGACGAAAGCACAATACTAGTTTAGTTAGTTAGAAAGGGTCATTTGGACCATTTTGTAACTGCCATAGTTGGCTATAAATAGGACTATGAATGTAACCCTAAGGGAATCCTAGAATGAGACCATAAGTTGATCAATAAACGAGCGAATGACTTGTGTGATGTTTTGCTCTTTTTTCGGCAAGTTTCGTATGGATCCGCGATAAGGTGTTGTGAACTGTCCCTATGAAGGTTATACCATAGGTTTTTGATGAGTTAATGCATGAAGATGTTCGGATATGTCTCTTTTATCTCTGTTTATGTCGAATGATGAATATTGTGTCATGCTTGAATGTTGTTATTTCTGATTGATGCGATCTCTAGTTTTTACCCTGTTAATGCGAATGTTGATTACATAGTGAATATGCGAATGATGGATGTACGTTTGAACTTCACAGCATGATGCGAAGGTAAATCTCTAGTTTTTGTAGAGATAGAGTCAGAATAGATGCATGTCCTTTCCCCACTACGGAAACCTGGTTCCTGCATCCCCCTTAACCATCTCGGGTGAGACTTCACTCGCTTCGCAGGTGTTGCTGGAAATGGTAAAACCTTTCTGGGCCGGTGCTTAAGGGTGTTTGTTTACGACAGTGCGAAGTGAAACCCTGTCAACAAAACTATGTCAACACGAGTCTCAAGAAGGATTAGTTATGTTCATGCTTTCATTTTTTCATTTGATTTGATTTATCTTCATTCATTGAATTATGTTCTATATACCAAAATGGATCATTGTTGTAGAAAGGTTCATATTTTAAGAATTGAACACTTAACTACAACTTGAGTTACAACACTTGTGGATATAGTAAGTATAATTCAATGATGAATTTTTCTTTTGATTTTAGAGTAGACATGATCTAATCCTGCACATATTTTGCTTGCATTTCACAAGCCTACAAATCTCGGTTGATAATTAAAATGTAACATGAATTAAATCATTTAATTTAACTGGCACTTTCTTTCATAGAACAGTAGTCCACTAATGAATTCCATAGATACATGTTCTCATTTCTGGTTGGGGATGGAATTAGGATGTAGGATACCAACATAATGAAATGTTTCCACCTTGTTGCAATGGTAAGTGTCACATAGCCACAAATTGCTCAACATCAAACTTTAATTTTGGCTAATAAAAAATAAAGGACACATTCTGATAAGTTTTGTGGAAAGTTGCATGGCCAGTTGAGGTAAATGCATGCTTAGGTTGAAGATCCTATGTAATAAGTTGAGATCCTGAATTAAAATAGATGTGATTTTTTAAGAGTATAATACCATTCATAATAGTCCAAAGTTGAGATTTCTTTCCATCAAGAATGTCTAATTAAAGTTTAACTTTAAGAGAATCTTGCATGAAATTATTTATAAATTCATCCCAAGTATGTTGGCTAATTGATATGGTGAAATGGGGGTGGCTCATCAGATTGAGATAATGTATCATCAAAAATTTTATCCCTACCCTTTTTATAGAGGATCTCAGAGTCGTATGCATGGAGCTGAGAAATCCACTTTTTTTGTTCCTCTATATAGGATTGGAAACTAAGAACTATCCAACATAGGTTGGGAAAACCCTTGAACATTGAGCATGACATAATAGTGACTTGGGAAACACTTTGACAAAAAGGGAACAATGATATAAATATGCAATGCAAGAGACACTAATAGATTCTCCATATGATTGGAAGAGTAACAAACTAGAGGAGTAAAAACTATGGGATCGCGGATCAAATCCTAAGGCCATATTAAGACCCAAATTTTTTACAAGACTCAAGAACATTGCTTTATTCAAGGATACCATGAATTGCTTCCAATACATAACAGAAATTTAAGATCTCCCCCCACCTCTCTCTTTTTAAAATATATATAATTTTTTTTTTCTTTTTCATATTATAAATTCTAAAGAAAAAAAAATGCTATAGTACAGTGGAAGAAATGAGTGTTGCAAGGAATGCAACTATGTTCCAAGTGCATGAAACATACCTATGCAAAACAAAATGAAAAGACGGTGTTGGGAAAGAGGTGGACACTCATCAGCATGTTTCTTCTAGGGATAGAGTCCTGAATGAAAATTCAATGGATGTAGGTGATGAGAAACATGATGAATGCAATGGAAATATGAGAGCTACAACGAAGCATTAGGCATAGTTTTGGAAGTAGCAGTGAGAAAATGAAAATGCATAATGAACAAAAGTGGAGCATCATAGGAAATGGCCAGAAATAGATGAGAAATAGAGGCATGCAATTTTTTTTCAAATTCATGGTAAAATAAAAAGGTTCCCAAGCCTATGATAAAAAATTAGCATGGGTACCAAAATGGAAAGAGGGTGTTGACTACAGTGTCCCATGTTAGGTAGGCCCTTTCTACTAGGACGGTGCAAAATGCATATAGAGATGGATAACACACCAATATCCAACAGGTTCAACCCTATGGAAAACTTGGGTGGGAAAAGGTTTAAATGCATCGTAATAGAGGGGCAGCCTTAACCTATATGTAAGTTTCCAAATATACCTAACCAGATTGAGCAATGTGAAAATAATGATCCCTAAGCAACCATGAATCCAGTTTAAAATCCAGTATCCAAGAAACAACAATACCATGATCATATCTATAAAATGTGAAAAGAAAGACATGATATGGGTCACTTTGGTAGGGGTATTTTCAAATTCAATGTCTTTAACAATATTCATTATGAAGGAAAATTATACCAAAAAAGACTCAAGAGAACCAAGGGTTGAGGATTTATAATCACTAAGATCGAAATCACAAGGAAGATCGAAACTAGAAGCAACAATGGAGTACAGGGGAACATACCCATCATTACAGGATTCAAAGAATATACTAAAAGAATCAAACTCCGCAAGAAAACCAACTTGCAACTCAATGAAAGAGTCCAAAGACTCCAAAATTCCACAATCCGAGGATCCACCAACCGTGAGGTCAGACTCAAAAGGAAAATTGGGACTGGAAGATTGCAACTGGGTCCAATCTAGTGCGATGATATTTGGAAAGGATGTAAATATCCGAAGAAATTCTAGACTCGATCATAGCCTCTAGGAAATATTCATCTGAGGGAAGGATGGCATCCCATAGAGAACACATGTTAGAGCATTCACTTAATAACCTAGTAAGTTTCCAAAATCAAGTCCCAATAAGGTAAGCATGATTGTAGAGGATTCTTCTTAGTAGCAGCTGGACACAAGGGATATGAGGCCATATAATTCACTTGTGGTTGGGTAGTTTCTACCAAAACACTGGGAACATACAAAGGGGGACTTGGTCTAAATTTGAGTAATGAGGAGGATCAACAAATGAAAGTTGATCAATAGTGACAATGCTTCTATTGTGAGTAAAATGCATCACAAAAAAGAGCGTAGACACCACAACATTCATAGCATATACATAATCACACCCAATGTGAATATTGAAGTCCAAAGTGCTCTTCATAGCCATGAAATAGACTAATATATTCGTTCCACCTAATGTAATAGGAAATTGAGGGAGAAATCCCACAAAATCACTAGGTCTTCTATCAAAATACAGTGGCTAACTGATAGTTGGAATAAGTTTGGGAGAACTCATAGCTCTCCTAGCATATGTGGATAAGATACTAACAGAGGCTCATTCATCTATAATACATCAAAAAATTTTGTTTCTTTAACTTGAACCCTTATTTGAAAGGGTGTCGCCAAAGGAAGGCAAGGCCCAACTAGACTTTATGAATCAAAGAAAGTGATCCCAGAGCTTGGTGGGGGGTCATTCAAAGTGAATGAACTACCCCCTTGTCCAAAAATTTCTTAATGCGTAGTGAAAAATATTTAATCCATATCATTCTCCAAAGGAAGAGTGGGGTTGGCTAAGGATTGCATTAGTTCTACCACTTAAATCTTGTCACTCTCCAAGGGAAGAGTGGGATTAAATGAATATTGCATCAGTTTTACCACATGAATCTTTTCACTCTCTAAGGGAAGAGTGGGAACGATCGAATATTGCATCAGTTCAACTACTTTATCAACCAAAAGTTGAACGGGTTGTTGGGAAACTATAGACTACTCAGGAGCTAAATATCCTAGAGACATGGACCACACTCTTTGTACCTCTAGAAATATAGGGCACAGATGAGTAAGGTGATCTCCCTTGCAAATATTACAAGGGAACTTAGGCTTGCATCATATTCATCTAGATTTTCCCACAGTATTAGTACTCTTAGCATGACTAGTATTAGTTGACAGCTTGCCTCTAGCATGACTTACAGTGGTTGGTTGCTCAGAAGTAGAGGTTTTTTGAGACATGGACCACACTTTTTGTACCTCTAGAAGTATAGGCCACAAATAAGTAAGGTGGCCTTCCTTGAAAATTCTACAAGGGAACTTAAGCTTCTTCTTTTAAGGATTACCAATTTTGTCAATGTTTATAGCATGAATTGCAGTGACTATTTGTTTACCCCCAACATGACTTGGTGTGGTTGGTTGCTTGTATCCAATATGACTAGCATTGATTAGTGCCCTGTCTCTAGTATGACCTGCAGTGATTGGTGACCCATATCTAGTATGAATTGAAATGATTGGTGACTTTCTATTGATGTTACTTGCAATGTTTAATGGTGTGTCTTCAACAAGACTAGCAGTAGTTGATGACCTATTTCTAGTATGACTTGCAATGACCGAATGTTTTCCCCCAACATGACTTGCAGTGGTTGGTTGTTGATCTCTAGTAATTGTAGTGACTAGTGACATTTTTCCAGTAACAATGACTAATGACTTTCCAATAGCATGACTCTCATTGGCTAGGGAATTTCCTGTAGCATGAATTGCAATGGTTGATGGTATGCCCCCTTGTGTTGTTATCTTCTTCTTATTCTTCCTCTTTCTATACCTTTTAAACTATTGGTTACTATTATCTAAAATTTCACCACATGAGGTAAAAGAAGGAGGGAAATATGTAACTAGAGAACAAGGAATAGGGCTTTGATTCTCTTGACATATAGTTTGTTGACACAGCGGCTATCGACAAGGGTTCACTTCGCATTGTCGTCAACAAACCAAACCAAACAACCTTAAGCACCAGCCCATAAATGTTTTACCCTTTCCAGCAACACCTGCAAAGCGAGTGAAGTCTCACCCGAGATGGTTAAGAGAGCTATAGGAACCAATTTTCTGAAGTGGGGAAAGGACATGCAAGCACTTCAACTCTATCACACTAGAAACCAGAGATTTACATTCGCATACATGTATACATTCATTATTCGCACATTCATCATTCCTAGAAATAATACATAACAAACATTCGCATCAACATGGTTAAACTGATCATTCGCATCAACAACAATTACCAAACCACAGATTTTTAAACATATCGCAAGTATTCACCATCTAATAGAAACAGAGGCAAAATATATAACCCTAATCAAACATCTTCATGCATTCATCAAAGCCCACGGTATAACCTTCGCAGAAAAAGTCAAAACATCTTATCGTGGATACAACACAATTCAAACAAGCTCATTCTCCCATTCAACTATATCAAGATTCCCTTAGGATTACAATGATACTCCTATTTATATGAAGCTAAGTGGTTATAAAATGGTCCACATGACTTATTCTAACTAACTAAACAACTTTCGCACTTTCTTCGACTCCTTGTTCTCTGTGAATGGACCTTTCTTCCGCAGATGGTCCTTCTTCGCACTGTCGGATTCCGCACTTTATGCAGACTAATCCCGTGCCAACAGGCCCCCAACACAAACTTGTGGCTCACCCTCGAGCCACCTCAGTTGGACACCTCTTGTAATATTCTCATTCGTCACTGTGGTAAAGTTTTGAATTTTTTCTTGACGTCTGGATATCGCTGTCATGTACCTCTCGAACTCATCTTCCAGTCTCTTGAAACCTTGATCATCTACCTCGAACTCATTCTCTAGTCTCTGGAAACCTTGATGATCTACCCCTTCTGCGCATGCTCTTGCACTTCAGGCTTGCTGCGATCTAGGGAAAAGTTCATCGACGTCGCCAAATTGTGAAATAGGCCAACTTCTCTAGCACATCTGTTTCGCACATTTGACCGTCCGTTGGTGGAGCTGGCGTCCCTCTACTTCTGGTGTTCCGGTGGTCGTAGGGACCACGGTTCTTCTAACTATGAACACACTCTCAGACATATCGGGTGGGACCTCATCTCTATTCCTCCCAACTGTCTGTACTAATTCCTTCGCGGGTTTTTCATGCACACTCGTCATTCTTTCCCTTCGCACCTGGAGTGCTTCCACTGGAAATGAAATGCACCATTGCAACTAGATCACTTCCCTTTTCTACAACTTCCTTGGGATTTCTCACACAAATTCCTAACTCTCTGCATCTAACTTACTGACCCACGTCATACAACTTACAGATTCTCCTCTTCGGACTCTCTTTACTTCAACCTGCGTTCTTCAATCCCTACCTCGGTATTTATGCTTTCTCCTTGACACTTGATCATCATTTGAAAAATATTACCCACATCCATCTAATTCTGTCATCATACTTCTCCGTCGTCTTTCGATGATGATGATCCGTAGTGATCATGCTCAGATTTGACTGCCGCATGCCAAACGTGTGGAGCATTGACGAGCGACCCGACTGGCCATGCTTTCCACTTTTTGTCATAATTTTTTATTTTTTATTTTTTAACCTGTGTTTTTCAGCTGCTATGCACCTGGTCATGGTGGTAGGGCTTCAACCGATTCCCGTTTACTAGATTTGGCAACAACATGTCTAAAATCTTAAACTGCACCACACCTCCATTAGTAACAAAATCTATTATTTGGGGACCCAACCAATGCATTTGTAACTTACTTGGGTGTTTTGCAAACTCATTGTCATATAGCAAAACCATATCTCTGCACTGAAAGTGCTTTGGTTTAACATGTCGATCATGCCAAGACTTCTACCGATCCTTTTCTACCTTCTGATGAAATCCTGCGATGAACCGATCCTCATCGAGCTGCACCAATTGTGCCAATCGTTCTTCTAGTGCTCCATCGTCACTCATTCTTGTAGCTACTGCGATGCGCAGACTGCGAACAATATACTCCATCGACATTAAAGTTTCATACCCGTAAACAAGCTTGAATGGGGTCTAGCCGGTCAAACGTTTGCAAGTTGTGCAATATGCCCAAAGTATCGCAGGGATCTTCAAATCCCAATCGTCCCGATTCATGTTGCATATTTTCGTCAGTGCATGCTCCAAGATTTTGTTGAATGCCTCAACTGTCCCATTTTCTTGTGGATGGTAAGGGGTACTCTTCCTGTGTTGAATTTGAAACTCCTCCGTCATTGTTGTGATTGTATGATTAACAAAATGAGTCCCTTGGTCACTCATTAGTATCTTTGGGCACCCAAAACTGGTGACCACATTGTCGAAGAGGAATCTTGCTCCAATTGCGGCTAAGCAATCCTTCACTGGTGCAGCTTCTTCCCATCGCGTCAAATAGTCTGTTGCAGTGATTATGTAGCGCAACCTTGTTCTTTTTCTTGGTGGGTTGATGGGTCACATGAATTCAACTGCCCATTTTTCGAACTCCTGTAGTGTCAATTAAGGTACTACCGGCATCTCATCCCTTCATGACGGATTCCCTATCCGTTGACATACGTTGCAGATTTTGGCATATTCTGCATCATCGGAAACCATAGTCCTGCTTGAAGGATCTTCCTCGTAGTGGCACGTCCTCCGTAGTTTCCTCCAGCAATCCCATCATGAGCTTTCGCTAAAATTATTCCTTGCTCATGCGGAAGGATGTATCATCGAAGTATCTCATCTTGTCCCATTTTATACAATTGTCCCGCAATCAATTGAAAGTCTGCAGCTCTGACGACTAGCTGCTTCTTTTGGTTAGTAGTGAATCCTTCTGGTGCCTCCCCTATCGATTTAATTGGATGATTTGTTTGTAATGGTCATCGACCATTCTAACCTTGTACAACTAAGCATCCAACAATCCTTCGTCAATTCTCCTTGGTTCTTCGCCAGACTCTATTCGCGACAAGTGGTCTGGTCCCGCATTCAGTCATCCTGGCTTTACGATTATCTCAAAATCAAACTCCTAGAAGAGTAACATCCATTGAAATATCTCCCCCCCCAACATAGGCTTGTTCACCGGGTATGTAAGTGTCAAATGATTGGTAAACATTTTAAAGTGGCCCCTAAGAGATAGTGTCGAAACTTCTGTAAGGCGTAGACCATCGCCAACCCCTCCCTTTCTCTAGTCATGTAATTCTTCTCCGCAGTAGACAACTTTCTACTTGTGAATTCTATCAGGTGGTCTATTGCACCTTCTCCTGGTTGGGCCAAGATGACTCCTAATGCGATTGATAACGCATCCACGTGAATGTGGAACTCCTTCGTCCAATCTGGAAATGCGAGGATGGGTGTTGCAACCATCTTTTCTTTTAATATATCCAGACTCTTTTGGTATTCTTCATTCCATTCAAACTTGGCATATTTGTTCAACAACTTCTCCATCGGGGTCGTGATCGTTGCATACCCTCTGATAAACTTCCTGTAGTATCCTGCGTGTCCCAATGTCGCTCTTAATTGCTTGACTGTTTTCGGTGGTGGTAGGTCGAAAATAATTGTTATCTTTGCAGGATCGACCAACATTCCTTCCCTGCAAATTATGTGCCCTAGTAAAATCCCAAACGGAGCACAAAAAATGCACTTTTTTAGGTTCAATGAAAACTAGTGCTGTCGACATCTTTCCAACATCAAACACAGATTCGCAACGTGATCCTTGACCAACCCATACATCGTCCAATTGTCCATATAGACTGTAAGAAACTTATGGATGTAGTCCTTGAACGTCGCAACTACCAATCTTGAAAAAATTGCTAGTGCATTCTTCAGACCAAATGGCTTCACCGTGTATTGAAAACATCCCCATTCGGTGACAAAAGTTGTCTTGTGTCGATATTCCTTGGCAATATTTATCTGGTGGTAGTCGAATAATCCATCTATGAAGGAGTATATTTCCGGACCACCCACTCCTTCTAACACTTCATCTGTAAAGGGTGTAGGGAATGGATCGTGTAGGCATGCGTCATTCAATTTTCTTAAATCGACACAGATCCTGACTTCGTCGATTTTCTTATCCTGGACCACCATCGGGCTGATCCACTCTGATTCTTTGACTAGTTCTATAATGCCTGCTTCCAACATTCTTTCAATCTCATCCTTCACCCACTCCTTGTACCTTGGATTCAACCGACAGGGCCGCTGCTTGATTGGCTTCGCATCGGGTTTCAGGGGAATTTTCATTTCTCCTAAGTCCCCAGAAATTCCTTTCATATCCAAGAATTTCGTTGGGAACAAATCCTGAAACTCATGCAAAAAATCAGTCATCTTTGCGATAGTTGATTCATCCCAATAATCTCCAATACTTGCAAACTTCGGATTCTCCTCCAACCCAATGTTCACTTTCTTGATTTTCAACGGTTGCTGAAACTTGTCAGAATGTATTTCTTGTGCCTCGACACTGCGACTTCCTTCTAAATATGGTACATACATAGCCCTCGGATCATCCTCATCATCTGATTCTCCTGTGATATTGTAGCATTCCATTAACATTTCTGGTGTCACAGTCCACTGAAGCCCTAGTGGTTTCTCTGTCGGAACTGCTTCAAATACCTTCTCCTGAATCGCCTGTAATGCACTATGGATGAGGGGGTTTTCGTTGGAGAAACTGAACATTTGGCTAAAGCCAACTGTTAGATGTTCCCAAGATATTTTTCCACGTCACAGTTCTGCTGCGATATATCAGCTACGCGGCACTTCATCTAGTGTGTGAATAAACACATGGACCCATTCTTGTTTCGCTCGTAGTCCCCATTTACTTTCACATTTAGCCAAATGCGCCTTCGAATCACCTCTGCCATCGAACTTCCTTCCGTCATTTCCCTCTGCATTGCCAAACCTAACCGTCATTAGGTGGCAACATATGTAAGTTTTAAACCTTAACAGTGAAGTACAAACTTATATTGATTCTTAAGCATTAACAGAGAATACACAATGGCACACACATTACATAGAGATTTTCACCTGGAAACCCTTAACCGAGAAAAAACCAGCAAAACTTAGAGCCACACTGCTCCTTTTCATTATATGTTTATTTAACCATGTACAATACAATAAATGGTATTCCGTAGCATCTAAAACCCTAATTCGTTTACCCGAAATTAGGTTACAACCCTAATCCCTTTTACCGGGATTAGATAGAGTACAATGGGTCGAAAATCGCGAAAAAGCAAAAAGCAACCCACCAATAGTGAAGAGATATAACATACCCAACAATATAGTGGCCAGTTGACACGGCGACTATCGACAACGGTTCACTTCGCACTGTTGTCAACAAAACCAACCAAACACCCTTAAGCACCGACCCATAAAGGTTTTACCCTTTCCAGCAACACCCACGAAGCGAGTGAAGTCTCAATTGAGATGGTTAAGGGGGCTGCAGGAACCAAGTTTCCGCAGTGGGGAAAGGACATGTAAGCACTTCAACTCTATCGCACTAGAAACTAGAGATTTAGATTCACATACATGTATACATTCATTATTCGCACATTCATCATTCGCAAAAATAATACATAACAAACATTCACATCAACATGGTTAAACTGATCATTCGCATCAACAACAATTACCAAACCACATAGTTTTAAACATATCGCAATTATTCACCATTTAACAGAAACAAAGACAAAAGATATAACCATAATCGAACATCTTCATGCATTCATCAAAACCTGTTGTATAACCTTCACAGAAATAGTCAAAACATCTTATAGCAGATACAGCATAGTTCAAAACAACTCATTCTCCCATTCAACTATATCAAGATTCCCTTAGGCTTACAATGATACTCATATTTATATGAAACTAAGTGGTTATAAAACGGTCGACATGACCTATTCTAACTAACTAAACCACTTTCGCACTTCCGTCGGCTCCTTGTTCTCCGCGAATGGACCTTTCTTCTGTGGATGGTCCTTCTTCGCACTCTCAGCTTCCACACTTTATGCGGACTAATCTCATGCCAACATAGTTCCTAGTTGAGAAGCATTAAGAGAATTTAGGACATCCGAAGTGGAAAACAACATAGTGAATCTATGATGATTCAAAATTTCCATTAAGGGAGAACCGGCATCTCCAACAAATAGAATAGAACAAGGATCCCCTTGCACAAAGGTACCTTGTTTGGTCTCCTCAGGAACCTTATCCGTATCCTCTATTTCAAAAATAAGAAATATCTAAGGCTTCATATGGGGGTTAAAAAATTGAAATCAATACACTATTTTAAAATACTCTCTAAGATACAACAAAACAAACTCACTCTCCCATAAATCAAACTGGGGTGGTTAACTCTTGAGTTCAATCAATGAATATCCAAACATGGGCCTTTTGAAATTCATCTTGGGATTATTAGGGCCCATGTCCAACCAACGAAGGTGTGATAGATAGTTACGCTAATCCTCACGCAACAATC
Source organism: Larix kaempferi (assembly GCA_027924585.1). Classification (NCBI taxonomy): domain Eukaryota; kingdom Viridiplantae; phylum Streptophyta; class Pinopsida; order Pinales; family Pinaceae; genus Larix; species Larix kaempferi. Next base: position 23,627,870 of record BSBM01000293.1, on the reverse strand, counting down.
AGCGAGGGTGCAAGTACTTTCCTTTGGTGAATACCTTCCCAAGGAGTTGAGATGGAGATCTTTTGTATATCTCATGTACCACAAGATATTCTCCTTGCAGTCACCTGGGTGGAACCTAGGAAAGGAAACTATGGATACCACTTCACGCTAGGTATCCAGGTGGAATGGTCGTCGGAAAGGTATTTTGCAAATGGGAAGGGAACATAGGACTAAGTCATAGACCCAAAACAATCAGTATAGTAGTGGTTTCATCTGGACAACTTGCCACAAATGAAAAACTCCTAGACTCGCATAACCCCACTAACTCAAGTGATAGGGGACAATCTTACCACTCAAAGTAGATTAACCTACCACTTGAATCTTATGTTAGAGGAGCTTTCCCAACAAGTACTCCACATTACTATAGATTCTACATTATTTAGTACCCCTAGTTTCGTTTTATGTGGCCTCAAAGAATTGTATTCTTCAATTCTACAACCAAGGCCCTATAACCTAGACTACAATTGGTTTTATATCAAAGAAAAACAAGTCTAGTTCATTTTAATTAGGTTGATTTTAAAGGCTGATATTTACTCGAAGGGATGTGGAAGTGGAAAAATGACAATGTTCTCATATGGAATAGATACCAAATATGATACATGCAAAATGGATAAATACCACTTACAACTTAAAAAATATAGTTGACCATGTATAACTTACAACAAGAACAAGGACCAAATAGAACCTTTCAAAACCTAAGAATGGTATAACCTTTTGTAAATCAAAGCAAGCAATTCTTTACAATCGTCATGATAGCAAGCTAATGAAAAGCCATATAAAATTTTCCTTAGTATATGCAAACACTCCCAAGGGAATCAAAATACCTAAGAGATTCCTACGTTGATCAAAACAAAACTATGATTCATAGAATATTCAATTTTTCTTTTCATTAAGGACGTAATGAAAAAATCACTAAATGATGATTTTCAAGGTTTAAATATAAGAATTTTGAAAATCCAAGAAAGACCTAGATCCCCACTAGACATGATAAACCTAAATCTCCAAAAACAATTGACCCCTAACCAGATCTACAGGCTTTTTATGAAGGAAATATGCATGGGAAGAAGTGCCCCATGTGATTTTTACATGTTAAAAGGTATGTGTCCATGCTCTTTTCACTAATTAAAGGTGCATGGACTTCCTGTAGTGCACCAAAAGGTTGAAAAAATCACAAAACAGAGAGTTTTCAGGGGGGTCTTCTAAGGGGTATTGGGGTAAGGGTATAATGGACCCTTTAACACCTATTAAAGTCTCGCAAAATGGAATGATGATATACCTATTATCACACAATGAACAACTCCTAACTCTTTTCTTTTAAACCAAAATTAAAACAAGTGGTTTGAGAAGAAGCATATAACAAACTTTCTTAGACTCAAACAAAACACAACTAGGTCTACTAAGAAGGAAAGGTTATAGATTCATTTTCCTCTATTACAAAGGTATCAAGAGACACAAACAATGAGATTCCACTCTTGATTTTTACGTCAAAGGGTACAACACTCAAAAGAAAAAGACAAACAAGAAAAATACAACCTCAACATATTTCACTATTTTCTTCAATTTGAAGGAAAGTACTTGTCTAAACACCACTCAAAATGTTCCAATAATAAGACAATGTACCCTACTTTTCTTAGAAAACTGAAACAAACTAGACTCCAAGAGGAAAAGTAGGAAAAACAAGAAATAATCCTATGCTTTACCCCCCCCACGCGTCTGTTTAGTGGATAAAGAGCATGGCCACGTGGATTCCTAGTGCAAGAAGTGCATGGACCCCTTCCCACATGCACTTGTATGCGCTACAAAGTGTGTGGACTTATGGGTTTGACCGTAACAAGAAAAATTTAGGCAGATGCTTCAAAATTTTGAAAGAAACAAGGTACTGGACTATTATTAGAACCACTCATATTAAGGAAACACCCACATTGGCTAAATAAACCAAGCAAAAGGCCCTATAGAGACTCTTAACTCCCCATCATAATCGTCGATTCTATTGCACATAAATTGATCCTAATGACTAGGGTGAGGTCACCAACATACTGAATTGGATTTAACGATTGACTCAAAGTTCAGTTTAACATGTTGATTAGACTTAATTAGAGGTAATCCTAACATGCTTCAAAGCATAAACAAGCAAACAAATATGAGGTAGAACGAGAAAGAGAAGTAGTGCACTGTTTTATGAAGGATGGTCCTCGTTTCTCCTCTTATACTCTTCCACTCTACTTCTGAATGTCCATATCCAACCTACAAAATTCTAACCACCCTTCCTCAAAAGATTTTGGATATAAAGATAGATCAAAATCAAACAAGAACGTGTACATAACAATGATCAATTGCAACAATATTATTCCTAATTATAAATTACTTTCCAAATAATTAACAATCAATCATATGACACTTTTTTGGGGGGAGGGAAAGATGTCAAATATATATTAGTGCAATGAAACAATACATAACCAATTACCTTTTAACTGCTTGGCACCTTTCGATACCTGAGACCGGGTTCCTCTGCTCTTTATTCCTTCATGAACCCCCTTCCAACCAAATAGACTTCCAAATGTGTAGCCGATCACAACGGATGAATGACTCCAACACTTATGGAATGGATGCTCATGGATAGGGGTGAATGAGGGGTGAGGGGAATGGATGAATTATATTTGCAATGAGATTTCTCCAGCGTGAAAATATGGATGGGTGTCTCCCCTTTTCTTGGTCCATCCAATCTATTTTTATGAGTGATTGAGATAGTTGCAGATGGTTACCATAGAGTTTGGATAGTTACAACCAAGCCCCAAACTAACAAAAATTTCATAACTTAGCATATTTTCAAAATTTTATATGTGTTTTCAATGTTTTGAGGCCCACAGACCTTGCTCAAGGGCAACTCACATGGCATGTGCCTTGCTAGTTTACAAAGTGCATGGGGGATCATTTGTGGTTGCAACTTCATGAAATCAAATGGGAATGAGTTGGAATATCATTTTAGGGATGTGGGGTATCATATGGGGTCAAATTATGGTCTCTTTGGTTCATTTTTATGAGCAGATAGGGATACTTGGGATACCATCCTCATGAATATAGAAGTGCCAATTTGCACTATAACAAGGTGAAAATAGCTGTAAAAGTGCAAACATAGAACAGTTGAAAAGTGATTGTGTGAGTAAAGAAACAAGTGAGCACACTAATGAGAAGATTTCCATGGAAGGATGGTTTTCAAGGTGAAGTGTTGGAGAATATGATGAGAGAATAATACAATCAATGGAGGAAGTTGAATTTGAGGCAGTATTTAATGAAGAGGAGTTACATGTAATTGAGGAGTTTTAAGAAGAAACCTATGCATTTGGTAATAAAGGAAGAGAGGGAATTATGCTTAATGCTAAAATTAAACAAGAAATTAAGGAAGATAAGAGAGGTTAAGATTTACATAAGGAATTGATGATAGAGAATCAATAATTGATGGGTAGAAGAGGAAATGCCTAGTTAGTTATAACAAGATTTAAAGATAGAAAATATACAATGGGAAATGGAGATGTTAATACAAGGTTTGGTGTTAAGATCCTAGTGGGCGGCCTTCACTAACATCTCGAGGTTTTGGTGTAACAGTTCGTATCATTTGGTATCAGAGCCTCCACCTAGGTTCAAGTCACAGAGCGGGTGGAAACATCGGCATTGCAGTGTTCGTCTGGGGCTCGTACGACTCAAAGGGGACACCACCGTACGAGCGCACATCCATCCTAGAGTCTGGACTGTGGAGCGTGGTGGGATATTAAGATCCTAATGGGTGGCCTTCACTAACACCTCGTGGTTTTGGTATAACAGTTCGTATCATTTGGTATCAGAGCCTCCACCCGGGTTCGAGTCACAGAGCGGGTGGCAACGTTGGAATTGCAGTGTTCATCTGGGACTCATACGGCTCAAAGGGGACACCACTGTACGAGCGCACATCCAGCCCAGAGTCTGGACTGTGGAGCATGGTGGGATGTTAAAATCCTAGTGGGCGGCCTTCACTAACATCTCAAGGTTTTGGTGTAACGGTTCGTATCAGTTGGGAAAGGAAAAATGTATAAATTACATGAACATAGATATTAGAAAGCAAATTCAAGATGAAGATGAAACTAAAAAAGGGTTAAAAATATTTTTAAAAAAATTAAAAATTAAAATTCAAGAAAATTGTGGATATGATTGAGAATCCTAAGAGGGTTCATTTATTTCCCAACAGGTTGCTTGATGATATGTGTGCATGTGCAAGAAACAAATAGAATTTTGCAAGAGAAAGTGAATATCCTTTTAAATTTGATACAACAAACATGAAAAAAGTGGAGGAGAAATTTGATGTTGGTGAAAGATAGGATGTTGGATGCATGCCAAGAATTGAGGATAAAGATGAAGAAACTGATTACAATGATGATGAAGGTTTTGATGTGGACGAAAGCATTGAAGCTGCAAAAGATGAAGAAGTGATGAAGGGCATAACAAAATAATGCCAATATTGCATAGTAGCAGTAACATAAAGGGAATAATTAGTTAAGACAGAAAAGGAGAATGTGTAGAATGTGATGGTGATGGCAAAGGAAGATGGATGGAGAGTAGAAGGTATTTTTTCCTATGAGAATGGAGGTGTAGGAAATGGATCGATTGAAGAGATTATTATGCTATGGAGTCATGAGGAGCTTAGATATTTCCAACAGTGGATGAGATGGAATAAGGCCATTGACCAAGTTAAATGTGGTGCACAAGATGATGATGATAGCAAGTGGAATCAAAGTATGCCCACATTACAACAAATTAAAATGATGAAGTTCAAGTTAGCATCCCATAATGTGAGGGGCATTATCTTTTTGGATGATTTCAAGTTTATGGTGGAGAAATTTATAGTTGATAGTGATAGAGATAGGCATGAGGAGCTTGAGATGATATTGAGAGTGAAAATGAATTGAAGATAAGAAAAAAATTTGTAAAGTTCTAAATATGGAGTGGAAGGAAGAAAAAGAAAAAGCATTTACATTGTGGCAATGATGGCAAGTATTTTAGCTGCAATATTTTCCCTTGGCACGAGGTTGTGCTTTTTATTTCTTAACTATAGAGATAGTATGCCTTCGAATTTAATCTCAACCATCCATTTACCTTGGTGATTGGATGAATCATATATCTTCGGAGCTTGATGGAGCTTCTAAATCAACATCTCCTTTCTCCGAAATGTTTGGTCATCGTTAGATCTTACCTTGCCATCTAACAATTCTAATTAATCTAAGAGTTGTGTGCATATTTAAATGACCATTCACGTCAGCAGCTAAGTTTTTATAGTAGAGAAATTAATTTAAGTATGCAGGGTTAAGTAAGCCAAGCGGATTCCCACCTATGCTCATTTAATTAAAATTAAATATTGGTAAAACTAATTCAAGCGGCATTGTTTTGGGATTATTAAAGAGAGGACACTAAAGATAAAGTAAGAGAATGATGAGAGAGGTTCGAGGAGGAAGTTAGATGAAGTAAGAGAATGATGAGAGAGGTTTGAGGAGGAAGTCATGTGAGAGGAGGGTGAATTGTGAGGAGGAGTTGTATAAAGAGAAAGAGAGCCTATGCATATAAAGGGAAGATGACGAAGGTTACGTGAAGAAAGAAAGAAAGAAGATAGAGAAGGAGGACAGGAGGAAGATGAAGAATTCTGCTATCAAAGTTTTGAAAATAGGAAAATAATTCAATGTTGCAGATTTTATGTAATTTTATGAAATGTAATGATCTTAAGTTGCCATCTGTTTTGGTGTTTTTTTGGATGAATTGGTTCATAGGGCCCATTTTAGGGATAAGTCTTGCTTTGCAGATTTGGGGACGTTGAAAACCTTCTATGGCTTGTTTTAGGGTTTAAAATGATCTTTGTTTTGGGTCAAAAGTTTATGAACTGTAATTCATATTCCCTTGGCGTTGTTCTAGATTCCAAGAGATTTCTGATGGCACAAATATCGTCTCAATCAAAGCTTGTATGTGGAAGTTATGCCTTTTGCAAGTTGATATATCTTGTTGACCACCATGGTATCAAGTGGATTCCATGTCAGCTCTCATTACCAACACATGTGGAGCTAGTCACATGTGGACTTTCAAGAACATACTATAGTGTTCAAAACTCTAACCCTAATCGGTAGTTGAGGCATGCAAAAACTGTAAGACTTGACTCTCGATGGTTATCAGGTCATTGTTAAACACTAGGCCACTAAGAGAAGAAGGGGGTTCCATTCGACCCAATCAGTGGATATTAGGGCACAAGAGAGGAAGTAGGAGATTCTATAGTATCCATACAAGCCATAATGTCATAGGTAATTCCATAGAGAGTACTATTTTATGTGTATTTGCATTGCATATTGGAGAAGAAAAGAGGGAGGCATAGTCCTTATTTCTGATTAAGTTTTTCTTCATAGTATGATAAACCGTGTGAATAGAATATCCACTGCATTTTACAGATAATGTAAAGGCCCATCTAAAACCTAGACGAGAGGGATGAGTCATATTTTTTTGTTGCAAAGTCAAGCTTATACATCCTGAAGATGTAATTTTTAATTCTTTTGAAAAGTAATATAAAACCTTACATGGGCAGTATCACGCGTATTAGGGTTACTGACGGAGTTTTACATGGGCAGTATCACGAGTTCACCCTTTATTTTTTCTTGCTTTCCGACTGTGGTGATTCGGTGAGTAAGCGCTTCCGGTATGATTTACGTGATTTTTGATACACGTTTCCGGTCAAACTCTCTCACGTGATCGAAATCCGTGGCATGCTCACAAGATCCGTTCCTTCCATTTTCAGGTGTCGTTCAAATTCATCCACTCCACCCGTGTCTCCGCCAATGCCAGAGCTGACGGCTATCCATATTTTTTCTGGACCTCGGTCTGGCTGCTCATCCGACGGTGTGCAGAGCCCTAACCTTGTTGCAAAAAAAACCTGGCCAGATTTAACAGGGTTTGCACGGCAATTAGGCCAACATATGCCGGTAATTGAAGCTGTGGTGAGTACTGAATGATGGGAAGGTTGAAGAAAACTCAGCCGGGCAGAGGAAGGTAAGCAAGCCTCCTGTGAAGAAGCACGGGAATCGACAGTGAGTGAGTCCCCTCTCGCTTTATATATACCTAAACCAAACAACCCACAAACGACGTGATAAACATAGAAGAGATCCTGTGTGTATCTACTTCCAGCCACGCCGTGAAGCTTTTTCTTTTTCTTTTTGATGGATTTGTTTTGTCATTTTGCAGCCATCCTGTCATATACACTGGAAGTAAGAGAGAAAGGCCGAGTAAGGAATAGTGGTGTATATAAGGGATATTAAGCCACAAGAAATTGGCAATATCTGTGGAATTTTCATATAAGCCCTTCCCACCAGTTGTCTGATGTTGTGTTCCTTCCTGGAGTTGTGAGTGGGATGCCTGGATCGTTATTTTACGGAAGGTCGTAAGGTCGACTCGTCTTGGGTGAGAAGAAAATCATGGAGGGTACTGTTATGATCAGAGCTACGGTGAACACCACCACGCAGAGTTGTGTTAAATTGATGAAGACGACATCCAATGGAGCATGGCAAGGTGATAACCCCATGGATTTTGCATTCCCGCTGCTCACAGTGCAGATCTGTATTGTGCTACTCGTCACCAGAACACTGGCTTTTCTGCTGAAGCCTTTGAGACAGCCTCGCGTCATAGCAGAAATCATTGTAAGTCCTCTCGCAACATTTTTTTTTTCGAATTTGATAGCATAAGACTCTCTTTTTACTCATTCATCGTTGTCTTTCCCTCGCCTTCGTCAGGTTTACGTTTGGTTTTAAACATGGACGTGTAATTTTGTTTTTTAAACTGTTCTAAACGAATGAAATTCGCCTAATTACCACGACCCAATAAAAGGTGGCCATCCGTTGACTCATGCATTATGTGTCTTCAGTTTTTTTTTTTGTTTGTTAATGCAATGCATTGAAATAGTGTTTTTTTATACCATGGGAACAGCAACCTCCCAAAGGTATATCCAATAGTTTGCAAGTTAGATATATCAGAAACTTGTGACGAGACGTTTTTAGATCTTTTATCCCAAGGGAGAGCCTCTATCTCAGGGGTCGCCTACCCTTCAAGCCTTGTCACAAAGAGCCAATAAACAACCCTACCCTGGCCGATTTTAAACCTGTTAAGAGATAACACATGTTCTTAATCATTAGACCCACTCAAGTACTTTAATGCATTGAAAGTATAATTAATAAACAAATTTTATGGCTCTGTAGCCCTTTCTCGAAAGATTATATTGCTTCTGAATTTGGTTTTTCTTCTCCGCAACCACCCTGTATGGGGGCTCTTTTCCTTGTCCTCTCTTATTATTAGTTGAAATTTAGCTTTGCAATTTTATCTAATTGTTTAGGGGTTTGTATGTTTTTTTTGGGAGTTTGATACATGTTAACCATCCTCATATCCTTTGATTGGGATAGGTTTTTGTAATCTTTGTAGATTTTGATTATAAAATTAGACGCCTTTCTAAACAAAATTATTTTTTAAGAAAGTTAAGTAGTGTGAGGACCCAGTCTTGTCTCGTGATATTTTTTTTATATGAAAAAGCTCTATATTTTATAGTATACAAAATTGTTAAAGATTACCATCTTTCTATAAACTAAAGGAAGTTGAGGATAGCCCATCTAAAAAGCATGCATAAACCTTGTATCTATGACCAAACCCACAATGAATCCCAAAAATATCTATGATCTTATCCCCAATCCCAAACGTAGGAGGTGCCAAAGAAACTAAAAAGCATAATAAAGGAAAAAGTAAAACAGAAAACCTCAGCTGAAATGGAGATATAAAGAAAAAAAAGGGATCACAGTAACGGTTTTCCAAAAATAAAAAAAATTATTGTCTTCATTTCGATGTTAAGTTGGACTTAGCTTTGTAAACTTTTCATTGTTAGATTTTCCGACGTGTTTTACAGGGTAGACCTTTTCATAGTTAGATTTTCCGAGTTGTTTTACAGGTAGAAATGTTATCACAGTATGGAGAAAGGAGAAGATGTTATTGACAAAAAGATTTACATTTTAAAGAATTTAATCCTTCTATATATCAGGATTGGAAATATATCTATGTTAATCAAAAACCATTTCAATATATACCTATATGTTAATCAAAAACCATTTTAATATATACCTATAGGTTATTAGATATTAAAGAAGTTTATTATGTACTTCTTATTGATGAATACACAAGTGGGGTACGCCGATCCAAATTGACCTCTCCATAGCAATTTTCAGATGTGATTTTGACCAGATTTATTAAAAATCATCTAAAAAATAAAGCATTTTGGTTTGTTTTTATAACTACTTAAAAACAGTAAACCTTTCTTCTTTTAAAATTTTTAGTTTTCTCGCCTATAAAGCTGCCACTACGGTACGTAGAACTGGAAATCGTGACTAAAATATGACTTCTGGCAGGTCACTTTTCATGTTTCGGTAGTTTTACAGGCTTTTCTCCATGTTCTATGGCCATGATCATTTCATTCAATTTGTATTTGGGTTTTTATTTTATTTTAAAAATATCTGATTTCATTCGGCAATGAACTGAAGACTTTCAATGTGGTTAGCTTTACGTATCAATGCCAACGAAATCTTAATATCAATGAAACCGGTATTGGATTCCAATTATTTCCGAATTCCATGCATTACTTTTATTCCACTTCCGAATTCTTCTAAGTTCCATGTACATGATGCAAGAACTTGAGTGTGTAAAATTTGGAGTTGTAAGTTTTCGATGTTGATTGTTGTGATATCCAGGGTGGAATTCTTCTTGGGCCTTCCCTTCTAGGGCGCAGTGGAGCTTACCTGCACACCATTTTCCCAGAGAAAAGTACCACTGTACTCGAAACTGTTGCAAATATTGGTCTGCTATTCTTTCTGTTTTTGGTTGGGTTGGAACTAGATTTCCATGCGATTAAACGTACTGGAAGGAAGGCCTTAGCAATTGCAGCAGCTGGAATTACCTTACCGTTTGTGGCAGGGATCGGGGTTGCTTATGTTCTCAAGGCAACGATTTCTAAGGGTGTTGGCTATGGACAGTTCCTCGTCTTCATGGGTGTATCGTTGTCTATCACTGCATTCCCAGTACTTGCTAGGATACTTGCAGAGGTCAAGCTTCTCACCACCGATGTGGGGCAAATGGCCATGGCCGCAGCTGCTGTTAATGACGTGGTTGCTTGGATTCTTCTAGCCCTTGCCGTCGCTCTTTCAGGTACCGACAAGAGCCCTGTTATATCAATATATGTTCTGCTCTGTGGATTATCATTTGTGGTTTTCATGATGGTGGCGGTGAAGCCCGTAATGTCTTGGATTGGCCACCGGTCACCTGACAATGAACCGGTGAGCGAAACATTCGTTTGCATTACTCTGGCGGGAGTACTAGCATCTGGCTTTGTAACAGATGCAATTGGGATTCACTCAATCTTCGGAGCTTTTGTGTTTGGTTTGACGATACCTAAAGACGGCCCATTGGCAAGGATGCTTATTGAAAAGATTGAAGATTTTGTATCGGGCTTGCTACTGCCATTATATTTTGCCTCCAGTGGTTTGAAGACTAATGTAGCATCTATTCATGGGGGCACGTCCTGGGGTCTGCTTGGTTTGGTCATGGTGACTGCTTGCGCTGGGAAGATTCTGGGTACGTTTTTTGTTGCAATCGCCCACAAAGTTCCTTGTCGTGAAGCAATGACCTTGGGATTCTTGATGAACACCAAAGGATTAGTGGAGTTGATTGTCCTCAACATTGGAAAGGATAGGAAGGTACAATACAAATTGCAAAAAATTATTAAAATTCATCTTGAATAAACTGAATTGGATAGAGCATACAGCTCAGCATGATCGGGATGTAACTTATTTTTTATTTTTCAGGTTTTGAATGACGAAGTTTTCTCGATTTTGGTGTTGATGGCTCTGTTCACAACATTCATTACAACCCCATTAGTAATGGCTATATACAAGCCAGCAAGAAAAGCGATTCCATACAAACACAGAAAGATACAGAGAGAGAAGCCAGAGGACGAGCTCAGAATCCTGGCTTGTCTGCACGGTACGAGGAACATACCAGCAATGATAAACCTGATAGAGGCATCCAGGGGGATTCGAAAGCCTGCCCTGCGCCTCTACATCATGCACCTGGTGGAGTTGTCCGAGAGGTCTTCTGCGATCATGATGGTTCACAAGGCCAGGAAAAATGGCCTCCCCTTCTGGAACCGTAACCGTCATCAACAAGATCAGATAGTGGTTGCTTTCGAGGCGTATGAGCAGCTCAGCAAGGTAACAGTGAGACCCATGACCGCCATCTCTGCTACCCACAATATGCACGAGGATATCTGCAACATTGCGGACCGGAAGCGGATTGCTATGATCATACTCCCCTTCCACAAATACCAGCGCGTCGACGGTGTCCTGGAGTCTGTGAGCCTGGGATTTGGAACTGTGAACCAGAGGGTGTTGAAGCATGCGCCCTGCTCGGTGGGCATCCTGGTGGACAGGGGCCAACTGGGTGGTCAGTCCCAACTAGCACCTATCAACGTAGATCATCACGTCGCTGTACTTTTCTTCGGAGGCCCTGATGACCGTGAGGCTCTGGTTTTCGGAAGAAGAATGGCGGAGCATCCGGGCATTAAGCTGACGGTAATAAGGTTCCTGCCCAGCACTGAGTTCGACGACACAGCCATCAACCTAACTCCACTGCCTGCACACGACCACGAGCCGCATCGCCAAGCGTACAAATTTTCTACTGCAGAAATGAACAGAGAGCAGGAAAATACGTTGGACGAGGAAGCCTTGGCTCAGGATAACATAAATGGCACGAAGTCGCCCGGGCAGACCGACAGGGAGGATTACGTGGGGGAGTCGATTGTGTATGAAGAGCAGGAGATTAGTGGTAACACGGTGGAGAAGGTGTTGGCAATTGGGAAGAAGAGCAAATACCACCTATTTTTGGTGGGGAGGGGGCGTTTCCCGTCACCCCTGGTTGCAGACTTGGCGGACAGGACCGCAGAGTGTCCGGAATTGGGTCCAATTGGAGATGTGCTCACCTCCTCCACCGTTCCAATCAGCGCATCAGTATTGGTGATTCAGCAACACGACGCCATTCACACCAATGAGGTGGCCCATTCAAAAAGAGTGGATTCAACCACCTTGAACATCTCATCCGCCCCATCAGGTGACCTAAGTAGCCACCCCATGACACCTTGAAGAACAATATGATTAGACCCCTGGCTACGGTGGCGAGGGGGCTATTCTTTGAACGTGCCATACCTTTATCATATATATGTATGCATATATGCTTGCTACTTAGTCAAACCTTTATATGTATTATTGAACCCGGGCTTGTGGTATTTAGTTAAACCTTTTATTAAGGTGTAAGTTTTTTGTTTTTATAAGCCTTTGGAATCCGATTGGATGGAGTGATTTGGGCCAGGCCCGAGATCAACCATCTTAAATTGGGTGTAATGTTAATGAGCATATCCCAAAATATATAGAGGGAATGTGGAAGTTATAAAAATAAAGGAAAACTTAGCAGTAATTATATTTGTTTGCCTTTTGTACTCAGAGCAATGTACATATTTTCCAAACATGGTGTAAAGCATGCCAACATTATCATTTTGACCCTACATTTGAATCAAATATATATATATATATATATATACACGTTTGTTTAGAACATTAAAAAACTACGTTGGTAGGTTGAAAAATTCATGTATTTATCACCATCGATAAGTTCTTGACAATAACTACCTGTTCTTTCAAAGAATTCAAACATGGTGGGATGGATGGTGCAGCGACTAGAGAAGGTTTAACTACCCGTTCTCTCAAAGAATTCAACCATGGTGGCACGACCATGAGAAGGTTTAACAACCCGTTATCTCAAAGAATTCAACCATGGTGGCACGACCATGAGAAGGTTTAACAACCCGTTATCTCAAAGAATTCAACCATGGTGGGATGGATGGTCGTAGTCAACCGCACTCAACTTGCACATCATTTAAAGATGAGAGTGATCGGACTCGACATTAACAAGAAGAATTGCGTGGTACGCAGGAATCGATCCTTCGTCAAAGTGATTACAAACACTCTCTACATTAAGGCAAAATTATTCTTATGTGTACTAGTACAGTCGTATCATATGTACCATAGACATACGTGTCAGTGGCGGTTGGAAAACGTGGATAAGTATCACCATCTAGGTCGAAATTGGATGGAGGGTGGCCTGTTACATGAACACAAGTACATGATTCCATGTCATTACTGGTAAGCTTGGTCTAAAAAGATTGAGGTGGAAGTGAGTCATGACAAGGATTTGCTCCTCATAATGGAGTAAGCTAATCTTTAGATGATTTGTAACTTCTTTGACGATCTAAATTGCAATTCAACGATGAAGAAATTGCTGAAATTGTAATTTCGGTTGTTGGAATTGCAATTTTGATTGTAGGGATGGATTCAACACCCTCTATTACCTATGGGGCACCTCAATTATGCAATTCCAACAACCTCAAACTACGATTTCAACAATTTGAGCCGGATTTTGACCGAAAATGTTGCTGGATTATGGGTGCAAATCGTCTATAATTTAGCTCACGCCCATCATAATCCACAAGGGACACAACACATTTACTTGCATTCTCCGTTGGATTAAATGGTGGGAATGGGCCATGTGGATTTCTATTAGCTCTCGGACCCATACTATAATCCAAATGCATTGCAACACCTTCACCTGCATCCTCTGATTGACTACATGTGTCCATAAATCCCTTCTTATGTTTAGCTATGTTCTCAATTCTACAAATACCTGCAAAGCAATTAATAACAAGAAGCATCAATCTTTCCTTTAAGATAAAATGCTTCTCTTGGCTCTGTCAAGAGAATCGTATCCTGACCTAGGACCATTTAAACAAAAGGGATATTGTTGGTCCAAATATTTGTGTATTATGCAAAAAGGTTAAACGTTTGTTTGTAGACTGTGTCTTTTGCAAAGAAGTTTGGTTTGATATACTTAATGGGCTCTAGATGGATTGCAGTTGGACTCTTCCTTCTTTATAAAAGAATCTAGTTTATTGGACAAAAAAATTCCCACAATATAAAATTTTGCCATTTTTTGTTATGTGCGGTATATGAAAGTTAGAAATGCCGTGGTATTTGACAACAATCCCCAGAATGTTGTTGTGGTGGGACTAAAAATTATAAGATACTTCAAGGAATTTATAAAAGACTCGGTGTCGAAGCAGCCATCTATCCTATAGGATCTAGGTTCGTTGGAAGGAATTCCTTGTGGTTACTTTGATGATATCACATACCCCAATTTTATTAAAATAATGTAATTATTTTATTAATATTCCTGAGACATTATGTTAAATTTAATGCTAAGTAGGAATGGATGACTCAGCAGAGTCTCCAGAAATGGAATGTAAATTCTGAATAATTATTATTAATAAATAAATTATGGAGACAACAGCATGGGAGAGCTGTTAAAAGAGGTTACTGGTCTAACTGGTGGATGGAATTAGGTGGAAGGACAAAAGACAAGTGGCAGCATCCTCAAACACTTCCTGAGTTGCAGGTGGCAACTTCCCTATATTTTGGGGTCATGATTCCCCAAGAAAGTGGAATCTGAGCAGGTGGCTCATTAATGACAGTTAACCCAACTAAGACCTAGGCAATCTTTTAAATACTACTCAATGAACTGAGCTGGGGGTTCAGCATTTGTTCTAGAGGGAGAATACATTCAGGTGAATGTTATTCAGGAGTCCCATTGAGGAAGTGGGAAAACAGTAAGGAAGTGTTTTGAGTCAGGAAGTTGCAGTAACTTGGTTCCAGTATAGCTGCTTTGGCTGAGGGAATTGTTGGCTGTACCTAGTTCCATCCAGTTAGACCAGAGCAAGCTCGGGGGTCCTGAGAAGTGCTGTCTGGGCACTCTCCAGGAATTGGTAGGGAGGAACATCCTCCCATTGCTGTTATTGTCTACCATAGATACAGGTTCTGCCACTCTTCCTGCTGTTTGTATAATTAATTTAAATGTAGAATGGACTATTTCAACTGTGTTTTGAACTGTATTTATTTTCAGTAGATCAGTCTTTCTGTATTGTCTTTTGGTAGAAATTTGCAGAACTCATATGTCTTGTAATTTTTCCTATTATCACTTAAATAGAGTAATTATTCTATGCAGTATATATTGTTACTATTACAGTAATCAAATATTAGGGAGATTTAGTCTAGAATTTCTAATAATAGTTAAATAATAGACATAGAATATTAAACAGTAGTTATTTCAGAAAATACACTCATTAAAACAATCATAAGAACAGACACATAGATAAATCTTAGAATTACTGTGAAATAATTCCAAATAGAGAAATGTACAGGATAATTTCTATTAGAGAAATATACCAGTTTATATCTGCTTCCTATTTCTGTCAACTATAGATACAGGTTATTCTCTGTATCGAGCTAAAGGAGAACAAAATTTATATCATTATATTTATCTATACTCAGAACATATTTGACTGTTATCGAATATCCAAAAGATGTGTTTGCAATAATGTTTCATTGTTTAAAAACTTTCCATACAATCTTATTCAATAAAAATCGTAGTCAAATACAAACACATAAACAGTAAATTGTTTTCGTCTTTTAAAACTAATATTATAATATTATAGCCATGTTGTCACAATAGAGTTGACAGAGTTGTTTTACAAACAAGACAAACTTATTGACTGGCTCGAAGCCGAGTCTTACCACTGAGAGACTTCATTGTTTCTATAACCAAATCATAAGCATAGATTAATGTTCATTATCGAGCTTGTATTACATGTAATACACAGCACAGACGTAGGTTATCTTATCAATAGTCAAACATCTTAACACGCAGAGAAGCTATCAACGAGCTTAGCCATTGTTGGCTGTTATAAACCCTCGTAGTTATTTACTGTAATAATATTTATTTCATTATAAATATTTCTCCTTGAGAGTAGAGTACAAACCTAACACGGCCATAGCCAGACCACATTAAATTCGACAGACTGAAAACAAAAGAAAGGAAATGCTTTTATAACAGTTTGAACCTACAGGAAATCTCATACATAGTCCAGGTATACATTGTATCCACAGTTACAATTAATATTTAAACCAAAAACCAAAACTTCACAACACGTTTCCAGTTACCACCGAACTCAACCACTTTCATATGTATATATTAATCAGAAAGAGAATTCCCAGTTCGCCAGGGTTAACAATACATCTTCATCTATTATAGTAAGGAATAGCAAACCCCATTATTATCATTACTACCCAAAAACCACATAAAACGCAGATAAACTCATATATTCATATCCCCACAATCGAGTTATCATCCTCTGCAAGTATCGGAGAAAATTCAAAGCAATCCTTATATGTTAAACATTTTACTCATTTAACAAAACACAGAACGATACACGGCCACATGACAGGCTCAACAGAGTTACGGTATCCATTAGCTTATACAGCGTGGATAAAACCCTGCCTATTGAAAATACAATAACAATAACAACTCTGGGGTCTCATAACAGACTGAGCCGTAGTTTGCTCTTTGTAGACATGCCGAGGTAACAACCCTATCAACCATAAGCAAACAGTTTCATACACGCGACAATATCCATAACACCCAAAACGATAACAACCCCATTACACAGGAGGTCCCTTCCAAACATAACCCTAGCACAACAAAACCAACAAAGGGAGAGACAGCCGTGGATAACCAGGCTTACCCGGAGGAGCCAGCGCTGGAGATGAAGCCCTGTGCACCTTCAGGAACAGCATTATCTGCACATTATCGAGTGCCGAGAGTTGTTAATACTAATATAAATCTAAACAATCATTTGCAAAACTGAAAACTGTGAAACATTGATATTATCTTACCTGAGCCAATGGAGGAAGCAACCCGTGGACAACCTGGTAGCCACAAGCTGAGCTGGTAGCGAAACCCCATTACATTCGTCAGTTGGATGAGCAAGGGAAACTTCCAGTACTTCTCTATTGACAGCTGCGACAGGCAACATGTTATACAAAACCCTTAAGCTGGGAATTGACCAGTCGGGGAGCACACTTCAAAACCCAATACACAGTCACCTCATGGATAAAAACAACAAAGAAACCCTGCCTCAAACTCACACCAGCGACTGTGGAAGGCTGTAAGTAGCAGGTGACTCAAAATTGGCGATGACAACGAGACCAAGATACAATTGAAACAGTAGCAGACGCCAATTCCGAGCCCAAGACCTCTATTCTACCAGAAGAATGAAACAACGTGACCAGAATCTGAGCAAATAGCATGTTACAGTGCCAAACTGACGAGTTCAGACATGGAGGGTTTCTCCCTTACAACCCGAGCCCGAAGGCACAAATAATGAACAGGTAGGGTTTCATTACTAACTTATATATCATCCAACGCAAGGAGGAGAGTCAACCACGTAGCCATTAAATATATCAACTCCACATGGGTCGAATTGCTATAGTTCAGTTGCAGCTCGATTAATTGTTTATCATTTTCAGATCATTTGCATGTATATAAATCTTGTTCAACGCAAGGAAAAACACTATGATTGATACACAATCATTGAATTGTATATAAATCGAAACCAAGCCATCGATAATGTCTAGGGCATATTATAATTACCTACAATCATTTAAACAATGATGTAGTCAATTTTCTAATGAGAACTCCACATCTTTTAAAACATTGAAATATTACCATGACCATATGATGGATACACCATGGTTATATAAGTCCTATTATCATTATCACCCCGATACTATTGTTAAACAATCAACAATGAGAATAACAATCTCTATTATTATGATGTTTAAATATAAACTCATCTACAGGTCCATACCATGAACGTAATTTAAAACAAGGTACAGTGCGATGACATAAGTTAAACAATAGTAGACATTGGATTTTGAAATATAGATGACTATAATGGAACATCGCTAGAGGCGTCACTTTTCCAACTCATACTAATAACCAGTAATTACAGCTAATAGTTGACAGTAGGTTACATTATGCTAATGTCACGTTATGCATGCGATTAACATAATACAAACAATTGTTCCAGTGATAGTTTACAGCATTAACATAGAGTCATGTTCATAACGCAACGGATATGACGGAAACATTGTAATTCATCGCAAAACCTGATGATACTATCCAGGATAAGAAATATCATGTCGAGGCAGACTAGCAATCTTATTTCAAGCGTAAATTCCATGAAAAGAACTTTACTGTCTTACACGACAACCAGCAATAGTAAATAGATCTTCTTTGAGTTTTTACAGTGCAAGGAAAGGAGTTTGATGCTTACAAAGATTAAATTTCAGTGACCTATACTTAACCGGTGTACCTGCGAACAAAAGACAAATTATGCATTAGCTCATAAGCTAAGTAAGCCAGTCAGCTATGGCTAGCTCTCCCTTTGAAGATTGAAAGAACACAGTCAACATTTAAAATCAGAAAAATCACATTTGTATTAAAACAAAACCTTTTAAAACAAGATCATGTGTAGTTACTGAATTTAAACAGGACCAGGAATGAAATTAATTTACATTTATTGTTATAATTAAATTTTTAAATTTTTCAGAAATTTCGGGTCCTGACATGTGGTATCAGAGCATGGTTCAGACACTAGGCTTGGATGTGACTCCACTAACTTCCGCAAAACAGTGACCATAAAAGAAAAATTTTAATTATATAAAGTACTAACTTATATTTTGGTTTCATGAACAGAACAGAAAATTTCCTTTTTCTGAATTTTTCAGATAGGTATGGAAAAACTGGGAGAATACGCTGAGGAGGAATCTCCAAACTGGGGAGGCAGGTGTGGGGGGGATTATTTTTGATCCCGGAGGAAAAATAGTTGCAGACTTTTCTTGGGGATTAGGAATGAAAACAAACAACGAAGCAGAGTGGTTGGCGATCTACTATTCTCTCGAGTATGCATCCTCCATGAACATAGCAAAGCTCCAGGTGATCGGAGATTCCAGACATGTAATTCAGAGCATGAAAAGCAAGAACTTGAAAGGAGCAATGAGACAAAATCTAAAGAGAAGGATTGAAACTCTTCCTCTTCCTTCCGATATTCTCTTCTTCCATGTCCTCAGAAATCTCAATTATTCAGCAGACAAGCTTGCCAACATTGGAGTCAATTTGGAAAAAGGTCAATTGTTACAAAATAATGTATTGGGTTATAAATACATTCCCTAAGAGCCACGTCACCAGATTAGTTGATTTGGCAAGGGACTCGAACCATATCATTGAACTAAGCGATATAACAAGGAGGTCTCGTTTCAATTTAATGGAATGGAGGTTCCCCTCCCAAGGTAGGTGTCCGGACTACCATACACGCGCCCCTCAGCATGTGCCAAGGACTAAGCCATGTGGCTTTCCACCTGTGCCCAGAGCTCTCACGCCCCAGCACTTAATGAAGCAGAGGGAACATAGGAGGTCTCTCAGCGACATGGAGCAACACATTCCATTCTCGCTTGGCTCAGATTTGCAGCAGCTAAACCTCACAGCTTCGGAGTCGGATACCTGGCAGTTTGAAGAAGGTTCTCGTGACAGCAGGCGCAGCATGATGGAAGGGATACGGCAAGCTATAGCTACTCTCAGCCGGCTCACATCTGAAGTTAAAGTATACCTTAGCAGGACCTATTCTGCTGTATGTTCCATTGCAGAGCAGAACAAAGAACAGACCACGGAATTCAAATATTTGCATTCACGCCTCTCCTGTGTTGAGTCTCGCCTTGATGATATCGAAAGAAACACTATTGAAATGCTGGGGAAGGTAGATAGTGTCAAGGAGGACCTCTCTGTTTTCATTAGCCATACTCAGCTCAGCAGGGTTCAAGAGGCGCCGTCAGTAAACCAGGGCATGCATGAAGCTGCTTCTTTCGTGCACCCGAATTACAGATAGAACAACTCTTCAGAAATGATGGATTTTGCTCACTGTGCAGGTTTTCAAAGAACAAATACTTTTAATGTTTTTTTGTATTTTGTTATGCAAACAGTTTGTTAAGGTTTATACCAGTAGAATGAACAGGAATCATAGGGAAATTAGGAGCAAGGACTTTAAGAGAAAAAATCATTGTAAAATCTGTATTTTTCCTCTTCTTAAAGCAGACTTATGGCCCAGATTTTGTAATGAATGGCTGTGCACAGCCTTTTATATATACAGTTAAATTCCCCTGTTTCTGTTAAAAAAAAAAGGAATCTCCAAACACTGTGACAAGACAGATGTCAAGAGAACCTGAGACAGAAGAAGTAATTGCTCACACCACTGAGCTGATGCAGACCATAAGAGGATTAAAGACAGAGATGGAAACAGTCAAGAAGGATAATGAAAGGATTCTAAAGACTCAGGAGCAGTTGAATCAGCTATTGATAGAAAAATTTCAGACAGAAGGAAGGAGCAAACGAGCTGACTCAGAAGAAGTTAGTCATCAAAGAGGGTCAAAAAGGACAAAACCGGCTAAGTCCGACAGCAGTTCCTCATCTGAAGAAAGAAAGGGACAACCCAGTTATCACACTAGCAGTGACAGCAGTGAAGCTGAGCTGCACAACCGAAGGAAAAAGTACAGGCCTTATGAAGAGATTTCCGGGGAGTTTAAGAAGATAAAACCCCCAACTTTCAATGGAGAATCTGAAACTGGAGAAGAGGCGGAGTCTTGGTTATCCGGGATGAGAAAATATTTTCAGATCTATAACTACTCAAATCAGCTGAAGGCACGAATGGCCATCTACAACCTCTCGGGAAAGGCGGACATATGGTGGCAAGATCTGAAAAGGGTCAAGGGGATTAAAGAGAGAGAAGTTAATTGGAGTACTTTTAAAAGATACTTCAAGAAGAAATTTCTGTCTGAACAGTATTATGAGGAAAGGGCCAAGGAATTTTATGAACTAAAGCTCGGATCTATGACGATGAAGGACTTAAACAGTAAATTCTTAAGTCTGTTGCGGTATGTACCGTATTTTGTCGAAGAGAAACCAAAAATACAGCGGTTTCTTAGTTGTCTGCCCTATCATATCAAGGACAGAATTGAATATGACAACCCCAAAACACTGGAAGAAGCTATGCGCAAAGCTAATTTCTGTTATGAATAGAATAAAAAGAAAGAGGGAATAGCCAGCTGGAAGGCCAAAAAGAACAGTAATCTGATCGAGTACAAGAAAAAGGAGTTTGTCCCCCATAAAAATTTCAAGAATGACAAAAACGGAAATCACTTTAATAGTAAAAGTTTCCAGGGAAACAAAAATGGAGCTGGCAGCCATTCGAACAATTACAAAAGCAGCAAGGAGGCTCCTAATAACCATGGAAACTACACCAAAAATTTCGAGCGAAAAGAACCTGTCAAGTGCTGGGAGTGTAATGGGCCACATTATGCTTCAGTCTGCCCAAACAGAAAGAAACAAATCAGCAATATTCATACGGTGCAAGATGAAATGACAGTTGGAGATTTTGCAGGAACTATGCCCCGAATCAATGCAGCGTTGGAAAACCGCCAGGCTGACTATCAAACTTCCATGGTGGAAGTAGGAGGTATGATTAACAAAACCCCTGTTACTATTTTAATAGATCCAGGTGCTAGTCTTAGTTATATTTCACCTCAGCTGGTAGAAAAATGTAATTTGACTGTTGAAAGATTTGATAATTCTTGGTCTGTACAACTAGCTACTGGGGCAAAGAGGAAAGTAAACTGTTATGTAAAAGAATGCATCTTAAACATGAATGATTTTAGAACTACAGTTAAACTAAACATCTTACCACTTGGCTCTTATGACATACTTATCGGAATGGACTGGTTGGAACAACATAGGGTCGTTTTAAACTGTTTTGACAAAACTTTTAGATGTGTGAACAGTAGTGGACAGCCTGTAACTGTCAGGGGTATCCCTAGGAAAACAGTAGTTAGGCAAATTTCTGCCTTACAACTTAAAAGGGCAGTCAGAAAAGGGTGCAAGACCTATGCTGTAACTATTACAGATGAGACAGATAAGTCTGAAAGCAACCAGAAAACAGTAGAGAACATCCCTGTAGTCAATGAATTTATTGACGTTTTTCCTGAAGAAATCCCAGAATTACCTCCCAAGAGGGAGCTAGACTTTACAATTGAGCTAGTACCAGGTGCTGTTCCCAGTTCAAAAGCCCCGTATCGCATGAATATCTTGGAGCTTAACGAGTTGAAAACTCAGTTAAAGGAGTTAATAGACAAGAATTATATTCGACCCAGTGTATCCCCTTGGGGAGCACCAGTGATTTTCGTTAAAAAGAAGGACGGAACTATGCGACTTTGCATAGATTATCGTCAACTAAACAAGATGACGATTAAAAACAGGTATCCGTTACCTCGTATAGATGATCTGTTTGATCAGCTACATGGAGCTACGGTATTCTCTAAGATCGATCTGAGATCGGGTTATCATCAGGTGAGAATTAAAGAGGAAGACATTTTCAAAACAGCTTTTAGAACAAGATACGGACATTACGAATTTGTCGTAATGCCATTTGGGCTTACTAATGCCCCAGCTGTTTTTATGTGCTTAATGAACAACATAATGCATAAGTACTTAGATAAATTTGTTGTCGTATTCATCGACGACATTTTAGTCTATTCTAAGAGTGAGGAGGAGCATAAAGAACACTTACGTATAGTCTTACAAGAACTGAGAGAACAACAGCTCTTTGCGAAATTCAGTAAGTGTGACTTCTTCAAAGACGAAATCCAGTACTTAGGCCATGTAGTCACTAAGGAAGGGATTTCAGTGGATCCCGAAAAGATTCGGGCGATTGAAGAATGGCCAGTACCTAAAGATGTGACGGACGTTAGATCTTTCATGGGGATTACCGGTTACTACCGGAGGTTTATTGAAGGCTTTTCAAAAATAGCCAACCCAATCACTTCTTTGCAAAAGAAAGGCAAGAAGTTTGATTGGAATGCGAAGTGTGAAGAAAGCTTCAAGAAGCTTAAGACCTTATTGACAACTGCACCTATTCTTAGAATAGCGGACCCAAACAAAGATTTCATAGTTTGCACCGATGCTTGTAATGATGGTTTAGGCGGAGTGCTGACTCAAGAGGGACATGTCATTGCTTACGAATCTAGGAAGCTGAAAATCCATGAAAAGAATTATGCCACCTATGACCTAGAATTAGCTGCTGTAATTCATGCTTTAAAGATGTGGCGACACCATCTAATAGGCAGAAAATTCACTTTACTAACGGATAACAAAGGTCTGAAATACCTTTTAGATCAGCCTAATTTAAATGCAAGACAAGCCAGGTGGTTGGCATTCCTAAGTGAATACGATTTTGAAATCCAACACATAAAAGGGAAGGAAAATAAGGTGGCTGATGCCTTGAGCAGAAATGCAAAGCTAAATTTTATATCAGCTAGCAGCACTTACACCTCTGACTTAAATGAACAGCTGGCTGAAGGGATAAAATTAGACGAAAATTATCAGCATTTACAAACTGCAGCCAAAGAACAACCCACAGAAAGTTTGATAAAAGGGTATAGTTTAAATGAAAACGGATTTTTATTGTTTAAAGACAGGCTGTATATTCCTAATGCACCTAAAGTTAAATTGTTAATTCTAGACGAAATTCATAAAACCCCTTATTCCGGGCATCCAGGCTATCAAAAGACCGTCACCATGTTAAGAAAAGAATACTTTTGGCCTAACATGAAATCTGAAACAGCTGAGTATTTAGCTAGATGTTTGGACTGCCAACAAGTAAAAGCAGAACACCAACATCCAGCTGGATTGCTGCAACCTTTACCTATTCCTAGCTGGAAATGGGAAATAATCAGCCTGGATTTCATTACGGGTTTACCCAAAAATCAACATCAGAATGATTCAATTATGGTAGTGGTAGACAAATTAAGTAAATCAACACACTTTATTCTTGTTAAAACCACATACAAGGCTGCAAACATAGCAGATATCTTTTTAAAATAGATTTTTCGGTTACACGGTATTCCAAAAGTTATTATATCAGACAGGGATCCTAAATTCACAGGAAATTTTTGGAGATCCTTGTTCAAAGGATTAAACACCACTTTGAATTTCAGCACCTCTTTCCATCCTCAGACGGACGGACAAACTGAAAGAGTTAATCAGGTATTAGAAGATCTGTTAAGGATGTATGTTAAAGATCAACCAGGTAAGTGGGAGGATTATTTACACTTAGCCGAATTTGCATACAATAACAGCTATCAATCATCAGCTAAGTTTAGTCCTTTTGAGATTTTGTATGGACGGAAATGCAACACTCCTATCTCTTGGAGTAATCCAGTAGATAGATTAGTGTTAGGACCTGATTTATTGAAAGAAATGGAACAGATTGTGAAACAAGTGCAGGAGAACTTGAAGATTGCCCAGGATCGGCAAAAGAGTCAAGCAGATTTGAAAAGAACTCCTAAAGAGTTCCAGGTAGGTGAACATGTGTTCATCAAGGTAAGGCCAAAGAAGAGCTCCCTAAGATTAGGAAGTTGTGCAAAATTAGCACCGCGTTACTGTGGTCCATTTGAAATTTTATCTAGAATCGGTCAAGTTGCTTATCAGTTAGCATTACCACCAAATCTAAAAGTACACAATGTTTTTCATATCTCTGTTTTGAAAAAGTATGTTCATGATGCTACTCATGTTATTGATTGGAACATTGTACAGGTAGAACCAGAAGGAGAAGTTCTGGTGGAACCGGATTGTATCCATGGGAGGAGGGAAATTACTCTACGGAACCGCATAATTGGACAAGCGAAGGTGCAATGGAAGCACCTTAGTCCTGAAGAAGCTACCTGGGAGCTGGAAAGTAAGATGCGGGAAGCATATCCCCATCTATTCCAGCAGGTGACTGAAGAAGAAGAATAAGTAACATCGAGGACGATGTTACATTTTAAGGGGGTGTGTATGTCACATACCCCAATTTTATTAAAATAATGTAATTATTTTATTAATATTCCTGAGACATTATGTTAAATTTAATGCTAAGTAGGAATGGATGACTCAGCAGAGTCTCCAGAAATGGAATGTAAATTCTGAATAATTATTATTAATAAATAAATTATGGAGACAACAGCATGGGAGAGCTGTTAAAAGAGGTTACTGGTCTAACTGGTGGATGGAATTAGGTGGAAGGACAAAAGACAAGTGGCAGCATCCTCAAACACTTCCTGAGTTGCAGGTGGCAACTTCCCTATATTTTGGGGTCATGATTCCCCAAGAAAGTGGAATCTGAGCAGGTGGCTCATTAATGACAGTTAACCCAACTAAGACCTAGGCAATCTTTTAAATACTACTCAATGAACTGAGCTGGGGGTTTAGCATTTGTTCTAGAGGGAGAATACATTCAGGTGAATGTTATTCAGGAGTCCCATTGAGGAAGTGGGAAAACAGTAAGGAAGTGTTTTGAGTCAGGAAGTTGCAGTAACTTGGTTCCAGTATAGCTGCTTTGGCTGAGGGAATTGTTGGCTGTACCTAGTTCCATCCAGTTAGACCAGAGCAAGCTCGGGGGTCCTGAGAAGTGTTGTCTGGGCACTCTCCAGGAATTGGTAGGGAGGAACAGCCTCCCATTGCTGTTATTGTCTACAATAGATACAGGTTCTGCCACTCTTCCTGCTGTTTGTATAATTAATTTAAATGTAGAATGGACTATTTCAACTGTGTTTTGAACTGTATTTATTTTCAGTAGATCAGTCTTTCTGTATTGTCTTTTGGTAGAATTTTGCAGAACTCATATGTCTTGTAATTTTTCCTATTATCACTTAAATAGAGTAATTATTCTATGCAGTATATATTGTTACTATTACAGTAATCAAATATTAGGGAGATTTAGTCTAGAATTTCTAATAACAGTTAAATAATAGACATAGAATATTAAACAGTAGTTATTTCAGAAAATACACTCATTAAAACAATCATAAGAACAGACACATAGATAAATCTTAGAATTACTGTGAAATAATTCCAAATAGAGAAATGTACAGGATAATTTCTATTAGAGAAATATACCAGTTTATATCTGCTTCCTATTTCTGTCAACTATAGATACAGGTTATTCTCTGTATCGAGCTAAAGGAGAACAAAATTTATATCATTATATTTATCTATACTCAGAACATATTTGACTGTTATCGAATATCCAAAAGATGTGTTTGCAATAATGTTTCATTGTTTAAAAACTTTCCATACAATCTTATTCAATAAAAATCGTAGTCAAATACAAACACATAAACAGTAAATTGTTTTCGTCTTTTAAAACTAATATTATAATATTATAGCCATGTTGTCACAATAGAGTTGACAGAGTTGTTTTAAAAACAAGACAAACTTATTGACTGGCTCGAAGCCGAGTCTTACCACTGAGAGACTTCATTGTTTCTATAACCAAATCATAAGCATAGATTAATGTTCATTATCGAGCTTGTATTACATGTAATACACAGCACAGATGTAGGTTATCTTATCAATAGTCAAACATCTTAACACGCAGAGAAGCTATCAACGAGCTTAGCCATTGTTGGCTGTTATAAACCCTCGTAGTTATTTACTGTAATAATATTTATTTCATTATAAATATTTCTCCTTGAGAGTAGAGTACAAACCTAACACGGCCGTAGCCAGACCACATTAAATTCGACAGACTGAAAACAAAAGAAAGGAAATGCTTTTATAACAGTTTGAACCTACAGGAAATCTCATACATAGTCCAGGTATACATTGTATCCACAGTTACAATTAATATTTAAACCAAAAACCAAAACTTCACAACACGTTTCCAGTTACCACCGAACTCAACCACTTTCATATGTATATATTAATCAGAAAGAGAATTCCCAGTTCGCCAGGGTTAACAATACATCTTCATCTATTATAGTAAGGAATAGCAAACCCCATTATTATCATTACTACCCAAAAACCACATAAAACGCAGATAAACTCATATATTCATATCCCCACAATCGAGTTATCATCCTCTGCAAGTATCGGAGAAAATTCAAAGCAATCCTTATATGTTAAACATTTTACTCATTTAACAAAACACAGAACGATACACGGCCACATGACAGGCTCAACAGAGTTACGGTATCCATTAGCTTATACAGCGTGGATAAAACCCTGCCTATTGAAAATACAATAACAATAACAACTCCGGGGTCTCATAACAGACTGAGCCGTAGTTTGCTCTTTGTAGACATGCCGAGGTAACAACCCTATCAACCATAAGCAAACAGTTTCATACACGTGACAATATCCATAACACCCAAAACGATAACAACCCCATTACACAGGAGGTCCCTTCCAAACATAACCCTAGCACAACAAAACCAACAAAGGGAGAGACAGCCGTGGATAACCAGGCTTACCCGGAGGAGCCAGCGCTGGAGATGAAGCCCTGTGCACCTTCAGGAACAGCATTATCTGCACATTATCGAGTGCCGAGAGTTGTTAATACTAATATAAATCTAAACAATCATTTGCAAAACTGAAAACTGTGAAACATTGATATTATCTTACCTGAGCCAATGGAGGAAGCAACCCGTGGACAACCTGGTAGCCACAAGCTGAGCTGGTAGCGAAACCCCATTACATTCGTCAGTTGGATGAGAAAGGGAAACTTCCAGTACTTCTCTATTGACAGCTGCGACAGGCAACATGTTATACAAAACCCTTAAGCTGGGAATTGACCAGTCGGGGAGCACACTTCAAAACCCAATACACAGTCACCTCATGGATAAAAACAACAAAGAAACCCTGCCTCAAACTCACACCAGCGACTGTGGAAGGCTGTAAGTAGCAGGTGACTCAAAATTGGCGATGACAATGAGACCAAGATACAATTGAAACAGTAGCAGACGCCAATTCCGAGCCCAAGACCTCTATTCTACCAGAAGAATGAAACAACGTGACCAGAATCTGAGCAAATAGCATGTTACAGTGCCAAACTGACGAGTTCAGACATGGAGGGTTTCTCCCTTACAACCAGAGCCCGAAGGCACAAATAATGAACAGGTAGGGTTTCATTACTAACTTATATATCATCCAACGCAAGGAGGAGAGTCAACCACGTAGCCATTAAATATATCAACTCCACATGGGTCGAATTGCTATAGTTCAGTTGCAGCTCGATTAATTGTTTATCATTTTCAGATCATTTGCATGTATATAAATCTTGTTCAACGCAAGGAAAAACACTATGATTGATACACAATCATTGAATTGTATATAAATCGAAACCAAGCCATCGATAATGTCTAGGGCATATTATAATTACCTACAATCATTTAAACAATGATGTAGTCAATTTTCTAATGAGAACTCCACATCTTTTAAAACATTGAAATATTACCATGACCATATGATGGATACACCATGGTTATATAAGTCCTATTATCATTATCACCCCGATACTATTGTTAAACAATCAACAATGATAATAACAATCTCTATTATTATGATGTTTAAATATAAACTCATCTACAGGTCCATACCATGAACGTAATTTAAAACAAGGTACAGTGCGATGACATAAGTTAAACAATAGTAGACATTGGATTTTGAAATATAGATGACTATAATGGAACATCGCTAGAGGCGTCACTTTTCCAACTCATACTAATAACCAGTAATTACAGCTAATAGTTGACAGTAGGTTACATTATGCTAACGTCACGTTATGCATGCGATTAACATAATACAAACAATTGTTCCAGTGATAGTTTACAGCATTAACATAGAGTCATGTTCATAACGCAACGGATATGACGGAAACATTGTAATTCATCGCAAAACCTGATGATACTATCCAGGATAAGAAATATCATGTCGAGGCAGACTAGCAATCTTATTTCAAGCGTAAATTCCATGAAAATAACTTTACTGTCTTACACGACAACCAGTAATAGTAAATAGATCTTCTTTGAGTTTTTACAGTGCAAGGAAAGGAGTTTGATGCTTACAAAGATTAAATTTCAGTGACCTATACTTAACCGGTGTACCTGCGAACAAAAGACAAATTATGCATTAGCTCATAAGCTAAGTAAGCCAGTCAGCTATGGCTAGCTCTCCCTTTGAAGATTGAAAGAACACAGTCAACATTTAAAATCAGAAAAATCACATTTGTATTAAAACAAAACCTTTTAAAACAAGATCATGTGTAGTTACTGAATTTAAACAGGACCAGGAATGAAATTAATTAACATTTATTGTTATAATAAAAATTTTAAATTTTTCAGAAATTTCGGGTCCTGACAGATGATGCATCAAACAATGAACTATGTGGTGTAGGCATGGTTTTAAAATTTTATGAATCCCATTATTTTTTGCTTTGGATGGGGTGTGGAATAGGATCTAACTCCAAACCTGAGTTACTAGCTCTTGGGGGACTTTTAATGTTTGAGGTTTTGAGAGGATATCAGTCCCTACAACGTTTTGGAGATTCAAGGGTCATTGTGGATTGGGTTGCAGGAGAATCTTCATTGTGGGTTTCTCTTCTGGATCAGTGCTGCTTTAGAACCAGACATATTATGGATTGTTTCAACTGAATCTCTTTCAAGCACATCTACCAGGAACTCAACTCTTTGGTTAACAACTTATCCAAAAAGGTTGTTTGGTTGATTGAAGGGATCTTATATTTTGAAGATTTTTCTTTGATCTCCTTAGGCTCTTTAACTATTTACTAGGAGAAGTTTGTACTTTTTTATGGTGATTAGTATTAAATATGTTATTACTAAGATCAGTAGATCAGATATTTTGTAAGTTACTTATGTAACAGAATCTCAGATATTGAGATAGAACTAGAATATTTTTGGTAGGTACAGTGTTGATGTTTTTAGCTCAATAAGAGAAGAAACTGACTGGTATGTAAAGACTATTATAACTTTTATTCCTACTTGAATATCAAGTTATAGGTTTTTTTCCTTTGAAAGAAAAAACAAGAAGCACCAATCTGAATCCCCTAATCATATTTTTGCTCTAAAATTATGAAATTTGTTTCCTCTCACAACTACCATGGTCAAGTCAGATAATGTGTGTTCCTTACTAGCTTCCACTTTAGAAATCATGTCCTTTACAAAAGTAAAAGGAATTAATTACTTCCGATTTATCAATGGTATACAACAATGATGCCATTAGGTTAAATAGTGGGAAAAAATGTCTCATATGTTTACGCCGATAGGCATTTTTCTCTTAGATTGGTTTTGAAAAACACTATACCTTTTTATCGTCCCCCCAACAAACACATTTTTGTCATGTGTCATCCTCGTATTATCCACTGGTTTTTTGTTTTTCCAATGGTTTCTACTCATGGTTCTCTGGTCTTTACTTTGTGCTTGTTGTCCTGCCAAGCTCTAGTCATCGTCCTGCACCCACAATATATTAAACCATAGTGGTAGGTTAGGGATTTTCGAGCAGGGAAGACCCCTTAAGGTTGTTAGACATGAACATGTGGTCGATGTAGATGAAATCCCAACTACTCGTGCTTCATCCATTTCAACACCTGTCGGATTACAGAGGGAATTCTTCCACACTTGTCACTTCAGTTGTTTCAGCACCTTCCAAATAGATTTCATTTACAAATATCTACAGATTTCATTGGTGATAGTCCGTAAGTTGCAATTTGTCCCACATTTTATTTATTTATGTTGTACTCTTCCATGCTTTAGTTGTGATATAGATCGACTGCAGATACTTCATTGTTGTAGATTAAGCATATAATTTGATGCTCAGCCAGGCATAGCACTGAGTGACATAGAACCGACTACAAATCCTGAAACTACGCCCATCTAATCCACATTAAATCTATTCCTTGGATTGAGAGATACCCTTCACAACAAGAGAAGATGGAAGAGTCATATTTAAGATGGAAGTGTCATATTTTAATGTAAGTATTCATGGAGGTCATTGGACATCTTGTCAATCCAAAGACCTTCCCTCATTGAAATATTGTTTGGATGAGACACAAAGATGCAGGCATGGATGATTTTAATGGCGATTTTTCGCCCATGGGCGAATTATAGGGGATTTTGACAATTTAAGGGGCGAATTTTTAATATTAAACCTATTTTTTTACTTATTTAAATTTAGCCCATTATTTATTTACCCAAAAAAATGTTGAAAGAGGTTAGCCTAGTCCCGTATTTGCTAAAAGAAATGGAAAAATGGATTTTGCCCTCGAATTCCAGGCATCCTTGGTTGCATTCGCACCTAGATTTCCAAGAATGGTGGTTACTAGGGACAATTTCGCCCTCTATGACTCCTCGAAATCGCCGATACAGTTGAATTCGCCCCAAATTTTTGGTTGAATATGGTTTTACAATTAGATTTGCCTCGATTTGAAGTTGGGTTTGCATGTTACTCACCTCGATTTTGTGGGATTAAGGATTATGAAAGAATTTCTACTCCCAAACTTGGAGGAGAATCAATCAAGTGACATTAATCCATCATGCTCAAAGAATATCTATATAAACGCTGCATCTATGATTCCACCTCCAAAAATGCATTGGGGAATTTGTTCTCTAGTTCTAAGAGGAAGGATCTTCATCTGTCACATTGGGTTGGAATCCTACCTTATTCACAAATGACTGGTATTGATGATCCTTCATCCCTTTTTCCTGAGTTTTTATCATATATCTGAGAGCACATGCCAGAGGACAACATCCTTCTTGTTCACGCTTGAGGTTAGTAACTTATTGTTCATTTCTATTTTGTATTGGATCTTAGACAATAGTAACATTTTCACATCCTTATAGTAATGTTCATGGTGTGGATGATGTTTATTCACCTTTTTTGGCTTGGGTTGTATGTGTTAGAGCTCTGATACATGGGATTCTTCTTTGATATTATTTATGTTATACGCTCAATTACTGGAGAAATAATCATGCTATTATTTCCAAATACTGAGCAATTTTTATTGATATATATGTCACGGGACATGGTGATGATTACCATCTTTGCTATTGTCTCAAAATTTCTGTAGTTAGAATCTACCCTCCAATGTCATCGAGATCGCAGCTGTATATCGATTCCCTTTGCATGCTTCACCTACTTAAGGCTGTGTCATATCCTTTTATTTAGTGGACACATGGTTCTTGGAGCAATCAAATTTGCTTGTCTAAATTTAGATTACCACCACCTCGATGTAGGATATTTTGTCTGCCCTACAACAGGTTTGTTCTGTAATGGATTATTTTTGCCTTAGATTTCTCGTTTCTTCATTATTCTATGCTACTATGAAGGAGAAGACTGTACCATACTAGAATGCAATGCTACAATCTTTTAAATTTTACAATTATTGGCCTAAAATTGCAGACATTGTTCCCCATTTAATGCCGAAGATGGGTATTTTATTATGTTTTTCAAGCAATTGGCTATTTTAAGAGTAAGTTACAGTCCATGTCTACTTGATTTTGGGGTACGAACTTGATCATCTAGAGTATTGCTTCCCCTGGCCCTATGTCCCATTCTATTTTAAGATTAGGATTTATATCTTTATGCAGAATCAAGATCAATTCTTGGCTTTGGTTAAAGAAGGGGGGCCACATGTACATTGGCTATCGTGTTCTCTACGAAATACTAGACCTTTGTAGAGCCCAACAAAGGAGTGTTTTTCATGTAAAGGATTTCCAGGTCGTATTCTCTTGTTATATCAACATAATGGAAAGTCAAATTGAAGATCAAATATCCAAGAATAAAATGTTCTCAGAAGTTGTATCTCGTCAAATCAGACAAACATAAAACTTGGAAGCATACTTCAATATGCTTTTATGAACTAGTCTTGGATCTTGTTAGTAGCTCACATATTTGTTCACCACCCCAAAGGTTTATATTGTCTATGTTTGAGCTTTGGATAATGACAAGGAGGTTGTTCATCAAGTATAAGGAGCCATGTCAACCATAAATGTAGATCTAAATAATAATCCCCGAGCTAACATCAAACAAGAAGCCCTTTTTGAGCATGTCTTCATCTAAGTCTAGGTTTTAAAATGCATTGCAAAGTGATTTTGTTACTAGCTTAGTTTATTATATGTTATACTAGTTGGTTATATAACTGTCATACCTATTTTAGTTTTAAAAATACAATAAATAGAGGAAAACACGACAATCCTGTAAATTTTACAATTATTGACCTATAATTTCAAACATTGTTAACCATTTAATGTTGAAGATGGGTACTTTCTTATGTTTTTCAAGCAATTGGCTATTTTAAGAGTAAGTTACAGTCTCTGTCTACTTGCTTTCGAGGAACCAACTTGATCATCTAGAGTATTTCTTCCTCTGGCCCTGTGTCCCAATCTATTTTAAGATTAGGGGTTATATCTTTATGCAGAATCAAGCTCAATCCTTGGCTTTGGTTAAAGATGGGGGGACACATGTACATTGGATGTTGTGTTCTCTATGAAATACTAGACCTTTGTAGATCCCAACAAAGGAGTTTTTGTAATGTAAAGGATTTTCAAGTGGCATTCTCTCATTGTATCAACATAATGGAAAGTCAAATTGAAGCTCAAATATACAAGAATGTCGAGTTATCAGAAGTTGTGTCTCATCAAATCATACAAATAGAAAAATTGGAATCATACTTCAATATGCTTTTATGAACCAGTCTTGGGTCTTGTTAGTAGCTCACATGTTTTTTCATAAACCCAAAGGTTTATATTGGCTATGTTTGAGCTTTGGATAATGACGAGGAGGTTGTTCATCAAGTATAAGGAGCCATGTCAACCATAAATGTAGATCTGAATAATAATCCCCAGGCTAACATCAAACAAGAAGTCCTTATTGAGCATGCATTCATCTAAGTCTAGGTTTTTAAATGCATTGAAAAGTACTTTTGTTACTAGCTTAGTTTATTATATGTTTTACTAGTGGATTCTATAATTGTTATACCTATTTTAGTTTTAAAAAATACAATAAATAGAGGAAAACATGACAATATTGTAAACTTTACAACTATTCGCCTATAATTTCATACATTGTTACCCATTTAATGTTGAAGATGGATATTTTATTATGTGCAATTAGCTATTTTAAGAGTAAGTTACAGTCTCTGTCTACTTGCTTTCTGGGTACCAACTTGATCATCTAGAGGCCATGATTGGAGTAAAAGCATAAAGCTTCATAGTATGTAGGAGAGCCAGAAAGATTTCAACATGATGTCAAGGTAGTAGTTTTGTCTAAGTAGTTTTGATCATCTATTTGTTGCTACAATATTCCATGTTTGAAGGTACAATATGTAGGAGAAAAAGGTCGATCTCAATGCCATGATACTTGACTGAACTTTAGTTCTTGACATTCCTAGTTAAACCCTCCATAAATATTAGTACTTCTATACAGACTAGTCACAAACTCATTATCAAGGCTATTGAACTCGTTAGCAAGGCTACTACTTAGGTCATTCTATCAAAAATACAACAAGCTATCCAACAATTATCCTAAGTATTTGTAGTTCAATATTTGAAATTTAGTAGTGAATGCTAGTAATTTGGTAACCCACTTATCAATTCTTTTACCACCATCTAAACAAACACAACCCAAATATCTTGGTAAGAGGCCTAGAAGTATCTACAGGAAGTATAACAACATCTATATGTATTTTGTATGGTTCAATATCCATACCAGATCTGAGCACTTTGACATTCATTGAATCTGATGGCATGTTTGCACATGGATGGATAAAAAGCCTCAACTTCCAATTGCACAGAGATACATTCAGGTGATGTCACTGATTACTTAACTTTTCCAGACCCTTTAGTAAGATTTTGTTGTCATGGATGAGCTTCCAAGAGATGTTTGTGCAATCAATCACCAGGAAGGGAAGAGTAGCCTCTTTTTCTTGGTGGTTTTATATTAGCATTGGGGAAGAGGTAGGGTATGTGCAGGAGATGATGATGTTGAAGGGGGGGAGAGGAATAATTCTATGTGGTCATAATAAGAAGCTGGTAATTGCTACAGCATTTACATACTTATGGATGCCTATCCATATTTCCAAAAATATTAGCTTTGTACATTTGGACATTTGGGAAAGCATCGTACATTTGGACAATTTATTAGTTCTTTAGTTCTTGAGAGAAATCCTTCTTTCTCTAGGACTCCTAGCTTTGTATATTGACAAAATTTATATTCTAGGTCTCTAACCTTAGAGGTTAGATATGTTTTTATAGGATTTTTCCTCACTCCCAATATTTTTTTTTTTTATGTACCTAGCAGTCCCTTCAACCTATTTACGGTCACTTGTTGGACTTTAATAAAATTATCTTATCTTATCTTATCTTATCAATCAATGTTGATTGTTCAAGTCATCCAAGTGTCTCTCCTAAAAGATGTAATGCCTGGCCCTTGTTATGGATATGTTTAAGGAAATAATAGGAAACGGTCTTGTTTCTAATTTGGTAACTTATGGAGATTGTAAGGAGGACGATATGCTATTGGTTATGAATTTGCATGGTGAAATGGAGTAGAAAGGTATTTGTCTAGATGATTTTATGTTATGAGCCTAACTAATATGATTATATTTATTAGGTAGAGTATGTATTTAGATGAGTCATGTCTCTTTGTATCCTCTAAAGATGACAATGTTCTTGATTGTCTGAACTTTCCGTTTTATGTTATTGTTCATAGCAATTTATTTAAGGTTCATCATTTGTGCAAACTCTTGGAGGAAATAAAATATAGTCTTTAACATTCTAATTGTTTTTAGCTTTCTTTTTAGATCACCACCTTCTCCCTATTTTGTTATTGAACTTGTCCTTATTTTAAAAATTATGTAGATTCTTGTACCATATAGCCAATCTGTAAAAATTGTCAAGATATAAGTTTAACTAATTGGAATAATAATGACCATTATCAAGAAATTTGATCATACTTTTGGAACTGAATGAAATTATCATTGAAAGTAACCATTGCCAACAGAACAATGATGTTGTACAACATTGTACAATTTAACAATTTTCTGTAAAATCCATATCTCATACAAACACAACATTTGCTTCAATAAATATGATGTGAACTCAAAAAGAATTAGTGCCAAGAATCCTTCGACTCAATTAGGCCACTGTGCTAAAAGGAAGCACTTTCAGTTAACTTTGAACATGTACTTAGACACAATCCTTACATGTGCAAGACTACCTGTTGACACAGTTTTTTCGATAGGGGTTCACTTCGCACTGTTGTCAACAAACACCAACCGGACATCCTTAAGCATCGACCCGGAAAGGTTTTAAAATTTCCAGCAACACCTGCAAAGCGAGTCAAGTCTCACTCGAGATGTTCAAGAGGGCTGTCGGAACCACGTTTCTGCAGTAGGGAGAGAACATGCATTAACCCTTACTTAGTCACTATAGAAACCAGATTAGATCTTCCTTCGCATTATATTAACACTTCACATGTACATTCAACATCCGCATCAACAACATATAAACATTATTCGCATCAACTTACACCATAGATTAATCGACAGAGCAACAAAACCTTAAACACATTGCATTGAAGCGCCTAGGGATTTTTTCTCGTCACTGGGTGAATTTAGAAGTGCATGGGGCATTTTTCTCATCACCGGGTGAATTTAGACGTGCATGGGTCGTTTTTCTCCTCACTGCGTGAATTTAGAAGTGATTGGGGTTGTTATTGATCAATGTATGAATGATTTTATAGTGTTGGGACATTTTAAAACAGTGATGGGCAAAGTTATCACTTGTCGGGGAAAATTTGTGTGGATTGAGGCATTTTTGTGATTGCCTGGGTGATTATATTATTGTTGGGTATTTTTCTCCCTTGCCTAGGGAAACTATTGAAGTGCATAGGGCATATTTATCGTCATTGGACAAATTTTGAAGTGTCTGGGGCAAGTAATGAAGTGCCTGGGAAATCATGGAAGTGGATGGGGGCGTTTTTATCTTTGCTGGGAGAATTTTGAAGTGCCTGGGGAAAATATTGAAGTGACTGGGTGTTTTTATCACCGTTGGGAGAATTTTTAAGTGGATGAGGCAAGTATTGAAGTGCATGGTGCATTTCTATCATCATTGGGTCAAATTAGAAGTGCATGGTGCATTTCTATCATCATTGGGTCAAATTAGAAGTGCATGGGGTAAGTTTTGAAGTGCCTCAAGGGAATTTTGAAGTGCATGGGGATTTTTGATCATCCTTGGGAGAATTTAGAAGTGCCTAGGAAAATATTGAAGTGCTTAGGGATTTTTTATCATCTTTGGGAGAATTTTGAAGTGCTTGGGGAAAGTATTGAAGTGTCTGGGGTGTTTTTGTCATCACTGGGTGAACTTAGAAGTGCATGAG
The DNA here is from genome assembly GCA_027924585.1 of Larix kaempferi. Taxonomy (NCBI): domain Eukaryota; kingdom Viridiplantae; phylum Streptophyta; class Pinopsida; order Pinales; family Pinaceae; genus Larix; species Larix kaempferi. The sequence goes on along the minus strand of BSBM01000293.1, from coordinate 23,590,496 downwards.
GCATTATTCTCATCACTAGGTGAATTTAGAAGTGCATGGGGTTGTTATTTATCAATATATGGATGCTTTAATAGTGTTGGGACATTTTAAAACAGTGATGGGCGAATTTATCACATGTCGAGGAAAATTTGTGTGGATTGAACCATTTTAAGTATTCACTGACAAATATGCAACTCTCCTACCATTCAACACCAAAGAGAAGAAAGTTTGGTGATAAGATTGGTTGGAAGATTGGAATTGGTCCAAGAACTATCTCTCTATATAAAGGAAGTGGGCTGCTACTAGGATATTCACTTAATTCTATCAGTTTGTTGGCCTTCCAAGATTCATGACCCCTCATGTCCATTGGACCATTAAGGGATGAGATAACGAGTAGAGTCCCTACTTTCTCTGAATCTAGTTAGTGCAGTAGTGTTTCGTCGACACCTTCTAGTTGTGAGTGATCAAATACTCCTTGTGAAATGTATAAATAAATCCATTCTCTCCTCCTTCATACACTTGTTCATTCGAGAGTATAGGAGTCGAGAGAGTCCAGAGTTGAGCTCTGGTGTATGTTCATCTATTGCAATACCTTAGTAATATACAAAATCAAAAGCTTGAGTCTTATTGGAAAAAGATGCGCCAAATTTTTACTATATTTTATAAATCAGTGAAAGATTCGCCAAGTTTTTACAATTTTTTATAATTAAGTGAAATATTTGCCAAGATTTTACAATATCTTATAATTTAGTGAAAGATTCGCCAATATTTTACAGTATTATATAATGGAATGAAAGATTCGCCAAAAAAATTATATATACATATTATATTATTGATAAAATTGCCTTCAAGTTTTCCTATATATCGGGGAGATTCACCCATTTGTTATACATATCAATTTGGGGGGGGGGGTTCTTAAAATCATCCCTGGATGCAGGCATATTTTTCTTTCATTTTATTCCCATATCACTTGAGCTTTCATAAAAGATGCACATGTATTTCTCTTTCATTTCAGTCAAATGCTTGTTTGTTGGTTTCCCGATATGTTCGACATGAGTAGTTTCTTTTGTTAGAAAAACAAGATCACAGAGTAATAACAATAAACAAGATGCAAATATAAATCACAAATACTCAAAGCCAAGTTCCCTTATGACTCTTGGAAATGAGGTTAGATGGATATGGGATGAGAGGTTTGGACACCTTAATTACAAATATTTGTAGATTCTACAAAATAATTCCATGGTTGAAGGCCTTCCGAACATTAAATCCTTAAAAGGGATATGAAAAGGTTGCATAATTAGCAATCATCCTAAGCACAAGTTCGATTGAGGAAAAGCTAGTAGGGATTCTTGTATTTTGGGGTTGATTCATAGTGATATTAACAGTCCAATACCAAATCCCTCCATGAATGGATCAAGGTATGTTCTCACATTCATTGATGAATTTTCCAGGTTCATATGGGTATGCTTTCTCAAGAACAAATCTGAAGTGTTTGAAAGGTTCAAGAATTTCAAGGCTTCTGTTGAGACTACCACTAGGAGCAAGATACAATCTCTTAGATATGATAATGGTGGAGAATATGTCAAAGAAAGTTTAATTCAAATTTTTGTGGACAATGGAATCCAAATCCAACACACAGTGCCCTACACACCTCACCGGAATGGTGTAGCGGAGAGGAAAATCGAGCATTGAAAGAGATGGCTACTTGGATGATTGAGTCGAAAGGTTTGGCTTCAAATATTTGGGATGAGGCCATGAATTTTGCTGTATACATTCAAAACAAATTTCCACACTCATCCATCAAAGTAAAAACTCATTTCTAAGCCTACACTGGTCACAAGCCTGATGTGTCACATCACAGGGTTTTCGGGTCCACTACATGGGCTAGAATTCCACTTGAGAAGAGAAGATATTTCTAACCACAAAGTAATGAGTGCATTCTCATTGGATATGCTGAATAATACAAGGGATAAAAACTCATGGATATCAGATCCAAAATAATATTCTTCGAGAGAAGTGTCCAATTTGAAGAACCGCTTCATGATTTACAACTAGTGGAGGAAGAAATTGCCAAATTGCTTCCTCTTCCGGAAGAAGATTCGGGAGATGATACTGAAAGTTTTTGTTATAATATTTATGATATTATGTCTGATATTAATGGACATGAAGAATCAGGTTCATATTCAAATCCAAATGATCCCCCTCAGTTTCCAAAGTGGGCAGAAAAGACTCTCACATATGTCGGTTTCAACATTGGAAATCCTGTTGATACAAGAAGAACCCAAGCAGAATTTCAAAGAGAAGGTATGGATATTTCATATGATGATCCATTGATGTCTGAATTTTGTTTTTTGATGGTTGGTTCAGATCCAAAATCATACTACCTTTCCCACCATGAACCAAAATGGAAAACTACCATGGATGAAGAGTACAATTCTCTTCAGAAAAATGTAACATGGGAGCTAGTTTCAATTCCACCTGGGAGGAAATTGGTTCAATGCAAATGGGTCTACCGAACCAAGGTTGTTGTTGATGGTTCAACCTGAAAATACAAATCAAGGTTGGTGGAAAAATGTTTCTCACAATTCCAAGGTGTAGACTACACAAAAACTTTTGCACTGTTTGCAAAAATGGACTCAATCCAGCTAGTTTTGGAAATTTCCGCATCCAAGCATTGGGAGGTGGACCACATGGATGTGAAGAGTGAATTTATTCATGGATATATTTAGGAAGAGATCTAAATGAAACAACTTGAATTTTACATATCATATCCGACACTTGTTTGCAAATTAATGAAATCTTTGTATGGTTTAAAACAGTCCCCAAGAGCATGGTATGCAAATATGGATTCCTTTCTTCTGTCACAAAACTTTGCAAGATGAAAATCAGATATGATCATGATTTCTCAGTAAAAATCACTCAGAATTTTGATGGGATCATGATTTCTCAATAAAAATATTCTTGGACTTGCTAAACAATTTCAATATGGCATAATGTAAGTCTACACCATTCCCGTTCCTCTCAGGAATCAGTCTTGCAGATGGTAATTCTACATCGTTTGTGGATTCTACACTCTATCGACAACTGATTGGTAGTCTTATGTATCTGACACACTCTAGGCCTGATATTTATTATGCCGTGAGTGATGTGTCAAGGTACATGCAGGATCACCATGAGATTCACTGGAAGGAATCCAAAAGGATCTTGCATTATGTGCAGGGTACAAGACATTTTGGCATTCACTATGCTGCAGATTCTGATCTTGACTTTGTTGGATTCACTGATTCATATTGGGCAGGTGATAGCACTGATAGGAAGTACAGTTCCAGATATGTTTTCATGATTGGTACAAGGCCTATTTGATGGTCAAGCAAAAAGTATGCAGCCATTTCCTTATCTTTAGCATAGGCAGAGTATCAAGGAGCAGTCAATGCTTGCATTCATGTAGTTTGGTTGCAGGGTATTCTAGTTAAGTTTGACATTGGTAGCACCACTTCTACTGTCATTTTTTGTGACAATCAGAGTGCTATCAAGATATCAACAGATCCTGTTCAGAGACATAGGATGAAGCATATCTAAATCCACATGCACTACATACAAGATCTCGTGCATGACGGAACCATTGTACTACAGTATTGCCCTACATAAGAGCAAATTGTAGACATCTTCACCAAGAGCTTCACTGAGAAGAAGTTCTCTTACCTCCATTCACTGTTGGGGGTGATTTATACTATGGTGAGGACATATTAGATCCTTCAGTGTTCAATTTGAGGGGGGGGTTCTTTCCCACTGGGTTTTTCCCTCTTTCCTCACTTAGATTTTTTGAGCATTTTTTTGGATTATTTATGTACCGGGTGACCTATGGCCTTTGTTGTCGGGGCCTTATTATTATTTTATTTTACCCCTCCACATGATATTAGCTTAAGGGGGGGTGTTGGAGTCATTTTCCAACTACACATCATTTATTTGGGCTTAACAGCCTAATTTACCACTTATCCTAAGTATTTTGACTCAAATATGTGCCTACATCATTGGCATACCATCAGTTTCAGTCAACTGGGCCTCCTGCTTCATTCGGAGAGACAAATGGGGTGATAATGCATGATTAAAACACCCAAAACGCCCAACTCAATCCAACTCGGAGAATTTAATACTAAATTCAGTTAACTGGAGTCAGAAAGGCACCCTCCTACCATATTTGACCTAATTTCACCTAAAAATTAGTTAACTGGAGTAAAAAAGGTGCCCTCACCTATTTTTGGGAATTCAGTTGAGTTTCAGACTTAGTTAGACTCAATTTGACTACTTCAGAGTCTATTAGAGTTAATTACAATGTAGTTAAGTGGTTAACTGATGTTCCGAGTGGTGTTAACTGACCAATTAATCCTCTCTCATGCATTCAATTTGAATGACCTTTCTAGGATTTGAACTGCTTGGTTATTCATGCCAATATTTTGTATTGTAATTAATCTTCTGAGTTAATGATAATGAATTACTGCTTCAAACCATCTGCACTAGTGTTTCTGCACAAGTGTTTTTGCACCAGTGTTTCTGCACATGTGTTTTTCTACACCCGTGTTTCTGCACTCAATTTTCTGTAAAGATCTGCATGCATCTCTTGTTATTGTAACTATTGTTCTTGCTTTCTAGATCAGTTGTGCTTGAATTTTGCATTCAGAAACATGGGTTTTTCCTAGTAATAGATAAGGGTCCATGATAGCTATCTCTTTTGGTGGGTGGATCATTAAAGTGTGAAGAGATTGGAGACATCCTAAGTCCCCAACTATATTTCAAAAGCATAGTAATGAAATGACCGATGAGAAAGTATATTTCACAAACACGGTAGTGAAATGGGAAATGACCAACACTACTTACATGAAAATGTATGATTGTGCAAGGACAGGAGGATTTTCTCTTTCGTGGATGAATCATTACAGTGTGAAGAGTTTGGGGAAATCCTAAGTCCCAAAGCACCTTTCATAAACATGGTAGTGAAAATTACCAATGATCAACACTACTTCCATGAAAATGTATGTTTTTGCAAGAAAATATGACTTTTCCTTTTGGTGGGTGAACCACTAAAGTGAGAAGAGATTTGAGGCATCTTAAATCCGCAAGCATGTATGGAAATTATGTTTTTAGATAGAAGTTGATATTTATAAGGTGTTAAAGTTACAACATCACGATTCATTCTCCAGGTCAAACTTGTGTGTCAATATTGAGCCTCGTGTGTCGAGGTAGTTCGTAATAGGAGCCTGAGTTGGACTCGGGAAACTTGGAGAAGAATCGTGAGTTGGAATCAAGAATGGTTAAGCTTCATGTTTTGAGGCAAGTTCTTTGTATGTCAAAGTGATGATGTTGTACAGTCTTGCTAGTCAAGGCTAAGGTCTTGTGTGTCAAGACAGATCACCATGTGTTGAGGCGGTGCCTCATGTGTTGAGGTGATGCTTTGCATGTTGAAGCATGTATAGTGTGTGATGTACTACTAACCATGGTTGAGATATTAAGTCTCCTCTAGATACTGGCCACCTCTAGAGTGAATTACTTTAGCATGTAACCACTTGAAATGATAGTAGAACAATATGATCACATCATTGGGATAATATCCTTAGTATATGTGATATGATAATTAAGTTGGCACATATGGACCATGGAGATAAGACAAGAGACAAAGATAATATGTGACAAGATATGAGAGAATTTGAATTGCACATAAATAATTAATTAAGAGAGAATTCGAATTGTTAAACTTCAATTATATTAACAAAGAAGACTTCAATCAATCAAAGGAGAACTCAAATTGATCACTACAGTAATGTTAACAAGAAAGATTTCAATTAAGAGAGTTAACTAAGTGATACAAAGAAGATCTAGTTAACTAAGTGTTAGTGCATGATGACACTTATGTTAAACTAAAAGATGACACTTATGTTAAAATAAAAGATGACACTTGTGTTAAACGAAAAGACAACACTTGCATGACGACACTTAATTTAGCCACCTCACTAAGTGGGAAAGCTTCCAGTTAAGGTGCGAGTTCATCCTAAGAGTCAGTTCAGTGAGTTAATGCATTGCATGAGAAGTGGGACACACTTATTCATGCAAGATTGATGTTTCCAAGGATTGAGCGAATTCTATATATAAAAGGATATCTTGTGCATATGATCAAGACAGGCGAATTGGTTGTGTGGAGAATAATTATTCTTAGTCTCTATTCTATATCTATCTTTCTCTTGCTATGTAATTGCACCGTGGGTGCTTGATGTAAAAGACATTCTCTGCTATCTATCAATATACTAAGGAAGTTTTTGCTAGGTTTTCTCCCTCAACTCATAGAGGGCTTCCCCAGGGTAAATTCATGCGTTGAATGTGATTGAATGTGATTTCTTATGTTTGTGATTATTATTTGATTTCAAGTACTATTGTGTTTCTAAATTAAAGATAAAAAAATAACATAAGGAACATATTTTCTTGAATGGGTTATGTTTTCTTTTGAAATTAATTTGGGCCTCACATTTTCCCATATGATCAAGGGAATTGCTGCAACTCTCCTTGTGATTCTTTTTTTGGGCATTTTTTTAGTTGTGGGCAAGGAGGAAAATGTACTCACACAATGTGTAAGGTAGATTGAAAAAAATCCTCAAGGTGGTTGTTAGATATAAAAATAAGGTAATGTGGTTCAACATTCATGAGATCAAGGACACCAACAACAATTTCAATAACAATTAATATGGTGTCTTGACCAAAGTCATCTATGCAATGGAATTTTCCACAATATATAAGGATTAGGCATCAAATGGATACTAAAAACTCCAGTCTTGATAAACCCATTGTTTGTTCACTTACAATTGAGATAGTAGGCGTAATTTTGTGGGTACATTGGTAATCACACCAATTGATAAACCCCCATCCTTGAATGTACCCATTATTTATTCGTGCATGAAATCAATACTTTAGGACTAATTTGTATTGACATTGTTGATGACACCAATCATTAATCAACCCCTTATCCTTAACTATAGGTAGAGAAAAAAACTTCCAAAGGTCATCATTAGACCCAACACCATGGAAATGTTGTTTGACCTTCATGAGATCAAAGACACTTATAATTTTTTTAAAACCAACCAGGATCATCACCCTAGGTGGCTTTTATACAAGTTAACATAGAGAATAATTGCTTGGTGAACAACATAAACTTCATTCTCAATAAACCCTTTGTTTTTCTATGGAAACTGAGATGATGGGCCTAATTTTTAGGTTTGTTTTTAATCAAACGAATCTATCAACCCCACATCCTTGAATAGGGGAAAAGTGAAAAAATTTCAAGTGCTAAGTTATGAGACCCAACATTGGGACAATGTGGTTTGAAATTCATGAGACCAAAGGACAACATCAACATTTTGATAAATGGTCCCAATCTCATTTCCTTGAGGGCTTTGCCACAATGTATAGGGAACAAATGCTCAATGAATAATAAAAATATATTCTCGATAAACCCAATCATAAAAATGCACTCTTGATAAACCCATTGTATGTTCATGTGTAAACAATATTAACATGTAAACCATCATCATTTGAGAGGGGACATGCATGTGAAGAACCTGCAATAATTAATTATTCAAAACACACGAAATAGCAGAAATACCAGAACTCAGAATCACTTTTATATTGATCGCAGGCCACTTTGAGGGGGCAACCTCCTTTGAGCAACCTCAATACAAATAACTTCATGGTACCTTCATTGGCCTCAACACAAACTTATATACTAAGTCTAGGCGCCAATACCATGGGTCAATATCATGTGTCAATACAAACCATGGGCTAATACAAAATATGGATGAACAGTTACTACAAGATGACTTACAAACCATATGCATCCAACAACAATAATACAAACTATGGAGCAACAAATACTATGGGACGACATACAAAGCATATACATCCAACAACAATATACTAACAAAGTAAATAGAAGGGTTGACATGGGTTCCTAACATCCCCTCTCCCTTAGAAAAATCTTTGTCCTCAAAGCTTTAGATGTGGAAATTGATGCGGAATTGGAAGGAGTGGTTCCTCTGTAGCATTCTCGGGTTTCATTCCAAGACACTGACGCCTTTTGAGTTTCAGGAGGATTGCTTGGAAGGCTGAAGAAGAACCATATCAGCTGCGTGAAAAGTGCGCTCTGAACGGTGTTGATTGGCTTGTTGTTTCAGTCAAATTCTTGCCATGTGAAGATTGTACTGCAGAATGAGAATGCTATGAATATTATATGTATGTTAATTAAAGTTATTAATTATTAAGTGAAAGGGTGTAACCCTTCACTATACACGCTCAAGCCTATAAAAGCGAGCTTCATTGTAAATTATTAATCATCATCTTATCTATTAAAAATATCTATATAAGTTCGCCTATCAATGGCTTATTTGATTTACTAGGTCTTTTGGTAACTATTATTGTATGAGCAAATAGTTTTTCGCTGCATTTGGTATTAGAGCCAACTGTTCTCGGCCCTGCTGATTCTGGCTTTTAGCCATACATCTTAGAGCTTCTCCAAATCCGGCTTTTAGCCATAAGTGTCAGAGTTTCTCTGAATGGGATTTTTGACCTCCTCTCCAATCCAACGCTCATCTCCTCCATTCTCCATTTTCGCATACATTTCCCCGCGCATTCTCTCTGTGTTCCCTACCTCCCATCCCCTCCTGCGCGTGCCCCCACTCCTCATCCACAGTCCCCACTCCACTCCATCTCACCACGCCTGCGTCCTCCACCACCCCACGCAGCTTCACTCCTTACGTGCACTCTACATCCATCCATCCCATTTATCCTCACGCCATCCACATATTCTCCACGCCACCTGCATCTTCCCTCACAGCCCTTGCCTGCATCATCCCATGCACCTTTTCCCCACCGGCATCTTCACATCCCATTGAACTCCTGCACGCACTGCCACCCCAACACTACGCACCCCCACCAACTCCCTGCGCGTCCATCCTCCGTCCCCCCACTGCTACCTCGTCAGCCCTCCTCCCACTTACACGCCCCCTCTATCCCAGCTTCCACCTGCCCCCACTTCCACGCTGACTTTCTCTGCACCTGAACACGCCTTCTCCACCCACTCCACACCCCCGTGTCTTCTCCCTCCCTCCATCTCCCATCACCCCCGACCTCCCAATCACCCCCGCGTAATTTCCGCTCCTGCTACCCTCTGCTCCCCAGCTCGCAACACCCTCCCGCCACATCGCCCCATCCTACAGCCTAAAACCCCTGCTCTCTTCCACCTCCGCCTGCGTCCCGCGCTAGCGTTCCATCTACCCACCACCTCCACGCACAGCCTCCCCCTCTGCTACGCCCCACGCTCCCGCCTGCGTCTACCTCCCTGCCACCTTCGCCAGCACACCTTCCCCCCGTTGTTTCCCTCCCCACTTGCTGCGGCCTCCACGTCACCACGGCACCCTCTCCCTCCTCTTGGTCGCGTCTTGCAATCCCCTCCACTTCAACCTGCAACCTCTGCTTCCTCCTCTACCGCCATCCCCGCTCTGCCCTGTCATCAAACCCTAATCCTTTAAATATATATATATATATATATATATATATATTAAACATTATAATACTATTATTATAATTGTTTAAATATTTTTAATTTTTGAAAAAAAAAACTATATATTAAATATTAATAATAATAATAATAATATTAATTAATTAATTAATAATTATTATTATTAAAAAAAGAAAAAAAGAAATAATAATTATTATTTTTGGAAAAAAAAAAGAGATCAATTATCATTGAAGGAAGCCAAGGAATAGTTGTCATCGTCAAGAAGACATTAAGACAAAGCCAAGAAAAATAAAAACCAGAAGTCCAAGCAAGACTCCTTATTGTCAAAGAAGTCAAAGAACACTTATCACCGAAGAAATCAAAGACGAGGACAGTTATTTATCATTGAAAAAGTCAAAGTAAAGGAAGGCTCATCAAGAAGTCGAGACACGTTAACGACAAGGACGACCAAGTTTAAGAAAGGCTCATCAAAGAAATCAAAGAAGATCATTCCACTATCGAAGAAGACAGAAACCATGGAAGCCGATTTCCGAGAGAAATTAGAAGCCAAGTTAAAGCACTATCGAATAGACAATGAAGAATTACGAGACATTAATACACAATCAGAAATAAAGATTGAACTACATAAGATACAAGAACGGTTCAATGAACAAACAATGTCCAACCAGAAAAATCACATAGAAAAATTATGTGCGCAAATCAAGGAATTAAAAGATGAAAGTGATTTCAATCAGAGATTGAAAAATGAAGATATAAAGAAGGAAATAAATAACTACGAAGCAGAAATAATACGCTTGAACAAAATCGTTAGCGATAAAGATGAAGAACTAATGCAGTTACGACATAAATTAGAAAGTCAAGAATCAGAGGTCGGCTAGTGTCGACAACAGATACAAGTTCTTCAACAACAAAATGACGACTCTAAAAAGACACATAAGTCAGAGATCGCGAAGAGTAATAAAGAATTATCTAACAATGCTGAAGAAATTTTTAGACTAAGAAATCATAACAAGATACTAGTCACAAAAATTAAGAAGTTGAAAAATAGTCCGAAGATAGAACAATCTATGGACGACATTGAAGGGAAACTTCTAGACAAACAGGAAGAAAATAGTTGTATGAGAAGTCATAATGAATATCTTAAGAAACAACTTAAGACATCTGAAGATGACAGAAAATCGCAAGTCGAATTAATTAAGAAGTTTCAAAATGATAATAGGCAGTTAGAAAACAAGTTGGAAAAGATACAGAACAAAAACTTAAATCCTCAAGAGACGAAAATACAAGTTCCGACTCATATCAATGCTCTAAAGACGACATTCGTAAATGAAAATGACATCGTGAAAGTTCCTTATCGACACCCCAACCATAAAAACCGATATTTGAAAAAGTGGGAAATGTTGAAAGATAATGGTACTAATGTGATCAAATCTCCTGACGACACATCAGTAGGGAATCCCATCAGTCCACAACAAATCAATTTGGGATGGATTGATCCATCGATGTATCGGAAGTTATGCTCTACACTTAGCAGTTTGTATCGACATGTTTCATCAGCCATGACATCGCAAAGAACAATGCAACAAAATTATAAGGCTTTGAGGACAAAGCCTTTATAAGAGAGTGGCAATGCTATGAATATTATATGTATGTTAATTAAAGTTATTAATTATTAAGTGAAAGGGTGTAACCCTTCACTATACACGCTCAAGCCTATAAAAGCGAGCTTCATTGTAAATTATTAATCATCATCTTATCTATTAAAAATATCTATATAAGTTCGCCTATCAATGGCTTATTTGATTTACCAGGTCTTTTGGTAACTATTATTGTATGAGCGAATAGTTTTTCGCTGCAGAGAAGAATATGATCGCGGTTTCGAAGAACCGAGTCAATTTCCTGAATTGGGGAGCTGTTGAGGGTGTATGGAAGAAGAACTGGCGGTGCCTGTCCATAGACCGCTTCATATGGTGTCCTTGTAGATGTTGTATTGTACCACTGGAGCGCTTCTAGGAAATCCATAGAAATAGTTGTCCAAATTTGTGTAGGGATGGGAAAGGGTTCGAGTAGTCCCGAAAGGAGTGTCATTTCACCCTTGTTGACCTGGCAAGTATCACAGTCAACCACCATCTGTTGAATTGGCATTTTCAGTCCTTGCCAAAAGAAGTTACATTGTTCCCGGTCATACTCTTGGAGGAACCCAGAGTGCCCTGCCGAGGAAGAAGCATGGAGTTCATAGAAGAGATAGTCCTATTGAACATATTGCAACTAGTTTGGAACAAGCAGAGAAATAGCTGTAAGTGAAACTGGGTCATCAATTGTGCGAGAAGGAGCATCTGCTACCATATTGTCCTTACCCTTCTTGTAAGTGATCGCATAGTCATAACCCATGAGGTGGATAACCCATTTCAGGTGTGCTGGGGAGGAGACCCGTTGTTCCAAAAAAATTTCCAGACTTTGGAGATCAGTATTGATGCAGAAATAATGCCCTAATAGGGATGGCTTCCATTTCAGTACTACATGCAAAATAGCTATCATTTCATGTTGAGATGTATATGCGGCTAAATGCTTACCGGAAAGGTCTCTTGAAGGCGGCAAGCCCACTGGTGCAGCAAAAACACCTGCATATCTATTCAAAGAAGTAGTGGAGATCATTGATGGGTGCATCTGAATGGAATGGAGCTGAGTGATGACACCATGTGAATTCTTCTTAAGGATCTTTTCCAGGCGATGTGAACTGATGATGTAGAGAGACCCTGGTTGTAATCCTGTAAATTTGTGTTGTGTCCCATTGATTGAAAACTTCATCCAAAGTTCATCAAAATCCCATAAGATGGGGCCAAGTGTGCATAACCATTGAACGCCCAAAACCACATCACATCCGCCTAAGGAAAAGGCAAACATGTTAGAGCGCAGGCTATAATCTTCCAAAGAGATATGCACATTGTGACACTTTCCCTTGAAAGGTAAGGTACCTCCATTGGAAACCACAAATTCAAAGTTGGAGCAAGGATGGACAAAACAATCATCCTGTTTGGCTATTCGGGGGTCAATGAAGTTATGAGTGCTACCATAATCAATGAGTATTGTAAGAGGAAGCTTCTTAAAGTAACCCTTGACCTGCATTGTTTGGGGGGTGGTGAGGCCGGATAAAGCATGGAGAGATATCTTTGGTTGTTCATCCTGAGATGGGGGGTCAATAGGCGGCTCCTGAATGTCGACTTGATCATCCATTGTATCTAGAGCTTCTTCACCAATTTTAGAGGCAGGTGAAGAATCCATATCCAAGAGATAGAGCTTTTGTTGAACAAATCTATGTCCCCGAGTGAATTTCTCATCACAATTATAACAAAGCCCTTTTTCTCTACGTGCCTGCATCTATGTTTTAGACAAATGCTTGATAGGAGTTGGTCAAGGAGCTGGCGGAATGGGAGGTCGTTGAGAACCCATATTTCGGAAGGGAACAAAAGTGGGTTTGGAGCGATGTTGGGATACAATCTTGTCTTTTTCCAACTTAGCTAACCCTAGGACTTCCATCATTGTGTTGGGACAGAACATTTTAACCTCTGACCGGATTTCATCCTTAATACCATTGATAAAAGCAACTCCTGTAGAATTCATCAGACAAGCCTTCTATGTGATTGGCTAGTTTTTCAAATTCTGTCTGATACTCTCTCACAGTTCCACTTTGACGGAGTTTAGTGAGTGCTCCGGTGAAGTCATCAAAAGCACTAGGACCAAATCGTTGCAAAAGGAGTTGGCAAAAATATGTCCATTTTGGCTCATCATGAGCCTTGATGTACCAACGGTACCATTGAAGGGATTCCTGTTCCAAATGAAAGGATGCAAGTGGAACCTTTTGGACATCAAAAGTATTATGCAGACTAAAATATTGTTCTGCACGATAGATCCATCCAGTCGGATCACTACCATTGAAACGAGGAAATTCAAGCTTCGGACCACGAAAAGTGCTGGAAGAAGAGAACCCATTGGCTACAAAAGATTCTTGCTGTCGGTTATTGTTCATGGCTGAATGATGAAGATGGAGGATAAGAAATTTTTCATCCAGATCTTGGAGTTTGGTTTAGATGGCTGTAAGTGCTTCCTCCATGGTTTTTGCTCCTACGCGGGTGACAACCATAACTAGGAATTTTTTTTGGGGGGGGAATGGATAGAAAAACACAAACAAAAGCTTATTTAGTAAAGGGAAATTTGGATTTGGGAAAAACTAGGATGGGTAATTGGGGTTTGAATAGATTTTGGACACTTTCGGATGGACATGGAAGCAAAAAATGAGGATTTCAAAAGCGGGGTGAAAGAATGAGAAAATTTTTCAAAGAGGGACAAAGAAGCAGAAATAGGGAATGAACACGGTGGCAAAAGTTGGAGCGAGTGGGTGAAAATTGAAGAAGTTATGGAAAACCCTAAAAATAGACAAATGTGAGATTTCTGGCTTTGGGAAGTAGAATTTGGGATAGGGTCTTCAGGAATGAAATATGCAGAATGGGATTGCAGGGGTGTCCGGGAAGTTTCAAGGGAAACGAAGTTAAAAAAAGGGAGATATGGAAAAAAAATGGATTTTTTTTTTCAGGAATGGATCTGCAACGCTGTGGAAGGGATCAGAAACAGATAGATCTGCAATGACGCAGAAGGGATCGGAAACATATGGATCTGAAACGGATTTTAGAATAGATCTAAAACGGATGGATCTGGAATGACTTTCAGAATGGATCTGAAACGGCACGAAAGTGATCGGAAATAGATCAGCTGAAAATAGATATGGACCCCAAGTATGTTCGGCTTCTTAACAGTTCAGGGTTTTCACTCGGCCACCAATGCTGTCTAACGGCTTGCGTATTGGGGTAGTACCCCTCACTCCACTGTTCAAGTAAAACTAATAACCGCTTTGCCACAAACGTCAACTCTTGGTTTACCTCACGGGTGAGAACTAGTCAATCAGGTAGGGGCCGTTTCCCGTTTCGCTGGCAGGTCCTCTCAATGGGCCAGCTACTTTGGGGTTCCTGTGGTACTCCTCACAATGAGTTTTAGGGATTATTCCCAAGTACTTCCCACAGTTAAGCGGATAGGGATTATTCCCATATTCGAAGCTGCAACAGATGTGAAAAAAAAATTTGACCGAAATTTCATCCAGCGAGCCCAAGAAAGTGCTCTGATACCAGATGTGAAGAACCTGCAATAATTAATTAATCAAAACACACGAAATAGCAGAAATAATAGAACTCAGAAACACTTTTATATTGATCGTAGGCCACTTCGAGGGCGAAACCTCCTTTGAGCAAGCTCAATACAAATAACTTCATGATACCTTCATTGGTCTCAACACAAACTTATATACTAAGTCTAGGCGCCAATACCATGGGTCAATACCATGTGTCAATACAAACCATGGGCTAATACAAAATATGGATGAACAGTTACTATGGGACAACTTACAAAGCATATGTGTCCAACAACAATAATACAAACTATGGATCAACAAATACTATGGGACGACTTACAAAGCATATGCGTCCAACAACAATATACTAACAAAGTAAATAGAAGGGTTGACATGGGTTTCTAACAATGCACTTGTGTGTTCATTGATTTTTGTATACATACTTTTCGATATTTATGAAAGGTTGCAAGCATTGTTCAATGCATTTTTCCGTTAGTTCTAGATTGAGGTAGCATTAATGAAATGTGTAGCACATGTATTACACTTTGTCTTGGTTTGTGAAGATTTCATTAATGTGCATGTAATGAGCTCATTGGAATATTGAATGAAATCATTTTATTCCATTATGATAGTGCATTCATATGAGAGATATAACCCACTTAAATCAACAAAACAGTGGCATGCTACTTGTTCAATGCAAGAAATGTAAAAGTTATGCTTAAAATATATTTTGCAATGAGTGACTTAATATGTAATTCTATATTTGAGTAACATATTTTATCAATTTGGGGAAGAAATAGATCGACATAAGAAGTGGAAACTCATGAGAAAATATGAAATAAATTGTATCATGCATTGATAAATTGTATAATACAACTTATGACAAAGTAGTCGGCCCTTAAATGTCCTAGCAAAGTACATGTATCCCAAAATACAACGATCTACATTTATCCCAAAGTACATGTATCCTAGATTACACATCGAAAATCGATCTTCCTCTTTTTTTTTTTTACTTTGACCTATCATCGTTATGTCTAAGATCACTTTGCATCTCTACAGTCTGTAAATCAAATATCAATTTTTTGATTAGCTAAATGCACTAATACATTAGCACTAACAAACTTAAAAAAAAAATAACGACGCAATTATTGGGCCAAGAGGTGCTTTCTATATCCCAAAGTGGATGAGATGTGTCACATCTATCACACTAACGTGGCACATGTCAGATCCAAAAACAAAACATATAAACATTTATAAAACCATGAACATGTCAGCTCCAAATTTAAATTGCCTAGATTGTGAAATAAATTTATATATAAATATACATCGAATTTCAATTTCAATTTCCATTCATGCATATTTCATATTAAATAAATCTCTTGATAAATAGTAACAAGACAAAAAAATCTTTGTGTATTAGTTAGTCTTTACTTGATTTGATTTACAAGAGAGACATATATTCAAAACTTAATCATTGTGGATTAAGAATAACTATTTTACTTTATAATCAATGAATGAATGCAATTTTTTCCTATTTGTAGGATTCCAAATTGGAATAGTTGGGACATGGATGATTGTGATGGAAAATATATATGATTATGTATTGTTAAGTTAATAATAAAACACCAAGTTAGATATTAGTTTTGTGATAATTGTAAATTAATCAATAATTGAGTAAATTGCAAGTATTTTACTTTATAATTAATTAATTAATACAAGTTTTGCCTATTTTCCTATTTTGTCTTTCACTACATTCTTTCACGTGTATTATAACATGATTATTACATTATTACAATTCACCATTTTGATGGTGTAAATATTTTTTTAATTTATTTTTTGGATGAGATGATTTCAATGTGGTAATTTTTGTTTTTAAGCAACATTGTTTTGATGTGACCACTGTAATTGGAACTAGCATAGATCCATATTGGCTCTATAAAGCATGGAGAGGGATCAAATCCATTCAGGTGCAAATATCTCCCCAATTTTAGGACTCTAAAATGGGTTTTCACCTCAAGGGATTTGATCCATCTCAGCGCTTAATAGATCCAGAGTTAAGATGGATCTATGTTGGTTTATAAAAAACACTCACCAAATCCATCTAAGGTATCAATGCTTGTGGTGTCCTCCCCCTCGCCAAATCCCTCTTTGTAATTGTGCTTTGTAAATAGAAAATCATATTTCAATTAATTCAACAATTATCAACATGTGCATGAAATTTGAATAAAACACTTGGTCATTAATGAACATCTCACCACAAAAACATAGTCCGGGAAAGGAGATTCGAATCCTTGTGTGGTAGATGGATCCATTTGTTGAACATCTATCTCAGTCGTAACCACAATTGAATCAGAGGGGCTAATAATTGCTGCTAGCAGTGGCTACAATCAGCAAATGCTGAAATAGTTAGACACACATGAATAAACAATCTAACATGAATAAACTACGTACAAATGTTGAAATTATTACCCTCGTCTAAATCTTTTCCATCGCAAATGCGACATTAAATACTACATCAACGACCCTTGCGTGTTTTGGCATGGACAAATCTCCCGTGGGATGCTATAAACATGAAAAATAAGCATTAATAAAAATAAGTTGTGAAATGAATTGGAAGTTAATTAACAACTATCATCAACGGCTATACATTACCATGGAATTAGTATCTCCATGGTCGTGGAAAACCACATTCTTTTCAGTAGAGAACCTTCTGATATAGATACGACCCTTGTCTATGAGTGGCACATGAGGAGAGGCAAATGAAATTGATGGCACTCAAATTTTGGTTGATGTTTGCAGTCACTTAGTGTTGACGTAGTTAGACATGCATGCACTAATGAATTGACATGTACTAACAAACTAACATGTTGAAATTGTTACCTCTGTGTGAACTATCTCTCCACTAGGGGCATCAGTAGTTCCAAATCCTTGCCCCTCTGCATAGGCATATATCATCTGCAAGTTCAAAAATATACCACGTGAGCACGCAGTTAGACATGCATGAACCAATGAACTAACATGCTGAAATTGTTACCTTTGTGTGAACTGTCTCTCCACTAGGGGGGGCATCACTAGTGTCATTACCTTGCCCCTATATAGAGGTATCTAGCATCTGCAAGTTTATAAAAGTCACCAAATGTTGATGTAGTTATACATGCATGAACCAATGAACTAACATGTTGAAATTGTTACCTTTATGTGAATTGTCTCTCCACTAGGGGAGGCATCACCAATGCCAATGCCTTTCCCCTCTGTAGAGGTATCTAACATCTGCAAGTTTAAAAATTCACCAAGTGTTGACGTATTTAGACATACATGAACCAATGAACTAATATGTACTAACAAACTAACATGTTGAAATTTTTACCCTTATGTGAACTATCTCTCCACCATGGGGGTATCACTAGTGCCAAAGGCTTGCCCCTTTGCATATGCATCTAGCATTTGCAAGTTTAAAAAGTCACCAAGTGTTGACGCAGTTAGACATGCATGAAATAATGAACTAACAAGTTGAAATTGTTACCTCTATGTGAACTGTCTCTCCACTAGGGGGGCATCACTAGTGCCAAATTCTTGCCCCTCTGTAGAGGCATATAGCATCTACAAGTTTAAAAAGTCACCAAGTGTTGACGTAGTTAGAAATACATGAAACAATGAACTAACATGTATTAAAAAACTAACATGTTGAAATTGTTACATCTGTGTGAATTGTCTCTCAGCTAGGGGGGAATCACTAGTGCCAAAGCCTTGCCCCTTTGTAGAGGCATCTAGCATCTACAAGTTTAAAAAGTCACCAAGTGTTGGCATAGTTATACATGCATGAACCAATGACTTAACATGTATTAAAAAACTAACATGTTGAAATTGTTACCTCTATGTGAAATGCCTCTCCACCAAGGAGGGCATCACTAGTGCCAAAGACTTGCCCCTCTATAGAGGCATCTAGAATATGCAAGTTTAAAAATTCTAAGTATTAGCAATCTATACATGAGTAATGTGTACGATAAGGAAAAATCATTTTGAACAATATTATTGTTATGCATATACTTACCTCCCTTAAAATCCCAATAAGGTTAACGTCTGGATGATCACTATAATCAATGTGTTTCCCAGGTTGTTGAGGATCTAGTGGCTGCAAATTTAAAAATCGTAAATATTAGATCGTCTAGCATTAATGATCTAACATGTATTAACGAAATAACATGTATTAATAGAATAACATGTTGAAATAGTTGTACCTCTTTGTGAGTTTCCATCGTCGAAGATATAACAACACTTGGCACACCAAAACTCCCTATAGATTGTGGAACATTGGTCTCTCCACAAGGGGAGGATCACTAGTGGGAAATTGTTTCCCCCGTGTAGAGGAATCTAGCATCTGCAAGTTTAAAATTTTTAAATATTAGCAATCTATATATGTGTACAATAATGAAAAAATATTTTGGACAACATTATTATTAACCATATACTTACCTGCATAAACATCCTAGTAAAGGAAACATTTGTTGGTGCACGACCATAGTAGGCATGACCACACACTGTGCACTCATGAGCCTCAGTTTTGGTCTCATGATGTGTCGATATACCCCCACTACTAGATGGTCCTGGACCACTGGGAGGTGATGGATATACACCAACAGGAAGAGATAACCCTTCTTGGTCCATATGATCAATAACAATGTTATGAAAGACAATCGTCTATGTTAGAATCATAAATTCCTCCTATGTATGTGGTATCATATCATGTGTAGGCGAGAATTCTAGCCTAGGTAATTACCTACTAGGTGGAGGGTTTGGGCGATTGGCATATCGATGCTTGGAATTGGGACAATTTTAAGTAATCCCAAAACCAATGCCCTAGAAATCCAAGATCTCAAAATAGTTGATGTGTTTTCCCAACACGAACTTAGCATACATCTTTCAAACGAAATATAAAGGAATTTCCATGTTGTTGTGGGATGGCACATAAAAAACCATGTACCACTGGTCCATCCAATTATCTTGGAATGGTGGATATATGCACCACTCAATAGAAATGTGGGATCTGTTTGTGCCTGAATTTTTCCCCATTCAAGAATCTCTAAACAATTCAAATATGTGCTCCTTTATGATCTTTATCTTTTTAATGGCGTTGTAATCCAATCCATTGGCATATTGTTTTCTTTTCCTTTCTTTATATGATGTGATGTCATATAGATCACCATTTGATTGGTTAATGGTGTCTATAATGGCATCTAGGGACTTTGCAAGTGACAGTGGAGTTGGTCTCCACCCTCCATGTGCCCCCAATATCTCTAAGTCTCGCAATATCTCTCAGAATCTCTGCATTCAGATCCATACTTTCCATTGCAATAAAAATTTCAAAAAATAAATAATTAGAAACATATACATGGTATAATGTAATCTCTTAAAAATGAAAAATGTAAAACTAGTGTAACAAATGATGACATGAGAATTTAAAATTTAAAATTTA
Organism: Larix kaempferi; assembly: GCA_027924585.1. Classification (NCBI taxonomy): domain Eukaryota; kingdom Viridiplantae; phylum Streptophyta; class Pinopsida; order Pinales; family Pinaceae; genus Larix; species Larix kaempferi. The sequence continues at coordinate 23,570,309 of BSBM01000293.1, read as the reverse complement.
AAATTGAACAAATATTGTAGAGAATGAACATAAAATATTGCCATGTTAAATTTATGCTAGATGTGTATTAAATTTTTGTCATGTTATACCAAGGGTTAGATAATGGCATAATTTCATGGTTTTGCATGCCAAGGAATGGAAATTGGTCATGAGTGCATGCCTGCACATTAAGATGAATCCTCTCAATGGAATATTTGGCCCAAAAGAAACATAAGGAAATAATTCTAGGGATTAGTGCATAGAGGAATGATCATATGGTAAAGAAATTATTGTAGGTGGAAATGAAAATGGCATTTCCCTAAAGTACCCATCTTTAAGGGATAATGGGAAATGATTTTTTCTTAGGACAATGAGGCAACTCATACAAATGGAATCATTAACTCAAGACTGTAATAACAATGCAATTTTATGGTTTGGTGCATTAAGTAAAGGTATTTTCACATAATGAATGGTTCAAGGATTTGATCTTGGGATTTTCACCTTGATGCATACAACTATAAGGTAAATTTGTCATGAACCCAACCCTACCTAATAAGACATGCACACTTGATTAAATATTGGTTAAATAGTAGCATAAGGGATTGAATTATGGGTTTGGGGCCTTGAGGAAGAGTATCCTCACCTAAGGATTACAATTTTATCCACCCATTTCTAAAGGAGATTAACCATGAACATTACTCTTTACAATGATGGTTGACATCTCTTATTCTTAAAATATGGCAAGGAAGTAGTCATTGATAAAATGCACATTAACCATTTGAGTGTCATTGGGGATAGGGAAAGGGATACATTTGATCAACCCTCATAAAGTGGGATGATGAAGGAGATATCATATAAATAGGGAACCATTGGAATACATAATGAATGATTGGCATACAAGTGTGATATGCTCTTTGTGTAAAGGTACCATAGATGGTTATTTGGATATATTCCATTGTATAAGGTTGAAATGTATGGTCTAAAATCATATGATTTCCTATGGGCTCATGGGCCATGTGTTGTACCCAAAATAATCACATAGTATCTACATAGGGATATTTATCCTATGAGTGAGATATGCTTTCCATTTTGAGCTATATCACACCAAATATTCTTATCAATTTCCATAACATGGTCCAAGGAAAAAATATAAGATCTTATGTATTGACATTCACGTTTTGCAATCATGGGCCATGTGTAGTCCCTCAAGCAATCACACTTTCCCTAATAGAGAATACATGTCCTACAAGTTTGATATGGTAGCCACTTAAAGGTTTGGTGCTCTAGGAATGGTTCTTAGTGATGAGGGAAAATTGGGTTCATAATCCATCGCAACCACATATGCCTTAAATAAAGAATCTTCGATTTACAAGTTCAGTATGTTAGAGATATGGATCTAACTAAACTAGCTTACCTATCTATGCAAACAATAACATATCACAGTAAATAAGAACAGAAAGAGAACAAGAGAAAGGAGTACACCAGATATACGTGGTTCACCCAATTGGGATACATCCACGGGAAGGTAGTCTTCTATTGTCTCTAGAATATATCCCTCAAGCTTACAGAGAGCAATGCCAATAACCCCAATACAATATAGCAATACTTGTGAAAGTATAGATCATGATGAGTGATCCACAAATGGATGATCCACAAAGGATGAATGGATGATTCACGAATGAATGAATGTGAGAGACTCCCTTGACTCTATTATATACCAAGAGACAAGGAGGAATTACTCTCACATATTACATGTGGGATAATATAATTCTCCATAATAACATATATTTATATAATAATGAATATCAAGAGTATATTTTACGATAATGAATATGGGATATATAATGTATTACTCTTTTACATAATATTGTGGATATCTTCCAACATAATACAAAGAAATTATTACCTTCCAAGGAATATAAAATATTCCAACACTCCCCGTTAATAATGGCTGGGAGAAAATCCCACTAACAAAGGAAGGAAGTAGTCATTACGGATCCCCCTTGATGACAACTTGCAGAAGAACCAAAGCTACAAAATGGAATTTGATGAAGAACAACCGCGTTTTACTGAATCATGAAATTGCACACGAACTAGGTTGTACAATGAAATACCAACAAGATGCCCATATCTAAAGAGAATCCTTTATGGATACTAGATCCAATAGATGTCGAGAACATGTGACACAATCCAACAACAAGGTGCCCAGATCTAAAGAGAAGCCAACATGGCTACTAGATACACAAGATGCCTAGATCACCATAAGAATCATCACAACCATAACTGAAAGCTGAAGAACTCCGATAGAACATCCACACCAATGTACATATACCTTCTGATGGCTGATACAACAGAACATGTGGCTAAGAACACCACAACAATGTACAAAATACCTAGATGGCCAATACGCATGTAGATAGCAGACATTCTTCCAATCAAGGTGCAATAGAAATATCTGTAGAAGACCTCAAACATCGAAGGAACAAGACCCCAATGGTCTACACATCGAAAATGATATCATATAGATGAACATCATGACTTTAATAGTAGAAGATGGTGCTTCATTATTTCTGGAATAAGGTGAAAGCCTAAACAGAAAACTGATCTGCACAAGAACTTCCAAGATTAAAGCATATAAAGATCATAAAATAAAGGTGCTCATACATAAATGAAAATGCTTATACACCAAAGGTAAGCAAACATCATATAAAAAATGGCAACATAATATGATCAAATAAAAGATTAACTTGCTCATTAAGGAAAATGAAATTACTTTTACACATTAAGTGTCAGCCACAACATATAAATAGTGAGCCCAAGGTTTCACTTAAATATATGAAAATTTAGTCATAAAGCAACTAATCTTAAGCATAGGTGCATTTCTTATTAGTATGATGTTAATATGAAAGAGATGAATACCTTGAAAATGTCAATGCTTCCATATATGAACGTTAGAGACAAGAAACACATATCAATGCTTCCATATAGGAACGTTAGAGACAAGTAGGAACAAGATAACCTCCGCAATCATAAGAATATAAATCTCATTGCAACAAGAACAGGGTGCTCATGACAAATATTTCAAGATTATAAGATTGCTCAAAGCCATATAAATATTGAGTAAAAGATGATCGAAATAAACATGACATGAGATATATAAATCAAAATGTTTAATATGATCAACTTATAGCAAATTATGATGAACTCATGATATCACATAGACAAAATTATGAAATGACAAGTCACTAATTTGGTCTTAATCATGGGTTCATTTCTTGTTAACACTATGCAAATATGCAAGAGATGAGATGTCCTGGAAATGTCAATGCTTCCATATAGGAATGTTAGAGACAAACAACACATGTTAATGCTTCCGTATAGGAATGTTAGAGACAAATAGCACAGGAATTAGATACAATCTCTGCAAGACATGAGAAATAAACTATATCTCAATTAAAGAACTTATGACAAGTCAGAAAATATGATATCACATAGATTCAAAAAATTGATTTTACTCAAGAATTTAAATTAGCAAAAACATATAATGATCATAAAGATATTACTTATAAAACAATGAAATTGCTTTTACACAAAGGTAAGCAATAAAATATAAATAAAGCAAATAATGATCACAAGATAACACATATGAGATTGTTCTTATAAAATTGCTTTTATAAACATGACATGATTAGAAATCAACATGATTAAACAAAAAAGAGCAAATTAGTTATTAAGTATCTTGTTAACAGTATTAAGCATTAGATAGTTTATAGCTATCATAATGACAAAATACTAGAGATCCATGCCCTTAAAAGATGCCAATGTTTCCATATAGAAAGGTGAGACAAATATATATCAAGAACAATAAATAATCTCTTAATAAACATGACAGAAGCAAAACCTAAATGCAAAAGATGAATAACAAAAAACTTAAGTACTTTACCATACTGATATGAATCTGCAAAAAACACAGTTAGAAAAACAGTAAAGGAAAGATAAACTTTTACTTACAACCCCTTTGATTGAGTGCCCAGACTTTTTTTCTGTCTGCATATGTTGATCCAAAACAACTTTTCCAGTTCCAAAAACAGGTTATAATAAAAAATCCAGTAAACATTGACCGAGTTATGGTCATGCGCGGGTCTGCTAACAGGAAACTTGCGCACACACACTGATATGTGTGAGTTCTGCTTAGCAAAGGTCGCGGGTATGCGCGGGTTGATAGTAACGTCAGTCGTGGGTGCGCGGGTTGCGGTGTAGAGGAGTCACGGCTACGCACAGGTCTTTGTACTGTGAATTCGTGGGTCTGTCGAAGCATACACGAGTTCAGCACATGAATAGTCGCGGGTGTCCAGTATAAAGCCGAAAATAGTGCCGAATCTGCCGAAGATGAAAACTTGCACAAAGTATACCAAACTTGGATGAAAATTGTCGTTTTGACAACCGGAAGATAGATCACCTTGAGGAGAATCAGAAAATCATATAGATCTACAAAAACAACATCAAGAAACCCTTGAAAATTTTCTGTAATAATCTACACAACAAGGTTAGGGTTAAAAATAAAAAACTGCAGAAATATGCCCAGATCTGAAGAGAAGCCTAATGGCTACCAAATAGAAAGTAAATCTTCGAGAAATAATCAATGCCCAAATGATAAAATATTGTTTGAAAGCAATAGAAGGTGTTAGATCATAGCAACAAGCTTTGATACCATTTCATAGATATGGATCTAACTAAACTAGCTTACCTATCTGTGCAAACAAGAACATATCACAATAAATAAGAACAAAAAGAGAACAAGAGAAAGTAGTACACCAAATATACGTGGTTCACCCAATTGGGATACGTCCACGGGAAGGTAGTCTTCTATTATCTCCAGAATATCTCCCTCAAGCTTAAAGAGAGCAATGCTAATAACCCCAATACAATATAGCAATACTTGTGAAAGTATAGATCATGATGAGTGATCCACAAAGGATGAATGGATGATTCACGGATGAATGAATGTGAGAGACTTCCTTGACTCTATTATATTCCAAGAGATGAGGAGGAATTACTCTCACATATTACATGTGGGATAATATAATTCTCCATAATAACATCTCTTTATATAATAATGAATATCAAGAGTATATTTTACCATAATGAATATGGGATATAATGTATTACTCTTTTACATAAGATTGTGGATATCTTTCGACATAATACAAAGACATTATTACCTTCCGAGGAATATAAAATATTCCAACACAGTATGGAGGTGATTCCAAGGTTTCATGCAATAGGAATAATTCTAGTGGTATAATTCATGGAATGGGGATAAAATATAAGGTATTATACCCCATGTAGTTTATCCTTGGGGATCACATGTAATGCATGTGGCCAAAACCAACATATAATCTCTGCATAGGGAATCTTTGGCTTGTGAGCAATATATAGTGGGCATTTTGGAGATTGGAACACCAAGGCAAAACTATAATTTAAGGTACATGTTATTCTTTAAAGTATTTGAATGATGAACACAACCGAAACCGTTTCTTGTAATATCAATTTTTAAATTTATAAAATGTATTATTTATTATTGATGATGACCCAATTATAGCAACCATCATATTTCAACCATAGTGGTTATCATTAGCATGCAAAGAGGGAATCAAATGCATCTAATTTTTTCAAGTGGAAAGAATTACAAATTGGTTGAAGAATTAGAAATATGTTAAAGAATTCATAGTTGGAGAATTACAAAATGGTTGAAGAATTGTCAAATTCGTTGGAGAATTACCTCTTGGATGCAAATTTGGTGGTTGAATCTTCTCTAGGAATCTGATCGTGATTGCATTCTTCCTCTATTGACCATAGGTGCCATCCAAATCATGCTATGGGAGAAATGGATACTCGTGAGATTGTTTTGGGCATTTATATAAAACATGTACACGTTTTTGGCCTACACAACATGCATGTGTTTTTTTTCTACAATTCGCGTGCACATTTCCTTTGCCTAGCTTGCATGCCAACTAACTTGTCATGCTTGGGCCAAGGAAAATTTTAAAGATCCATAATTTTATTAAAGTGTAGAAACCTTGGCAAGTCTTACTCATCATCTTTCCAAGGAAAAAAAAAAAGTCTTACTCATCATCAAATTTCTAACCATAAAATGTTTGGCAATATTTTTAAGAAAATATTCAAATTTATAAAGGTTTTATATAGTTTTTGGACAATTTTGGTGATTTTTAGAGTAACAAATTTTAATCCTATGAAATTTGGGCGAATCATATTAAAAAAAATGGAAATGTTGAATATTGAATATTTTAAAAACAACTCGAAATGATTAGCCCATTGGCTAAATTTCGGCTCTAAAATTTTCCCTTGCTTAAGCTTAAGCTCCTGCTCCTCCATTGTTAGCACCAAAGAATATGTACAGGTTATGTTTTTGCAAAAATTCATGTTTTACAAAACATCAATGGCACCAAAACGGTGCCTCAACTTTGTGCGAGCTCCCTTATATGAATTTATGGTTAAACATTTCTATTCAAATCTATGAAATGGACCCAGCTATATTTATTGATTCTTTCTAGACAATATGGGTGTAGATTCCCTAATGAGTCTCACCATATGAGACGTCTCCTACTTGATTGTATGCTGTTATGAGTAGCATATGGTTCTAGATATATCATACTAATTAAGAGCCTTTCTTGTTATTAACCCTACCAATTGGGCTATGCTACTTGACAATTCAATCAAACATTTTAATAAAATAATATTTCTAGGGAATATATGTTATCCTCTTGTATTTTTATGATTTTTCATATTTTCCTTGTTTTTACACTTTGGTTTAATTTGTGCAAAGCTTTTCCTTATATAGTTTTGATGTGTAACTTTTAAAAGTGCATTTCATTTATGTTTCGCATTGTCTTGCTTTACTTTTAGTTTATGTAACTTAGTATTTAAATTAGTGATAGTGATTTTTAATATGCATTTAAAAAGAATTTAGTATTAGTCTAAGGTATATTTAATTTTTGTTTTTGTAAGCTAGTATCTACAAAGTTTCGAACTGGTGACTTAACATAAGGAGTGCTTTAGCAGTATACCCATTCAATGTCTATTCTACTCTATGTGAGAAAGGCACATTTAAAGCTTACTACACAAGCATCTCATGATTATTAATACTCGTGGAGGAAAACCTCCACTAATTATTTTGAGAAATCAATATTCCCTTAAATATTGATTTTAAAGATTCAAATAACCTAAATTTTTTTTTTTTTTTTCTATTGACCAACCCTAAATGAGTGGTTTTAATATTAATTTTTAAACGTTCATTTGGAACATCCTAACATTAATAGAACAAAATGTTGAGATTAGAAGTGATGTTAATGATAGCATTTTATTTATAATCAAACATCCACATCATACTATGCTCATAGTATACCCATACTAGTTGATACTCTCTTAGTTCAAGATGTATGATTTATGGAAATTTCTATATTATAGTGTTTGTAGATAAAGTAACCAAGTTGGTAGGTAAGACTAACTCATAATTATCATTTTATAAATAGGGATTTCATGTATTTGCGTTTGCAATGATGAATGCCATAGTAATTGTCTCCTTCAATGCAATGGAAATACTTGTTTTAAATTTGTTTTTTTAATATTAATATAGTATGTCACATTGATATGCATGCTCGGTCTTAATAGAAATGTGTGAATGTTGAAAGCTACTATTGATTTTATCGAAATTCAATGTTACATTGTTGAAATTTAATATTAATAATGGAATTTAATATTAACACTAGCACAACTACAAGTGAAGTGGTCGATAAACATCGATAGGTTAACTAACCACTTAATTTTGTAGAGATGGTTGGTTATTAAACAAAGAATAAACATTAAACTAATCAATATAAACATTAAAATCATTAATATACACATTTAAAAACAAATACTCTTTAATAAACATATCCCTTTTCTTCTTTGAAAAAAAAAATATACCCCTTTTCTTAAGCTTATTTAAATCTTAATCAAAATGCATTTGAGCATAACAAGATACGACGACCATGAAATGAATCATCACTATGTATTTGTTACACTCATGTTATTCTTCTTGATCCACTCAAGAAAATCCAAAATCTCAGATAATATCTAAACACCTATAGGTGTAACTATTAAAATTTAAACTCTAAATTATATATCTAAATTTAATAAAATTAGTATAGCCACAAGTAAAGTGGTTGGTGAACACTGATAGGTGTAGCCAACCACTTAATTTTGTAGAGATGGATGGTTGTTAAATAAAGGCTAAACATTAAACTAATTAATATAAACATTAAACTATCTTAAATATTAAACTAATTAATATAAACATAAAAACAAATGATATTTTATAAACATACCCCTTTTCTTATCCACCACTTAACTAAAACTTATTTAGATGTTAATCAAGATGCATTTGAGCATAACAAGATACGGCAAGCATGAAATGAATCCACACTATACACTTATTACACTCATATTAATCTTGCTGATCCACTCAAAAAAGTCCAAAATCTAGAAAATAATATCTAAACAACTATCAATGTAATTAATATTATTTTGTTACATTATTTATAATTTATACTTTTATATCAAATGTATGGGTTTTGGTGTAAGGAAGAAAACGAAGGTTAAGGCCATGGAGGAAACCCTAGCCCGGAGGCATACAGAGAAGGAGGTTAAGGCCATGGAGGAAACCCTAGCCCGGAGGGTTTTGGACCTGGTCGACACCTGGAATCCTCATGGCGCTGTGTGCTTTCTTGCTATTATTGGTTGGCGCTCCTACTTGTGGTAAGTTTTATAGTTCTTGTGGTAAGTTTTCCGCTATCTTACCCTTGGGTTGTGCTTCTATGTTTATCTCTTGGGGTTTCCCGTTTTCTGGGCTGGGTGGTGTCAGTCATTTCATTTTTTATTTTTATTCTCACTAGAGTCAAACCTGCACGCTGGTTGCAGGTCTAGTACCAACCAATATAAAAAAGTGGGAAATGGGATCTCTTTCTATTTGCTGTTGAATTTTGTCTGTAGTCGGTTCCCGATGTTGGGTTTTTCTATTTTTGGGGTGTCTGAGGTCACCAGGTTTGATCATTTCGTTGGCTTGTCTTTTTCCTATCCGGTATTTCCGTGAACCCTCGTTGGCGTCGGAAGGGGGTGTCACTGTCATACTATTTTGGGTGTGGTTTTTTCTTGTGTCGGTGGTGTCCGATGGATTCGGATGGGGTGGAACCCATGTGGGTGGTCACAAACCCCTCCCTTGATGTGGTTTTTGAAATCCTAGGGGGTCAGGGACTGGCTCATGTTTATGGGTCTGTTGATGCTGCCTTTTTCCAGGCCAGTATTACCTGACGTGGATACTCGTTCGTCTGTTCCGTCTACTCCTGGGGCTACGCGGTGACACAAAATGATGAAATCTTAGGGGGCATAGGGATCCTGTGTTGTCATTTGAACCAGTTAAGAAGGGTCGTGCCCTCTATGTTTTGAGAAAGGATGTTACGTGTGATAAGGTCATGGAATTAAGCGACAGAGCACCGGTGGGTAAATCCGAGTATATTTCGCTTGGTCATCCGCAGTTATTGGATTGGGTTCACCGTCTGTGGAAACCCCATATTAAGAACATTCCGAGGGTTCTTATGCTTGCGAACGACTGGATATTGTTCCATTTCCTCTCGGTGGAGGATCGAGAAAGCATTGAGAGGCAGTTTTGGATTATTGGACATGGTTCGCTTGTACTCTCGTGCTGGTATGTGGGTTTTGACCCTCGCACAAAGAAGTTGAAGATGCGCCACTTGTGGGTTCTGTTGCCGGGGTTACCACTCCAGTGCTGGTCTTTAAAAGGGTTTAAGGTTATCGCAAGTTCCATTGGTCGGTTCATCATGTTGGAGGAGGAGAAACTTTGTGCCTCGGACCATCGGACGCCCCGCATTCTAGTTGAACTCGACTCGTCCGAGGGTTTATTAAGTGAATTGGAAGTTATTTGGGAAGTGGGATCGTTTATTTAGGCTCTTGATTATTAGAGAATCCTATTTCGGTGCCATGCATGTCAGGGCATCGAGCATCCTAAACATCATTGTCCTACTTGGGGTCGTGCTGGCGATGATTCCCTAGTCAGGGACACACTTGGCCTTTCTTCGTCGGAGCCGGCGGTGGCTGATGACTCTCTGGATACCTTTCTACCACTGGACTGCACTTCGGCGTCGGACCTGGTGGGTAAGTTCGCTTTTGCCATTCCCACTTTACTTAAGTTTTTGTCATTCAAGGATATTAGGGATGCTCTTCTGCCACTGACTTTGTTTCCTCCTCTGTCAAACCCCACCCCACTTTCTGCTTCTATGGGGGTTTTGGCGACTGTTCCTTTGCCGCTCGAACCTCCGTTGGCCTGTAATACTTTGGGGGGCATCCTTGCTCCAAAGAGGCCTCTTCTGGGCCATCCCCCCCCCTCGATTGTCGTCCCTTGGTGTTCTTGCTGTTGCCTCGGATTTAGGGTTAGACTCTCTTAGCTCTTTTCCTCCCCTCCCTTCGTCTCGAGTGCCACCTTTGGACATTTGTCTATCCCCTTCGTCCCTAGGAAATCCAAAAGACTCGCAACATCCCTGCTCTTCGCCGACCTCACTTGTTAATGCTCTCCCTGTATTCTCCTCCTCTCAGCAGTCGAACCCAGAGATCATTCCTATCCATTCCATTTCCTTGGGAAACGCCACCATTCGTAAGTCTAGGCGTGGGCATAAGGTCAAAGGGGAGGCATGGGGAAATTTGCATTCTCCTTCGATCACTTCTATGTTTTATTATGGCCTTCCTGAAGACCCATTGGTCTATTCAACTGTAACGTCCCCAGCTTGACCCTATTGCATTAATATTGTAAATGATGTAAATATTGTCATTTAGTCATGGTGAGGAGCTCAAGGCCAAGGCCCCACCACTGATTTATCGTTTTATGTATCGGCAATTAGGATAGATGCATATGGTTCTTGTGCTAGTGGTGCACAATGTAAAATCGAACATCATGTAAATATGCAATTTTAATGAAAAACCCACAACCAGCTACGCAATGCAACAAAAGAGATGGGGGCATGATCTTTACAAGGAAGAGGGGGGGGGAAGTAACCAAACCCTTGAGCCAATGGTTTAATCCATGTTTCCATGAGAAAGCCCAATGAACTCTCAACTACCCATTTTGGGTTATGGACTAATCATTTTAATTCTCCCATAAATTGGTTGGGGCAGTTAATGCCTTGGGAATGAAAAAGTATGGCAGCCAATTTCGTGCATGGGCAAGCCATCTACTTGGAAAATCGTGTTTTGCTTGTGGGGCAAGAAAACACCCCCGAATTGGTGCCCAAAGGGATTCTGAACAATCAGTCTTCACTCACTCACGCAGTTGGAATTAGCTGGACCTTTCCCTGCACGTTTTGCATCCAAATCCTGCATTTTTCCATGCCTGGGAGTTCGTTTTTGCATAGACAGTAGCTTGGGAGAAAAGGGGCACGATTTGGGGACTGTATGGAGGTCGTTTTTGCCCCCGAATGTCCAAGGACGTTTTTCTAAAAATGGATTGGCTTCCCAGGGTTGTTTCCCATCTTCCCATTTCGTTTTTGTGTGTTCCCACGTTTTTCTGAGTGAGTTGAAACCCCATCTCATGCATCCCACTGTGGACAGCGTTTTCCTCATGCCCTGTAATTGTGGTTTTGTTGTTAAATGCACCCCGTTTTGGACATGAACCTGTGAGCAAGAGCCTCAAGAGTGGAAGAGGATAGATTTGGCTTGATGAGCCCAATGGAGTATCCATAGCTCCATGGTTGGGCCACTAGCTTGGTAATTCACCTCTGCCAATCTCTTAGCAGCCTGAGAAACCCAACTGCTGGTTGGCTTGGCTGATTCTGACATATCTTTGGCTATGTGAGAGCCTGTTTCCCCTTTTTCCTTGCGGAGATCATGCCCAGCTCGGGGGTGGCAGTGGTGCTGAGAGATTAAGGAGCACACTGGCCTACGGTTGGGTGGAACGTTGCAGAAGCGTAGCTGGTTGCTCGGGACTACTTCATTAAGATAAGTATTCTCTTATGTAAATTCGTAATTATCATTTGATAAATATTGGAATGTGTGTGGATGTGTTAAATGATTTTACTTCCGCTGTGTTTTCAAGTGTTTAAGAAATCGCATATGTTCATCTCCTTATTAAATTGAACGTTTATTTTCTAAGTGTGGGGCTAGATGCCTGGTTTAACCTCACGATCCTCTCCATCTAGCTGGTAGGATGGGAGGGGACGTGACATCAACTGTTGTTGGGGCTCTTAGAGAAAGCGCAACCCATTCGACAGTTACCTCATGAACATCTTGTCCCTCAACGTTCGTGGACTTGGCATAGGTCCTAAAACTATTGCCTTCAAGCGCCTCCTCTCCTCTTTAAAACCTCATGTTGTTTTTCTTCAGGAAACTATGAATTTGTGTTTGTCAGTGGTGAATTCTTTTTTGAAACTTAAGCCATGATGGCTCGTTGCGAGGACGAATTCTATTGGTTTGTCGGGTGGAACTCTTGTTGCATGGAATCCAACCTTCGCTAATTTGAAGGCTTTTCGCACTTCTGCAGGGATTATGTTGGCAGGAACTTTAAGGGGCTTTCGTCATACGGTTCGGATTATGAATGTATATGGGCCTTATTGTGACCGAAAGGGTTTTTGGGACCTGGTGGTCGCATCTGGTTTTATTCTTGGGGAATTTATGATTGTGGCATGTGATTTCAATTTCACAACCTCCATGGAGGAAGTGTGGGGTTCTAGCAAGTAGGTGGATCCCCTTGCTGAATATTTTCTCCATTTGTTCGATGACGCAAACCTTGTGGATATAAAACCTGCTGTCCTTGGGCCAACCTGGTCGAATAAGTGTTCTGGTGTAGATGGCATTGCTAAAAGATTGGACAGGTATTTTGTTTCTGAAGTCCTTTGTGATGCTATTAACCATCTTCGCTCCTGGTCTTATGCTGTGGGGTTTTTGGATCATTGTGCTATCATTCTACAACTGGATTTCGATTGTACTTTTCACCATTACCCTTTTAAGTTTAACTCTACGTGGTTGGAGGGTGGTGAGTTCTATTCATTGGTGCGTACTACTTGGTACAACCTCCATCCTTGTGCATCCCGGCCCTCCTTATTGGAATTTTCAAAGAAACTGGCTCAATTATGTAAGTTGATGCGTGCTTGGGACTCGGATATGAAGACTAAGATGTTCGGCGAACTGGAGGTGATTGAGGGGCGGATCCAAACCCTCTCTGTCCATTTGGATTCGGCTTTTTTCTTTGAAGACCGTAAGCTAGAACTTGTTGCGCTAGAGAACATGAGATTGAAAATTCTACTCTTTTGGGAGGAGACGTGGAGACTGAAGAGTCGTGCTATGTGGATTAAGGCCAGGGATAGCAATACCCGTTTTTCTCACAAGTTTGCTAATCAACGTCGTTTGAATAACTCTATCTCGGATCTTTCGATGGAGGGAAGAGTCATCTATGACCAACCTGGTCTTAAACAGGTTGTTGTGAATCACTTCAAAGGTATTTTCACTACAGATGCTGATCCTTGTTTGTCGAATTAGTTGAGGACTATGCAACACTTTCCCCGTTTTTTCAGTGATGATGATTGTGTTGACATTGGTCGTGCTATGGAAAAAAGGGAGGTTTATCATGTTTTAAAATGCTTTGCTCGGGACAAGAACCCTGGGCCTGATGGTCTGTCTGTTGAATTTTGTCTCCATTTCTTTATCTCATCGGGGATGAGCTGACTGCTGCTGTGGACGATTCACGTGCTCAGGCCTTGTTTCATGCTTCTATTAACTCGACCTACCTTACCCTCATCCCTAAGAAGGACTGTCCAACATACTTCAATGACTTTCGACCTATATCTTTATGCAATCTATTGTATAAAATTGTTTCAAAGATCATCATTGAGCGCCTCAAACCCTACTTGGTGAAGTTCATTTCTAAAGAACAGTTTGGGTTTTTGCCGGGTAGGAAGATTATGGATGTGGTTGGATTGGCACAAGAAGGTCTACACTCTATCAAGATGTGGAAATTGGAAGCTCTCATTCTTAAGTTCGATTTGGTGAAGGCCTATGACCGTATCGACTAGAACTACTTGAGGTTCATTTTTATTCAGATCGACCTCTTTGCAGAGATCACTGGATGGATCATGGCCTGCATTACATCAACTAATTATTCTGTCTTAATTAATGGTTCTCCCTCGGCTTCCTTTGTGGGGAGGAGAGGTATTCGATAGGGGTGTTCTCTTTCGCCTTATCTCTTCATTATGGAAATTGAGGGACTCAGTCCCCTGATTCGGGATGCCAAGGCTAAAGGTCTCATTCATGGGGTCAAGGTGGCGAGTGCCTGTTTCCTTACTCACTCACTATTTGTGGATGATGTGTTGTTATTTGGCATAGCCACTATGGCAAAATGGAGTTGTTATAAGGATATTATTAATAATTTATGTGGTGCATCTAGTATGGTGATCAAAATACCTAAGTCTACTATAGCCTATCAGGTATCGAACCTTGCAAACTTAACCTCACTGCAACTTTTGCTGCCGTATAAATGGGTGGATATAAAGGATGGACTCCGATATTTGGGTTTTTTGTTGAAACCGAATGGCTATCTCCAGGCGGATTGGATGTGGTTAGTTAAAAAAGGTTCAGGCCCGGATTAACTCCTGGTCCTATTTGTGGCTCACTTTGGGGGCAGACTTGTCCTTATTAATTTCGTGCTTATGAGTATTCCAGGCTACTGGTTCTCCCTCTTCTGCATTCCTTTGGGTATCCTTACTTCTCTGCGTCGGATCATTATTGCTTATTTGTGGGCCGGTATCTATGTTTGTTCAAAATTCCATTTGGCCACATGGGAATCTATCTCCTTACCTAAAAAGCTTGGTGGCTAGGGGATTAAGAACCTTTGTCTCTTGAATCGGGCGCTTTGCGCTAAGAGCCTTTGGAGGGAATGTTTCGGAGGAGGTTTGTGGGGAAGGGTGATTAAAATGAAATACTTGAAGAGACTACCTATTACTTATTTTTTTCGGGAGCGTTCTACTAGGGTGTCATTGGCCTCTACCATCTGGCGCAGTTTGTTAAAATCTTTTCCGTTGATCCAAGCCTCCATCGCTTGGGATATTGGGCATGGTACTCAAGTGTACATTGGCATTGACCCCATTTCGGGTTGTCAATCGAACTCTGTGTTGTCCCCGAATTTGCTGAGTCATTTACATGGTAGGAATTTATATGTGCTCAAACATATTTTTACCTCACCAGAGGCTTTAGGATCTCCTTGGTTGTGTTCGAATGACCTCCATTTAAGTGGTCCGTTGGCGTTGGAGTGGGATGCCTATGTTCGTTCTTTGTCTAGTGCTGGGATTTTACTTTCTGAACAGGAGGATCGACTTGTTTGGATGTGCAATTCGGCTGAGGGGGAGGTCACATCAGCCTTAGAATATAATATACTTGCTGGTCAGTCGACACCTGATCAAGTGCCCTGGTGGATACCATGGCTTTGGGAGATGGCGTGTCCTATGCAGATTAAGTTATTTGTTTGGCTTGGACTTAATGATAAGATTTTAACATGGCCAAATATGATGAAACGAGGGTTTTCTAGACCTAGCTGTTGTGTTTTATGCCATAATGATGCTGAGTCTACTTCTCATATTTTTGGGTCATGCCCATTTTTTTCAAATACCATCGGTGCTGTAGCTGCTATGATGAATACCTTGGTGGATACTTTTCTATGTTGGCGACGACGACACAGAAAGTTATTTGTTATTATCTGCCTTTGTATTGGTTTGTTTGGAAAGAGCGAAATGGTGTCATTTTCAATACTCGACAACCTTCGTCCCAGCGGGTTGTGGCCTATACTGTTTCTAATTACTCAGCTCTTCGGGGGCAGCCTATACAGTGGCGGGTTCGGTGCATGGATCAGGTTTTGGAAAATTACCCTTTTCCTCATGGATATTTTGATGGTGCAACGCAGAACAATCTTTGCGGGGCTGGTGTTGTCTTGTGTATGATCCCGATACATCATTTTCATCTATCTTGTGCTATTGGTTTCGACACTAACAAGCGGGAATAACGCATTGCGCTGTGGCTCCTTCTTTGGTATGCCCACTCGCGAGCTGTCGATTCTATTTGGGTTTTCGGTGATTCCTAGTGCATCATAGATTGGGTGGCACAAGGGACACAACTGAAAGCTCTTCAGATGAAACACTGGATGGCTCACATTATGGATTTGGTAAGTACCTTCAACTCGATTCGCTTCAAGCATATTTACCGGGTATATAATGGTACTGCAGATAGCCTGTCTCGTCGTTTTTTGGGAGAAATGCTTGGGCACATCAGATGTGAGGAACGACATAAGGGGAAGCTCATCAGTGTCACTGAGATGAACCTCTTTTTGTAGGAGCGTTGGCTTGTGGTACATCACTCTGTTGTTATGAGAGAGGACTATTTGTCACTATATTTCTTTTTGGACTGATGAATACCTATGTGCTATAAACTGAATGTAGGATTACTGTAATAGCGTGCTGAGTAGTAAATATTGGAAATCATAGAATGGGAGGAAGCTTATATTTCATTATATGCATTTCAGGTATGACTTATAAGCTAGACAATGTAAGATCATAACTTGTGGTCGGCTTTTATGTTTAATATAAAAACTGATTTTTTTCTTTGTGAAAAAAAAAATCAAACAATGTACTATTAAATCATATTTAGAATACATTATTCTTATCTATTTGATTTCGTTGTCTCTTTTGAGTTGTATTATACTTCACATCATCACTTATATGTGCAATCCCCAATATGATTTTTCAACGTTAACATGCTTCCACAATCCTATTCGATTATCCTTGGTCGAGTTGCTATTGACAAGAGCGCACAAATTGCCCAAATGTGCCATTGCATTGCAATTTGTTTGGTAGTTATGTGCATAAGCCACAATTTTGACCGTCTTTCTCACTTTTAAGCAAATATCCACGTCAACTCACCAATCTCGCATTGTGTTCAGCTGACTAGATGTATCATTTCCTGAAGAATTTTTTATATTATATATCAATCACAATATTAATCACCTTTTGACCTAGGTGCTATTCATATGGCCAATCTAAGTCACTTCGTATAACCATGTAGTTAATGTAAATATTATATATATAATTTATATTGATTAATTTTAAAATTAAGTTTATAATTTATTAAGATAGATAAATTTATGTTGGTTTATTTTATTATTAATTTTTTTATATATTATGCTTAATTATTTTTATTATAATATGTTTTTTGTTTTTATATTAATAAAGTATTTTTTAAATTTATTTACATATTAACTTATCCAAATTTCAATGATAAAAAAATTATAAGAATTTAAATTTATAATATACACCATAAAATTATCAAAAATAAAGGGTTGATGCAAGCTAATGTTGGTCATTCATGATACGTTAGTTGCAATGGATTTCTGGAAAAACAAAAATTTGAATGTCAGAAGGCAATATTAGAGCTACCTAAACAACTTTTTGGAATATTGTGTAAGAAGATGAAACGTAGACAATTGAATTACCTTCTGGAATATATAACTTGTATTTATGGAAATTAAGTATAACTCCCCAAAAAAAGGAGTTCTTTTAAGGTTGGTATGTTATTTTTTAAGAAAACATAATGAATATGTTTGTGTTGGGCTCCAGGTTTGGTATGCAAATGGTGGGAATTTGTGAAAACAATTATACAGAGTCGTAGATAATACGCTGATCTAGTGCAATGCTATTTTCCATATTTATTTGTGTTAATTTTTATTTAT